>SJXQ01009001.1:73864-256408 GCA_006408695.1 Aepyceros melampus
TTTTTTGGGCTCCAAAATCACTGCAGATGGTGACTGCAGCCATGAAATTAAAAGATACTTACTCCTTGGAAGAAAAGTTATGATCAACCTAGATAGTATATTCAAAATCAGAGACATTACTTTGCCGACTAAGGTCCGTCTAGTCAAGGCTATGGTTTTTCCTGTGGTCATGTATGGATGTAAGAGTTGGACTGTGAAGAAGGCTGAGTGCCAAAGAATTGATGCTTTTGAATTGTGATGTTGGAGAAGACTCTTGAGAGTCCCTTGGACTGCAAGGAGATCCAACCAGTCCATTCTGAAGGAGATCAACCCTGGGATTTCTTTGGAAGGAGTGATGCTAAAGCTGAAGCTCCAGTACTTTGGTCACCTCATGCGAAGAGTTGACTCATTGGAAAAGACCCTGATGCTGGAAGGGATTGGGGGCAGGAGGAGAAGGGGACGAACGAGGATGAGATGCCTGGATGGCATCACTGACTCCATGGGCCTGGGTCTGGGTGAACTCCAGGAGTTGGTGATGGACAGGGAGGCCTGGCGTGCTGCAATTCATGGGGTCACAAAGAGTTGGACACGACTGAACAACTGAACTGAACTGAACCATACCCCAGTTTAAAAGGGTAATTCAGAATTCAAAGTGGTTGCAAATACACTACTAGATATATGCCACAATCAGGATCTGAATCAGTTGCTCTGACTTCAAGCCCAAGCTCTTTGCATTATACTATGATGGGTATCCTATTGTTCAGATCTCATGCTATGTGGTCCATTTTACTGTGTCATTGCTGAATTAGCACACTACAGCTCCCTAATCACATGGCTGCTTCTCAGCCACACATAATTGTACCCTTTACTAGCAAAAGGCAGGCTCGGCAGGTACTTTGGTCTTTTTGAAAAAGTTGTAGTAAATGCAAAGTAATAATGTATGAGCAATCTAACTCTTGAAAGTGGGAACTTGTTCTAATGGTCACAGCCCCTAGTCCTTCAACTCCCTTACTCTAGAGCCTCTATTGCAATTTATCAAAGCTTCCAGTCCACTGATCTGCCACTTTTTCACAGCTTTCTCTACTGTCTTGGCTTCTCTGTATATCCAGCTTACAATTCACAACCTATTATCAAAATAATTTTCTTGAAAACTTGCTAAATTCAAGTATAGGCCCCACTCTTCCTGTACTTGCCTGGCTAGACCCCAATCCTACAAGAGTCTACTAGCCATCTTCTCTATGTCTCTACCTACTGGAGATTATATCACAGTTGTCTGTTGTTTGCACTTTAAATTTGTGATTCCAAACCTCAAATATGCCCACGTTAATGCCAAAAGACCTTGGCTACCTTTCCCTAATAAAGTTCCCTTTGGAGTCTTTGAAATGACTATTTCATATTTCCTCTCTCCTCAAACCTCCCACACTGTCTCCCAGCTCATTCTTATCTGATGACTAAGACTCATGCTTAACTGAAAAAAATCTAAGCCATGTTACAGGAATGTCTGCATCTTATTAAATGTACACATCTTTCAGTCTCTGTGCCCATATTCTTTCTGTATTCTTTTTTTTTTTTAAATAAAAGTATCTTTTCCTATCAGAGTTTGATCCTTCCACTCATACTCTGATCCCACCATTCTCACCTTTCCAAGGATTTTGCTCTTATTTTGTTCTACTCTATGCCATCAATGTCTTTCTCTGCACCAAATAATTCCAGGCAGTATACAAACAAATTCTGTAATCTCCAAAATTATAATAACCCAAACCTTCCCTTGTTGATTCCCTCCATTATATTTTTCTGTGCTTTTCACAGCAAATTTTCTCAAAATACTTCCCCAGCATTCATTCATTCTTTGGTTACTCTGTCAAGCTTCTGCTTAAGCAGTCACTGAGTCAGTTCTGTTGGGGCACCAATAATCTCGTTACTGTATCCTGTATACGCTTCTTCTGTTCTCAATGTATTCTCCTCTCCTCAGCAACATCTGATCCAACTGCCCAACCCCTTTTTGGAAAACTTTTCTCTTTTGGCTTTTAAGACAAATAATGTCCTGCAACTAGGTCTGGCCTGTCCTTTGCTTCTTCTTTTTACCTAAATATTGGGATATGCCAGAACATAATACTGGACTGTCTTCTAAATATATAAACACTTTTCCCAGGTGATCTCATGCAATCCATACATTAAATATCAGCCATTTGTAGAAGACGTCATCTGCCAACCACCTGACACCCTTCCCTGAAATCCAGATTTGTGTAACCAGCTGACTCCTTGTCATGTATAGCATAGGTTTTGTGTGGTACTTTCCATCAAAAGTCTGTGCAACAGTCATTTCTCCCTTCTTCCTTGCCATCAGAAACCTCGAATTTATGTGGTTTCCAGGTGGACCATACCCAGGGGTGATTAGACATCCAGGTGAAGCTTATTATGGGGCTGCCATATGATGCAGCCTAGTCTCACTCCTGAGCATACATTCAGAACATACATTCGGGCAACAGGGAGAAGGAAGTTGTCTTGAATCAAGATTAGGGCCTTAACCAAGAACTGATCATGCTGGCACCCTGATCCTGGACTTGCAAGCCTCCAGAGCAGTAAGACAATGCTTCATTGTTTCAGCCACCCAAGCCATAACATTCTGTTATCCCAGTTTAAATGGACTAAGACACCTCATCTCTCTTTGGCTATCTCTGCTGACAGGTGCCAGGGAATTCATATTAGCTCTGTTTTCCAAATATAACTTTTTTCTTTCAAAAGAAAGTTTCAAAGTTTTCTTTCAGAAGAAAGAAAACTATAATTCAAAAAGGTACATGCACCTCTATGTTCCTAGCAGCACTATTTACAATAATCAAGACACTAAAGCAACCTGCTGCTGCTGCTAAGTCGCTTCAGTCGTGTCCGACTCTGTGCGACCCCATAGACGGCAGCCCACCAGGCTCCCCTGTCCCTGGGATTCTCCAGGCAAGAACACTGGAGTGGGTTGCCTAAGTGTCCATTAACAGTTGAAGATGTTAATATGTAAGAGTTGAAGATCTTCATGTATAATGAAATATTATTCAGCCATAAAAATTAAATACTGCCATTTGCAGCAACATGGATGGACCTAGAAATTAACTAAGTGAAGTAACTCAAACAGAGAAAGACAAATATCATAAATATCACTTATGCAGCATCTAAAAAATAATACAAATGAACTTATTTACAAAACAGAAACAAACTCACAGACATAGAAAACAAATTTACAGTTACCAAAGGGGAAAGGAGGGTGGAAAACTAGGAATATGGGATAAACAGATACAAACCATACATAAAGTAGATAAGCAACAAGAATTTGCTACATAGCACAGGGACATATTTTATATCTTATAATCTAAAATGAATGGGGAAAAAATGGAAACAGTGACAGATTTTATTTTCTTGGGCTCCAATTCACTGTGGATGGTGACCGAAGCCACAAATTTAAAAGACGCTTGCTCCTTGGAAGAAAAACTATGAGAAACCTGAACAGTGTATTAAAAGCAGAGACATCACTTTGCCAACAAAGGTCAAAGCTATAGTTTTTCCAGTAATCATGTACGGATGTGAGAGTTGGACTGTAAAGAAGGCTGAGCACTGAAGAATTGATGCTTTTTGAACTGTGGTGTTGGAGAAGACTCTTGAGAGTCCCTTGGACAGAAAGGAGATCAAACCAGTCAATCCTAAAGGAAATCAGTCTTGAATATTCATTGGAAGGACTGATGCTGAAGCTCTAATGCTTTCGCCACTTGATGGGAGGAACTTGCTCACTGGAAAAGACCCTAATGCTGGGAAAGACTGAGGGCAGGAGGAGATGAGGGCAACAGAAGATAAGATGGCTAGATAACATCACTGACTCAATGGACATGAGTTTGAACAAGCTCTGGGAGATAGTAAAGGACAGTGAAGCCTGGCATGCTGCTGTTCATGAAGTCGTAAAGAGTTGGAAATGACTTAGTGATTGAATAGCAACAACAAAATGGAAAAGAATCTGATATATATATCTGATATATATATCCAGTTATTTGCTGTATAACAGAGACTAACACAATCAAAGTGAAAGTTAGTCACTTAGTTGTGGCCAACTCTTTGTGACTCCAGAGAAGCCACTAGGCTCCTCGTCCATGGAGTTCTCCAGGCAGGAATACTGGAGTGGATTACCATTTCTTCTCCAGGGGATCTTTGCAACCCAGGGATCGAACCCAGGTCTCCTGCATTGCAGGTGGATTCTTTACTGACTGAGCTACCAGGGAAATTGTCAACACATTCAACTATACTTCAATTTCAAAAAGTGCATGTGATATAATTCTGGCCAATGAATTGAAAGGACAGTTGCTACAGAGCCTTCAGGAGCATTTTCCTAGGTATTAAATAAATAAATATGTAAATCAGGTCCTGTCTCTTCCCTGTTTACCCCATGTTCTATAAGGCCCTCTACAATCAGGATTTTACTTATGTTTTTCATTTCATGCCATTCTTTCCTTTGCTTACTCATCATGCTCCTATTTTTCCAACACACCAAGCTTTCAGAGTCTTGGCCCTGCCTGATTCCTCCAGTTCTTTGTGTGTCTTGCTTATGTCATCTGCTTTAAAAACTCTTCCTTTGCTTATTTCACTGTGACTCATTAACTCTTATCACAATCTAAAACTGCTATTTTTATATGTCTATATTCTTGTTTATTTTCTGTCTTTTCCACTTATCTTAGAATATGAGATCCTTGAGAAACTTATTCTTGAGAGAATATTCTTCAAGCCTCTTATTTTGTATGCTATTTCCAGTCCCTTAAAAAGTGCTTGGCATATTTGCTGAATCACTGAATGTCTACTGGCCTCCAATATTGAAAATATGTGATGAACATGACAGGACCAAGTATAATTGAAAATAAAATCCAGAGAGGTTGATTGGCAGGCAATATATTGTAATTGACTGTAATTGAGCTCAGATTGAAATTAATCCCTATATGGCACCAGAGTGAAATTAATCCATTAACACCAGCTAGGGGAGCTCTGTCTCAAAATAGAAATTCCTGAGAAACAGTTTCTCAATGCTTTTCTTTTTCAAAGTGAGGAGAGGAAAGGAGATCAAAAGATAGGTTTGCTGTTTATGTATTTTTGAAAGAAAAAAGTTATATTTGGAAAATAAGCTAATATGAATTCCCTGGCACCTGTCAGCAGAGATAGCCAAAGAGAGATGAGATGTCTTAGTCCATTTAGATTGGGATAACAGAATGTTATGGCTTGGGTGGCTGAAACACCGAAACATTTTCTTACTGTTCTGGAGGCTTGCAAGTCCAGGATCAGGGTGCCAGCATGATCAGTTCTTGGTTAGGGCCCTACTCCTGATTCAAGAAAACTGCATTCGCCCTGTTACCTCACATGGTGGAGTGAGAGACCCTTGGTCTCCTTATCCCCTTCTGGGTACACTTAATTCTATGATGGGGGCTCCAAGACCTGATCTAACCCTAATTACCTCCCAAAGGCACCACCTTCAACACCATCATGGTGAGGATGAGGACTTCAATGTAAGGATTTGAGGAGGACACAGATTTTTCAGCCTGTAACATGGAGGTATTGTGAATAATAGTGACACTAAATAGTTGAACTCTCCAGGTCCGTAGGTCCCCAATATGCTACTGGAGAAGAGTAGAGAAATAACTCCAGAAAGAATGAAGAGACGGAGCCAAAGCAAAAACAATGCCCAGTTGTGGATGTGACTGTTGATGGAAGTATAAGTCCAGTGCTTTAAAGAACAATATTGCATAGTAACCTGGAACATTAGGTCCATGCATCAAGGTAAATTGGAAGTGGTCAAACAGGAGGTGGCAAGAGTGAACACTGACATTTTAGGAGTTAATGAACTAAAATGAACTGGAATGGGCAAATTTAATTCAGATGACCATTATATCTACTACTGTGGGCAAGAATCCCTTAGAAGAAGTGGAGTAGCCCTCATAGTCAATAAAAGAGTCTGAAATACAGTATTTGGGTGCAATCTCAAAAACGACAGAATGAACTCTGTTCATTTTCAAGGCAAGCCATTCAATAACACAGTAATCCAAGTCTATGCCCCAACCAGTAATGCTGAAGAAGCTAAAGTTGAATGGTTCTATGAAAACCTAAGACCTTCTAGAACTAACACCCCCAAAAGATGTCCTTTTCATCATGGGGACTGGAATGCAAAAATAGGAAGTCAAGAGAAACCTGGAGTAACAAAATGAAGCAGGGCAAAGGCTAACAGAGTTTTGCCAAGGGAACACACTGGTCATAGCAAACACCTTCTTCCAACAACACAAGAGAAGACTCTACACATGGACATCACCAGATGGTCAATACCAAAATCAGATGATTATATTCTTTGCAGACTCTGTGTGACGCTATGGATTATAGCTCATTAGCCTCCCCTGTCCATTGAATTCTCCAGGCAAGAATACTGGAGTGAGTAGCCATTCCCTTCTCCAAGGAATCTCCTTGACCCAGGGATTGAACTTCGGTAATGTTCTCTCTTTTGAAAATCTGAGGGCCCTTCAGAATTATGAGACCTCTACTTTTCCAGTGCTCTATCAGTGGAACAACAAAGCTTGGATTATGGCACATCTGTTCACAGCATACTGAATATTTTAAGCTCACTGTTGAGACTTACCACCTGGAGAAAAAGATTCCTTTCAAAATATTACCACTCACTGACAGCACATGTGATCACCCAGGAGATCTGACAAAGATATGTGATGGGATTCATGTCATTTTCCTGCCTTCTAACATAATACCCATTTTGCTGCCCATGGATTAAGGAGTAATTTTTACTTTCAAGTCTTATGATTTACAAAATGCATTTCATAAATCTATAGCTACCATAGATAGTGAGTCCTCTGATGGACCTGGACAAAGTAAATTGAAAAGCTTTTGGAAAGCATTCAAGATTATGATTCATGGAAAGAAGTAAAAATGCCAACATTAGTGGGAGTTTCAAAGAAGTTGTTTCTAAACTTCATGAATGACTGCTGGTTTCAAGATTTCAGTAGAGGAAGTAACTACAAGTGTGATGGAAACAGCAAGATAACTAGAATTAGAAGTGGAGCCTGAAGATGTGACTGAATTGCTGCAATTTTATGATAGAACTTGAGCAGATAAGGAGTTGCTTCTTAATTGATGAGCAAAGAAAGTATTTTTTGCCATAGAATCTATTCCTGTGAAGATGGTGTGAAGATTGTTGAAATGGCAACAAAGGATTTAGAATACTAAGTAAACCTAGTTGCTAAGGCTGTTTGACAGGATTGATTTTAGTTTTGAAAGAAGTCTTACTGTGAACAAAATGCTATCAAACAGCATTGCCTAGTGCAGAGAAATGGTTCTGGAAATGAAGAGTCAATTGCTGCAGCAAACTTCATTGTTGTCTTACATGAGGAAATTGCCAATCACAGCAGCCTTCTGTAACCACCATTCTGATAAGTCAGCAGCCATTAAAATCCTGGCAAGATCCTCCACCATTGAAAAGATTATAATTTGCTGAAGGCTCAGATGATAGTTAGGAGAAGGCAATGGCACCCCACTCCAGTACTCTTGCCTGGAAAATCCCATGGACAGAGGAGTCTGGTAGGCTGCAGTCCATGAGGTCGCTAAGAGTTGGACACTACTGAGCGACTTCACTTTCACTTTTTACTTTCATGCATTGGAGAAGGAAATGGCAACCTACTCCAGTGCTCTTGCCTGGAGAATCCCAGGGACGAGGGAGACTTGTGGTCTGCTGTCTATGGGGTCGCACAGAGTCAGACATGACTGAAGCAACTTAGCAGCAGCAGATGATGATAGTTAGCATTTTATTTAACAATAAAATAGTTTTAAAATTAAGGTGTATATACTTTTTTCAAGCTTATTGAACACTCACTAGATTGCATTTCAGGGTAAATGGAACTTTTATATGCACTGGGAAACCAAACATCTTATGAGTCACTCTACTGTGATATTCCCTTTATTGTGGTGGCCTGGAACCAATCTCACAGTATCTCTGAAATATGCCTATAATAATAACCTTACCAAGAGGGACTATATTATTATTATTATTATTATTCCCCTTTAATGGATGAGATAACTAAGACTTAAATAATTTGTGTTAGGTCACATTGGTAGTAAGTGCCGGAGACAATTATTTGAACCCATTTCTTCCTGACAGTAAGCCCCAGAACATTTTTGTTGTACCTAGCTTACTACATTGCCAAAAATTTTGTTATTGCTATTTGTTTTTGCAGTCAGCCTACTAGTTTATAATACCTAACTTGTAAAAGAAAGGAAATTAGGATGTAAACGTAATGCTCAAAATTCTCCAGGCCAGGCTTCAGCAGTATGTGAACCGTGAACTTCCAGATGTTCAAGCTGGTTTTAGAAAAGGCAGAGGAACCAGAGATCAAATTGCCAACATCCGCTGGATCATGGAAAAAGCAAGAGAGTTCCAGAAAAACATCTATTTCTGCTTTATTGACTATGCCAAAGCCTTTGACTGTGTGGATCACAATAAACTGCAAAATTCTGAAATAGATGGAAATAGCAGACCACCTAACCTGCCTCTTGAGAAATCTGTATGCAGGTCAGGAAGCACCAGTTAGAACTGGACATGGAACAACAGACTGGTTCCAAATAGGAAAAGGAGTACGTCAAGGCTGTATATTGTCACCCTGCTTATTTAACTTCTATGCAGAGTACATCATGAGAAATGCTGGACTGGAAGAAACACAAGCTGGAATCAAGATTGCTGGGAGAAATATCAATAATCTCAGATATGCAGATGACACCACCCTTATGGCAGAAAGTGAGGAGGAGCTAAAAAGCCTCTTGTTGAAAGTGAAAGAGGAGAGTGGAAAAGTTGGCTTGAAGCTCAACATTCAGAAAACGAAGATCATGGCATCTGGTCCCATCACTTCATGGGAAATAGATGGGGAAACAGTAGAAACAGTGTCAGACTTTATTTTTGTGGGCTCCAAAATCACTGCAGATGGTGACTGCAGCCATGAAATTAAAAGGCGCTTACTCCTTGGAAGAAAAGTTATGACCAACCTAGATAGTATATTCAAAAGCAGAGACATTACTTTGCCGACTAAGGTCTGTCTAGTCAAGGCTATGGTTTTTCCTGTGGTCATGTATGGATGTGAGAGTTGGACTGTGAAGAAGGCTGAGTGCCGAAGAATTGATGCTTTTGAACTGTGGTGTTGGAGAAGACTCTTGAGAGTCCCTTGGACTGCAGGAGATCCAACCAGTCCATTCTGAAGGAGATCAACCCTGGGATTTCTTTGGAAGGAATGGTGCTGAAGCTGAAGCTCCAGTACTTTGGCCACCTCATGCGAAGAGTTGACTCATTGGAAAAGACTCTGATGCTGGCAGGGATTGGGGGCAGGAGGAGAAGGGGACGACCGAGGATGAGATGGCTGGATGGCATCACTGAGTCCATGGGCGTGGGTCTGGGTGAACTCTGGGAGTTGGTGATGGACAGGGAGGCCTGGCGTGCTGTGATTCATGGGGTTGCAAAGAATCGGACACGACTGAGCGACTGAACTGAGCTGAACTGATTCTTGGTAAAATTCCATTTCTGATACTTTAATAAAGTTTTATAAAAATAAATAAAAACAGAACACTTCTCCTTACCAGACCTATTCTATGCATCTATTAATCCATTCAAAACTTATTTTTGAGCACATAGTACATGTCAGGCTCAGGAGTCGGTGCAAAAAGTATTTTTTGTTTAACTTTTCAGTACTGAGCACTTCCTGGTATCCCATAAATGTTTTCAGTATGAGTAAATGAACCGAAAACTAAAATACACTTCAAATTAAAAAAACATTCAGTCACCCCCAAAAGAAGCCCTATACCCATCAGAGGTTACTTCTCATTCCCCTCCGTTGTCCCCCAGCTTGGATCAACCACTGACCTATCTTCTATTCCTATAGATTGTCATATCCTGGTTATTTCATACAAAGGAAGCTTATAATTTGTGGTCCTTGTGGCTGGCTTCTTTCACGTAGCATGATGTCTTCAAGGTTCATCTATATTGTAGCATGAATCGTCCTTAATTTCTTTGTATTGCTCAATGATATTCCATTGAATGGGTGTACTACATTGTGCTTATTCATTCATCAGTTGATGGACGTTTGGATTGTTTCCATTTTTTGGTTATTATGAACAATGTTTCCATAGATATATATGTACAAGTTTTGTGTGGATATATGTTTTTATATCTCTTGGGTATATATCTAGGAATGGAATTGATAGTCTTAAGGTAACTCTATATTTAACACTTTCAGAAACTGCCTTTTTCCAAAGTAGCAGCACCATTTTACATTCTCGCCAAAAATGCATGTGGCTTACAATTTGTCCACATGCTTTCCAACACTTATTGTTGTCTCTTTTTATTAAAGCCATCCTAGTGTGTGAAATGGTATCTTATCATGGATTTGATCTTTATTTCTCTGATGACTAATGATGTTGGGCATCTTTTCGTATGCTCGATGGCTATTTGTATATAGTCTTTAGATAAATGTCTGTTCAGGGACTTCCCTGATGGTCCAGTGATTAAGGCTCTGCACATCCAGTGCAGAGAGCATGGATTTGATCACTGATCAGGGAACTAAGGTTCCTCATAACACACAGCACAGCCAAAAACCAACAAAAAAGAGGTTTAAAAGAGAAATGTCCGTTCAAATACTTTGCTCATTGTAAAACTGGATTATTTGTCTTTTCATTGTTGAGTTGCGAGAGTTCTTTATATATTCTTTGTATGAATACAGGCTGTATTTGATGTAAATTTTAAGGTCAACTTCCAATCTCTGCAAAAAAAAAAAGAAAGGTAGATGGGATTTTCATAAGATTGCATTGAATCTGTAGATGAATTTGGGGAGTACTGTCATCTTAACAATATTGAATCTTCCAATCCATGAGCATAAAATGTCTTCCTCTTTCATTTACTTAGATCTTTCAACAACGTTTAGCTTTCTTTCTTTTCTTTTTTTTTTTAGTTTTCTGAATACACATTTTGCATTTCTTTTGCTAAATTTATTCATAAGTATTTTATTCTTTTTGATACCACTGTAAATAGAACTGTGTTCTTAATTTTGATTTTGGATTATATATAGCTGATGGATAGAATTACAAGTGTTAAGTACTGTTGGCTAGAAATACAATTGATTTACATGTATTGACCATGTACCCTGCCACTTCACTGAACTCATTTAGTAGTTCTAACAGGTTTTTAGTAGATTCCTTAGTATTTTCTGTTTACAGGATCATGTTATTGCAAATAGAGATAGTTTTACTTCTTTCTTTCCAATTGGAATGCCTTTTTAAAATACTCTTGCCTGATTTTTCCTGATTAGACCAGTCTGAAGAAAGAAAAACAATGTCCTTCTTGGCCACACCCACCCAGAATAGATCCTCCATTGCCCTGAACTGGGGGACAGGTAGGAAGTTGTAACTTGAATGCCGAAGGCTTGATATTCTTCATGAGATTTAGTAGATTTTCTTAAATAACTAGTTCTCCATTTTCTGTATATCCTTAGGACAATTTTCAGAGGCTTTAGATGATTGTTGTTTATATAATTTTCATTAGATATGATTTTTTTCACTGAGGAGAGGGTCTACAGAGTTCCTCATAGCACCAATGAGAAGTCCTTCTCCCTAATATGGAGCATTCATTTCCTACAGCTGCTGTGACAAATTATCACTAACTTAGCGGCTTAAAACAACGAAAATGTATTCTCCTACAGTTCTGGAGGCCAGATGTCTGAAATCAGTCTCACTGAGCTAAGCCAAGGTGTTGGCAGGACTGGTTCCTTCTTGAGGCTTAAGGGAAAAATCCATTCCTTGCCTATTCCAGGTTCTGGAAGGGGCTGGCATTCCTTAGCTTGGGGCCACAAAATCAGATCTTTGCTTTCGTCATCACAAAGCCTACTCTCTGACTCTGACTCCTCCTGTATCCCTTTTTAAAGGAACTTTGCGATTATGTTATTAGGCCCACCTGGGTAACCTAGGATAATCTCATTTCAAGATTTTTAACTTTGATCACATCTGCAATTTTCCTCTTGACAGGTAAAGTAACATTGCCCAGGTACGGCTGCTGCTGCTGCTAAGTCGCTTCAGTCGTGTCCAACTCTGTGCGACCCCATAGACGGCAGCCCACCAGGCTCCCTCATCCCTGGGATTCTCCAGGCAAGAACACTGGAGTGGGTTGCCATTTCCTTCTCCAATGCATGAAAGTGAAAAGTGAAAGTGAAGTCGTTCAGTCCTGTCCGACTCTTAGCAATCCCATGGACTGCAGCTACCAGGCTCCTCTGTCCATGGGATTCTCCAGGCAAGAGTACTGGAGTGGGGTCCCATCGCCTTCTCAGCCAGGTTACGGCAATTGATGCTTAAACATCTTGACGCAGGGGGACGTGGGGAGAGGAGCAATTTTTCAGAATTGTGCAGTTTTAGTGTTTGGAAGAAGCTTTAGTCTTTGTGTGTGAAGAACCTACAGCTTGGATTGTTAAAATCATAATGAAGGTCTTATGACTATGGTGTGACAGAACTAGAAACAGGTCTCCAGACGCCTGTTTTAGAACATTAGATTTTAATGACTAAACAAAAATAAAAATATTATTTGTGGATTCTAAGCCATAGATAAAAATTTTAAATTGGGGGATTACGAAAACTTAAAATTAGTTTTTATCAAAACTGGCTTGTTGTTGTTCAGTTGCTCAGTCATGTCCGACTCTTTGTGACCCCCTGGACTGCAGCAAACCAGGTTTCCCTGTCCTCCACCATCTCCCGGAGCTTGCTCAAACTCATGTCCATTGAGTCAGTGATGCCATCCAACCATCTCATCCTCTGTTGTCCCCTTCTCCTCCTGCCTTCAATCTTTCCTGGCATCAGGGTCTTTTCCACTGAGTTGGCTCTTCCCACCAGGTGGCCAAAGGACTGAAGCTTCAGCTTCAACATCAGTCCTTCCAATGAATATTCAGGATTGATTTCCTTTAGGATTAACTGGTTTGATCTCCTTGCAGTCCAAGTTTTATCAAAACTGGCTGCCTAAAACAAAAATAACGTAAGCAATTCAATTGTTACATTTGAATTTTACCTTTTATAACATCCCTTACCTTTTAAAGACAAGAATTGGCTGCAAGCAAGATGTTTTCCCCAAGTTAATTTAATTCATGTTCATGAATATATGCAACAGAACACAGTTATTACCATATGCACTGTGAAATAAACATACACACATTTAGATAATTTATGAAGCATCTGTCATTTCATGATTCCAAATGAGAGAAATTATCCACAATTTCAGAAAGAATCTGGAAAATTAATTGAATGAACTGTGTGTGATATGAGAGGGTCTCTTTCCAAAAAAATATTTTTACTAATTGAAATTTATAAAGTGCGATTCTCTCCAATGCTTTTTTCTAGGTTGTTTTTCTCCCAGCTCCTGAAGGATGTTCAAGGCACTAACATTTCTCTGTGACATAGAATGACCCGTGGAAAGCACTGATTAATGATTGCTTGCACGCAGTTCTTTGAGGGGAAAAGTCATCATGAGAGTTGGAACTGCTCCTTTTAACAACACTGTCTGCACTTAGAGTTTTGCAAAACTATTTCACTTTTAAAAAAGAAAGAAAGAAAAAAAAAACACACCTCCTTCCCTCGGTCCCTCCCTCCCTCCACGAATGCCTTTCTCAGGCACATCACCATCACTCAACAAGAAGTTGAACAATAAGCTATTGTCAGTTATAAGCAGTAGTTATAGAGAAAGAATCTGGCCCTTGAAAAGGATAGATTCCACTGCCAAAGAGATTTCATCTGACCCTCTTGTTAGCATGTAAAATTCCCTTTGTAGTATCAGTTCAGAAAAAGGAAAAAAGATAGCATGAGGGTGTTTTCTGGGCACAGGATTTGGGTTCTGTAGAATAGATCCTTCTTTTTAAATTGTAGAATGTTCTTTACTAGACTTACAGATTTACTGCTATTCTATAAATTGAGTGCAAAACTCCATCAAACATTTTCTCAAATGACTGAATTTAAAGGCCTCCTTTAAAAGAATCATACAACAAATCTCTTTAATCAAGAAAAGCCATTGTTTGATGTATTCTCAAGGGATGTTCAAGCTCATTGAGAATATTTTTGAGGTTTTGGGTTGGGTGGGAGCAATTTTTTTAAGATTATTCTGTTGAAAGTTCTACCATCTGCATAGAACTCTTAGCCTGGGAATAAACAGGGAGAAATAGTGACACAGTGCAATGCATGTTTAAAAACTATAGAACAATGTTTCTAATCTCTATTGTACTCTATCCTTTAACCAAAATGTTCATTTTTAGTGGGAAAGGACAAGCTCTTAGGTTCCAATAATTGCTGTTAGGAAATTCAGCCTGGAGAATCGCTACCTATATTGATCAAATTGTACTTAATACACATTCACAGAACATGAATCTTGTTACAATTCCTGCTCCTCTGGAAGTTGAGTTTTACTGGTTTTCATTAGGGGAAAATATTATTGACATGACAGCATTTTAAAAATCATAGTCTGTTCACTTAACTTAAAAATATTTGTTGACTGCACCCCAGTGTTGATAGCAGCATTATTTACAATGGTCAAGATGCGGAAGCAACCTAAGTGTCCATCAACAGATGAATGGATAAGAAGATGTGACATGCATGTCCATGCACACACGTGTGTATGCATGCACATTCATACACATAAGAACATTACTCAGCCATAGAAAGGAACAAACTTTTGCCATTTGCAGCAAAATGGTTGGATTTGGACAGCCTTACACTAAGTGAATTAAGTCAAACAGAGAAAAACAAATACTATATGGCATCACTTATCTATGGAAGCTAAAATATACAGCAAACTAATTAATATAATAAAAAAAGAAGCAGACTCAGAGACATAGAGACAAACTAGTGATCACCAGTGGGGAGGGCAATACAGAGGTGAGGGAGAGGGAGGTACAAGCTTTAAGTGTAAGATAGGCTCAAGGATGTATTGTACACCGTGGGGAATATAGCCAACACTTTGAAATGACTGGAAACGGAAAGTAGTCCTTTAAAAATTGTACAAATTTTTTTAATTGTTGGAGCATATGTACAAAAAATATCACGCGTATTCAGGTCTATTAATTTTAACAAATTTAACACACCTCTGTAAGCCGCACTTAGAATAACCAATTTGTGAAGAGGGCTGAATTCTTAGTTTTAAATCCACAGACTCTTTAAGACTGTTAACTTTAGAAACCAGTTCTGTGCACAGCTCCAGCTGTTGGAGGCCACCACTAGAGGGAGACAGAGTCACTGCGCAGGCTCCATTTCTCTGGGCCATCACCTGGGCCTGTCTCGGTGGTGAGACCAAGGCCAGCAGCACTCTGGCAACCATCAGGCAGAACAAGCCTTTCAGGACAAAGTTCACTGCTCAAATGACGATGAGAAGTTAAGGAGTAAGCATAGAGGTCTGAAAAGAGTGGGTTTAAACGAATAACAGGAGCTGAAGAGATGTGACCTGGAAGAAGCAGAGAAAGCTCTGGAATCCCTCAGAGACAGCAGACCAGACTATGGGGTCCATTTCACAGAAATTGTTCAGTGACTTCCCTAATATTATCAGTAGAGAAGCAAAGACCTAAGTGGGGTTCCCAGTAGTAGGAATGTGAATGGTGCTGCTTGGACCAGAGCGCTCATTTTGCTCTTTATTATTACTCAGGTCGCATTATTTTGATATTTTGTATTACAAAGTTGTGCTGCAAAGGTGTGATGGTTTAGGGACCTGAAAGTTGAAAATTAGAGCCAGGCAGCTTTGAGAGTTACTGTAAAGTCAGATATGTTATTATTCAAAGAGCTCCTCATGCTAACATTATGCTCAGCTGGCTAGGAAAAAATGAGGAGCGGTGTAAATGAAACCAACTGAGCTGCAGGGCCATGTCCATCAGCACTCTTGCTCTGGGTGTGTGCGTTTGTATATGCATGCGCCCAACACTCAGATCTTTTGTGGCTATTGTAATGCGATTCCCTATTTACTTTTGGTCTACAGAACTCAGTTTTTCCATAGCACCTGAAAACATTAATAGTAGAATAAAAGTTTCATTGCCAAGGGCAATGTGTGGATGCTGGGATGTTTGCCATTTTATTTGCCTTCAGTCAGAGGTTATAGATAACTTGTTTTATTTCTTTTTAAAAATTTTTACTTTTATTTTATTTTAAATTTTTATTGGAATGTAGTTGATTTACAATGTCGTATTAGTGTCAGGTATACAGCAAAGTGAATCATTATACATATACATATATCCACTCTTTTTTTTAGATTATTTTCCTATATAGGCTATTACAGTGTATTTAGTAGAGTTCCCTGTGCTATATACATAACTTGTTTTATAAAAGTGAGTTGTGGTCTTTATGTGTTTTGAAACCCAGATCATGTGGTTAAATGTAATTTAGTTTTAAATTAAAGAACATCTGAATAACGCAAATAATGGTCATTTAATCCTCCTTTACCTTATACAAAACTTAACATTATTAAAAACTTGTAAAACTTAGTGGATGTGTTTGGGTTTTTCACAGACTCTCTAACTGTGGCTAAATAGCTCTTTTTTCTACTTTAAACAAGCCAAGGTCACTGGTTTCATCCTTACATTAACTCTTTTTTTCCCATAGCTTTGGTCTGGGTCACAGATGTGGACTGAGTACCTCTTCCTTGTTTTCTATTTTGTGAATGAAAATTTCTGAAAACCAGGGAATCCCATGTAAAATGAGTTTGGTAGTTTTGTAGACAGTATTCAGGTTAAGATTGATAACAAACTTTAAGGATAATTTAAGCCTTAAGATTTATGAGTTTGAGACGTGAGTTTGAGGGAACTCCGGGAGATAGTGAAGGACAGGACAGCTTCGTGTGCTGCAGTTCATGGGGTCACATCACAAAGGGGCAGACACAACTTAGCGACTGAACAACAGCCACAAAGTTTTATGATTCTATGGGTTCCCCACTTCTAAACAGAAAAATCACTGGCTCAGGAACAACTCAAATTGCATCCTTATTGATGTTGTGCTGGTTGTGTCCTTTTTATATGTGAAAGGTATTTTTCAGTTCATGTTGAATATAAGAACTGTCGTGGTGCCCTCTGAGGGGAGCCAATTCAAGTACAGGTCAAGTTTGGGCTAAAGCTAGGATGGGCTCTCAGGTGCAAAGGCCCAGTGAGAACTCATGGATACCTGATGTGCATACAGGCAGCCATTTCCCAGGAAATTCCAAAGGTTGGATTCAGGGAAGCTAAATTTTGTCATCAGGTCCACTTCTGAGTGCAGGCAGCAAAAGGCAGGCCAGAGCTTTGGAACAGACGCTGGCTGCACTCTGGAATGGAATTGGATGGGACAAAAGGGGCAAGTGGTGTGAGAGGGTCTGGGCAGTTGTGAAAATAGCAAAGCATGTCTGGGGTGTGCTTGTAGTGTCTGTTCACCGTGTTCATGTGGCCAAAGGACTGGATCAGAGCAGAAACCCAGCATTATTGGAGAATGAGGTATTTCACTTTGATAGATTTTCCAGATACCTGAAACAAATCCTTCTAAATGTGTACATTCAATATTTCCAGAGAAATCTTTTATGTGGATTGTATGATTCCTAATTTTTTAAGGCAGAGTGTATGAGTTTAATGTTGTGATTCAGTCGCTAAGTCATGTCTAACTCTTTCTGACCCCATGGACTGCAGCACACCAGTCTACCTTGTCCTTCACCATCTCCCAGAGTTTGCTCAAACTCATGTCCATTGAGTCCATGAGGCCATCCAACCATCCTCTGTCATCCCCTTCTCCTTCTGCCTTCAATCTTTCCCAGTGTCAGGGTCTTTTCTAATGAGTTCTCTCTTTGCATCATGTGGCCAAAGTATTGGAGCTTCAGCATCAGTCCTTCCAATGAACATTTAAGGTTGTTTTCCTTTAGGATTGACTAGTTTGATCTCCTTGCAATTCAAGGGACTCTCAAGGTTCTCCAGCACTTTCAGGGAATGTTTAATTTTAAGGAATCTTATACATTGTTTTCTGTTTCTCAAGGGCCCTCTGTTCTTTATCAGTTTCTGGACAACAGGAAGGAGCAAAGCTGCACGCAGTTTTCAGGACTGAGGTCATGAAGCAGAATGCATACATGGATTCCTTTTAGTAACCTTTTCAGCTCAGTTCAGTTTAGTCACTCAATCATGTCCGACTCTTTGTGACCCCATGAATCACAGCACACCAGGCCTCCCTGTCCATCAACAACTCCCGGAATTTACCCAAACTCCTGTCCATCAAGTCGGTAATGCTATCCAGCTATCTCATCCTCTGTCATCCCCTTCTCCTCCTGCCCCCAATCCCTCCCAGCATCAGGGTCTTTCCCAATGAGTCAATTCTTCACATGAGGTGGCCAAAGTACTGGAGTTTCAGCTTCAACATCAGTCCTTCAATGAACACCCAGGACTGATCTCCTTTAGGATGGACTGGTTGGATCTCCTTGCAGTCCAAGGGACTCTCAAGAGTCTTCTCCAACACCACAGTTCAAAAGCATCAATTCTTCAGTGCTCAGCCTTCTTCACAGTCCAACTCTCACATCCATACATGACCACAGGAAAAACCATAGCCTTGACTAGACGGACCTTTGTTGACAAAGTAATGTCTCTGCCTTTTAATATGCTATCTAGGTTGGTCATAACTTTCCTTCCAAGGAGTAAGCATCTTTGAATTTCATGGCTGCAGTCACCATCTGCAGTGATTTTTGAGCCCCCCAAAGTAAAGTCTGACACTGTTTCCACTGTTTCTCCACCTATTTGTCATGAAGTGATGGGACCTGATGCCATGATCTTCGTTTTCTGAATGTTGAACTGTAAGCCAACTTTTTCACTCTCCTCTTTGACTTTCATCAAAATACTCTTTAGTTCCTCTTCACTTTCTGCCATAAGGGTGGTGTCATCTGCATATCTGAGGTTCTCGATATTTCTCCCAGCAATCTTGATTCCAGCTTGTGCTTCATCCAGCCTGGCATTTCTCATGATGTATTCTGCATAGAAGTTAAATAAGCAGGGTGACAATATACAGCCTTGACATACTCCTTTTCCTATTTGGAACCAGTCTGTTGCTTCCTGACCTGCATACAGATTTCTCAAGAGGCAGGTCAGGTGGTCTGGTATTCCCATCTCTTTCAGAATTTTTCCACAGTTTATTGTGATCCACACAGTCAAAGGCTTTG
This sequence comes from Aepyceros melampus, assembly GCA_006408695.1. Lineage (NCBI taxonomy): Eukaryota > Metazoa > Chordata > Mammalia > Artiodactyla > Bovidae > Aepyceros > Aepyceros melampus. Next base: position 93,057 of record SJXQ01009001.1, read on the forward strand.
GCATAGTCAATAAAGCAGAAATAGATGTTTTTCTGGAACTCTCTTAACCTTTTACTTTTCTTTAAAACTACTTAGTCATGTTCTTATTTCCAGTACATGGATTGTCTTCTGGCCCTGTGATGATTTGTTCTTCCCCTAGTTATTCTTGTTATGGCCCTATGATGATTGTTATTCCCCTAGTTACTGTTGTTATGCGTCTGGTATCGGTGTTTTTTACTTAACTTTATTTTTTGCCTAACGGCCTGGTGGGCTACAGACCAAGGAGTTGCAAAGAGTTGGACACGACTGAGCAACTTCACTTCTTCACTTCCTTGTATTACAACATATAAACACACACTGCCATGAATAAAGCACTCTTGTTCCGCTAGAGACTTGGGTCCCCACCGTCCTTCTCTTCTTCGCTTTCTTTTCGTAACGCCTGTCCCCGGGTTCTGGTCTGTCAAGAAGACCATAACACAGCACCACAACAATTTAAAAGTATCAGTTCTTCAGCACTGAGCCTTCTTTATGGTCCAGCTCTCAATCTGTTCATGACTACTGGTAAAACCATACCCTTGACTATACAGACCTTTGTAGGCAAAGTAATGTCTCTGTTTTTAAATATGCTGTCTAGGTTTGTCATAGCTTTTCTTCCAAGGAACAAGCATCTTTTAATTTTATGAGTTTAATATAAACCTTACTAAATGACCATTCCTGACTGCATTGTGCTTTAAAATAGTGAGGCCTTTAGGTTTATTAAGCTTTAACAGACTTCTTGTCCATACAAAATATATGAAGTCTACCCAGACTTACACAGTTAAAAAAAAAAAAAAAACATTGTGTTTATTTAAATTTTGTATTTTTTCCCCTCAGCAGTGCACTGGTATTTCTTACTACATGTAACCCTTCTCTATGTGACCACCTGTTACTGCTCTTCCCTTGTCGTCTGCTTATTTCTGATTTGCCTATTTGGGGCTACAAAAACAGATGTTTAGGTTAAAATCTTGTGTTAAGAAAGAATGGCGTCCTGAAAAAATGTCTTCTGAATTAAGCATATAAACTTCAGGGCACGAATGCCCAACTTCAAACATCTATTTAACATTCAGAATCCTTTTAGTGTCTTTATGTTTTCTTCTGGGTTTTTGTTTTTGTTTTTAATTTTTTATTGGAGTATAGTTTATTTGCAGTGTTTTGTTTGTTTCAGTTGTATAGTGTTTTTTTTTTCCATAGCTGAGATTGTCAGTGGTTATCTCTGACTATCTGAGGCAGTAACATAATCTGAATGTTATTTAGCACTATCCATTTGCCATCATATCTTTTCTAGAACTGCGACTGACAGAGTGAGGGTTTAACAAATATTTGTTGTAAGGATAACAACATTCGTTGATGAATGAAAGCAAGATGTGCAGTTTCTATCATACAAAATTCAGCTATGTGGCCAGTTTAACAAAAGGTACACATCAGTATTAACTAAGAATGATGTGGATGAAAGCCAATGATGTCTGATCATTTTTGGGATTTGCAAACTCAAAGTCAAGGGCAACATGGGCCAGCACAGCTTTTTATTTTATGTCACTGCCTGTGGTCATGCATGCACTCCAGTTCACTGGCCTCCCCACTGCTTTGCTGTTTTATACTTGGCCCTGTCATATAGTTAGGTACCTGCTTGGCATATCCTAAGAGTGTTTAGATTTTAGGTTCTCTGAGTTGCTGTCTTGTGTGCTCAGTCATGTCTAACTCTGCAACCCCATGAACTATAGCCTGCCAGGCTCCTCTGTCCATGGGATTTCCCAGGCAAGAATACTAGGCTGCCATTTCCTTCTCCAGTGGATCTTCCCGCCCCAAGGACTGAACCTGCGTCTCCTACATTGATGGCAGATTCTTTGCCACTGAGCCACCTGTGAGCCTTCCTTTAGGTTACTCGCTTTCAAAGCTGCTACCAGAAAAGCTGTATTCCATTTTGCATCCCCTTGCTAATGTTGTTGTTCCCTATTGTTGAATACTTTTAAAACAACATCTACTAATTGAGAAGGCTTCATCTCAAATACACCATCTAAAATTTCCATAATTTTTAATTTCTGGGGCACTTTGCCTGATGAAGGTCATTTTTATCATCTTTACATTCTCAGGGGCCTCAGGGCCCCAAGGCCTCATGGTCCTCAGAGTTGGTTTTTTTACATAATCGTTATTGAATACTCTCAGCATACAAAGCAGTCTAAGATGGCCAGAAAAATGTTCAAAATCCAAGTTTTTGATTTTCCTCCAATCCCAACCCTAGTTCTCACAGAGCCTTCCCAATTCAGTAACGCCCTCCTTCAAATGTCTAAAACCTTACGGCTGTTCTTCTTCCTTTCATTTCCCATGTTCACTCCATCAGCAAATCATACCATCTTTGAAAGATATTTAGAATTTAGGCATTTCTCATCACCCCCATCACTACTATGCTGGTCTAACCTATCATTACCTCTGGCCAGGACTATTGGTCTAGCCCCTGACCTCTCCATCTGCTTCCATGCCTGCCCTCTTACAGTTCTCCCACAGGGAGATTCTTTTACTAAAGAAGTAAATCCCATCAATTCTCTGCTAAAATCATCTATTAATTTCCCGTCTCACTCAGTGTAAAGGCTAAAGTTCTCTCCATGGCCTATAAGTCTGTCCCTTCCTTCACTTCTCTGACAGTCTTCCCTTCCTCTTTGTTCACTAGAACCATCCACACCAACCCCCGATTGCCCCTGGAACACGCCCAACATGCTCCCACCTCATGGCCTTTGCCATGGCTCTTTCTTCTCTTTGGCCCTCTTCACCTAGACAAGCAAATAACTCGCTTCTTTCCCTCCTTCAGGTATCTGCACAAGTGTCTGCCTTTTAGACGAGCCTTCCATACCTACCTTTGCTAAAATAGCACCCTTCTGTCATTTTCTAGCCCCTCTCCCATGCTTTCTTCCTTTGCAACAACTCCTTACCTGATAGTAACTATTTATTAGTCAGTCTTCTCTGTCAAGAATATAATCTTGGGACTTGACTGGTGATCCAGTGGTTAAGAATCCACCTTCTAATACAAGGGGTATGGGTTTGATCCCTGATTGGGAAACTGAAATCCTGTATGCCTTGGAGCAACTAAGCCCTGTGCTGCAACTAGAGAGAAGCCCCTGTGCCACAACAACCCACAAAGACAAAAAAAAAAAAAAAGAATACTGTCTTCTTTTTTTTTTCTCAATAATTGTATCTATTTGTTTATTTTTGGCTGTGCTGGGTCTTCATTTCTGTGTGGGCTTTTTTCAGTTTGGAGAGGCGGGCTACTCTCCAGTCTCCGTGTGGAGGCTTCTCTTGCAGTAGCTTCTCTTGTTGTGGAACACGGGCTCTAGGGAGCTCAGGCTTCAATAGTTTGGCACATGGGCTCAGTAGTTGCAGTTCCCAGGCTCAATGTTTGTGGCGCACGGGCTTAGTTGCTCTGTAACATGTGGGATCTTCCCAGACCAAGACTCAAACCTGTGTCTCTTGCATTGGCAGGCAGATTGTTTACTACTGAGCCACCAAGGAAGCCCAGAGACACTTTGTTTATGATTGTTTCTTGAGTGTGTGGAATAAGGGGCTTCATCAACATTTTTTGATTGAACAAATGAATGAATAAGTGAAAGAAAAAATTAACAAAAGAGATATATTCAGGTAAGAAATATTGGTTGTGTGTTCATTCCGTGTCACGCACTGCTCGAGGCCCTTGGAATACTTCAGTGAAGAAGCCGGAGGAGACCTGCGCTTCTGGAGGTGGGGTTGAGCAGAGCATGGATGGAAGATGCAGACAGTAGCAGCCCAGGAGTGTCAGGAGGGCCCAACTCTGATGCCCGCTCCCCCAGCTTTGAGTCCTCTTTCTGCCACTTGCCTGACTCTCCTGAAAAGTTGCTTAAGCCTCTGACACTTCAGTTTTGATCTCAGGTGTCTTTGGCCTGCAGCAGCTTGAAGCAGGGTTTCAGTCCCCAGCCTGAGACTGAGGTCAGGCAGAGGCGGTGAGAGTGCTGAATCCCAGCCTCTAGATTCCTGCCCTCGCTGGGGACCAGCAGGCAGTGATAAGGCCCTGGCCCATCAGCTGTGTAGGAGTGAATTTCCACATAGAGACAGTAAGTAGTAAACTAAGTGGAGTGTTTACCAGAAGGAAAGAGTACAGTACGTGTGGACAGACACATGGGCAGAGAGAGAGAGTCATGTCCTACTTGCAGTTTGAATCACTTTATGGGGCATTTTTCCCGGATTTCCTTTGGCGAGTCATCTTGCTCTGTCTGGTTCTGAGTCTGTATTTGGTGTATCTCAGGGGCCTCCATGTGTGCACACAGCTCTCAGCCAAGGCGAATTCTGCGAAGAGGCCTGTGGGTAGGTTGACATCACTGACGATGAGGTGATGCCCCTCACTTTTTGACCTCCAAAGAAACTTTCTGCACATATATAGTTGTTAAGATCTCCCTGACTTCAGGAATGAAGAATATGAGGTCTATTTTCTGGGCAGGGCTTAGCTCCCCACTCACTCCTGCTATTTTGGAGTTTGTGTCCATGGGGTACAAACTCCAGATGCTCAGCCTGGGGCCCAGCTATCTCCTGCCTCAGTTTCTCTCCATCTGTCTTCAGATTCAAGTTTCAGTTCAGTCCCTCAGTCGTGTTCAACTCTTTGTGACTGCATGGACTGCAGCATGCCAGGCCTCCCTGTCCATCAACAATGCCCAGAGCTTGCTCAAACTCAAATTCATCAAGTCAGTGATGCCGTCCAACCATCTCATCCTCTGTCAACCCCTTCTCCTCCCGCCTTCCATCTTTCCCATCATCAAGATCTTTTCTAATGAGTCAACTCATCGCATCAGGTGGCCAAAGTACTGGAGCTTCAGCTTCAGCATCGGTCCTTCCAATGAGTATTCAGAATTGATTTCCTTTAGGATTGACTGGTTTGATCTCCTTGCAGTCCACGGGACTCTCAAGTCTTCTCCAACACCACAGTTCAAAAGCATCAATTCTTTGGTGCTCAGCCTTCTTTACTGTCCAATGCTCACATCCAAACATGACCACTGGTAAAACCATACTTTTGACTATACAGACTTTTGTAGGCAAAGTAATGTTTCCACTTTTTAATATGATGTCTAGGTTTGTCATAGCTTTTCTTCCAAGGAACAAGTATCTTTTAACTTCATTCCTGCAGTCACCATCTGCAGTGATTTTGCAGCCCAAGAAAATAAAATCTCTTACTGTTTCCATTGTTTCCCCATCTATTTCCCATGAAGTGATGGGACCAGATGCCATGATCTTGGTTTTCTGAATGTTGAACTTTAAGCCAACTTTTTCCCTCTCTTCTTTGACTTTCATCAAGAGGCTCTTTAGTTCCTCTTCACTTTCTGCCGTAAGGGTAGTGTCATCTGTATATCTGAGGTTATTGATATTTCTCCCAGCCATCTTGATTCCAGCTTGTGCTTCATCCAGCCTGGCATTTCTCATGATGTACTCTGCATATAAGTTAAATAAGCAAAGTGACAATATACAGCCTTGAAATACTCCTTTCCCAATTTGGAACCAGTCCATTGTTCCATGTCCAGGTCTAATTGTTGCTTCTTGACCTGCATACAAATTTCTCAGGAGGCAGGTCAGCTGGTCTGGTATTACCATCTCTTGAAGAATTTTCCACAGATTGTTGTGGTCCACACAGTCATAGCAGAGACATTACTTTGCCAACAAAGGTCCATCTAGTCAAGGCTATGGTTTTTCCAGTAGTGATGTATGGATGTGAGAATTGGACTATAAAGAAGGCTGTGTGCCAAAGAATTGATACTTTTGAACTGTGTTGTTGGAGAAGACTCTTGAGAATCTCTTGAACAGCAAGGTGATCCAACCAGTCCATCCTAAATATTCATTGGAAAGATTGATGCTGAAGCTGAAACTCCAATCCTTTGACCACCTGATGGGAAGAACCGACTCCTTGGAAAAGACTCTGATGCTGGGAGGGATTGGGGGCAGGAGGAGAAGGGGACGACAGAGGATGAAGTGGTTGGATGGCATCAACGACTCGATGGATGTGAGATTGAGTGAACTCCGGGAATTGGTGATGGACAGGGAGGCCTGGCGTGCTGCAGTCCATGGGGTCACAAGGAGTCAGATACGATTGAGCGACTGAACTGAACTGAGAACAAATGAAGACATGGCAGCAGACAGTACTGGCTTTAGAGATGAATACAATCCACTCAGGGTTTTGTAGGAAGAACAAGGTGACCTGGTGCCTGAAGCTGCAATGCTGACTTTAGACTTTTGTGTTCAACACAAGAAGAGAGGTCAGTTCAGAGAAAAGACAGGGAGAGAAAAGTCAGATTGAATGACCTGCTCTGTGAGAAGCTAGCATGTCCCTGGAGGCCATTAAGATGGACAAGTCGGGTAGCAGTTTCAATAGTTTTTGTTTTCCCTGGCAGGAAAAGCTAGGAGCTTTACTCCTATCATGTTGAAGAAAAAGAAACTTTCATGTGGAAAAGGTGCATTTTAGCATGTATCTTATGTTTTAGAGAAACAGCAACAACAGCAAAACAGATCCATTACATTTATTTTGCTAACTGTGAATGTTGGAATTCAGTTCATAGAATTGAAGAGAAGACATTAAAGTTCTTGTTAACATTTAAAAAGGCCTGTCTGCCATTTTTTTTCTGAAATGCCCTTTTAAAGCACGAATAGGGGAACTTCCTTTGTGTCTGGTGGTTAAGAATCTGCCCTGCAATACAGAGGATGCAGGTTCAGCCCCTGGTCAGGGAAGTAAGACTTCACGTGCCACAGGGCAGCTACTGAGCCCTCACACTCCAAAGCCCATGCTCTGCAACTGGAAAAAGCCTGCATGCTGCAGAGAAGACCTGGCGCAGCCAAAAGTTTAATAGTATGGAAAACCCACAGGCTCCCCTGTCCACAGCATTCTCTCCTCGATACTGGAGTGAGTCGTCATTTCCTACTCCAGGGAATCTTCCTAACCCGAGGATCGAACCCTGGTCTCCTGCACTGCAGGCAGATGTGACCATTTGAGCCACCAAGGAAGCCCATAGGTATTGGTATTCCATCTAAAATACAGTCATATATGGGAACATATAATTTCCTCTGGAAAGGGAACTCCATCATAACTGAAAGTAAAATATGGCAATAATCAAGCTTTTTTTCCCTTTTTCTCATCATGGCACATTCAAATTTCAAGTTGAATTTATATCATAAACTACACATGGTCATCACTGTATGCATTTCACACTTCTTGAATATTTAAAAGCTAAAACTTTTGGAGATAGAGAGTTCAGAGGATTCCCTGAGAAGGGTCAGAGACTTCCACTCTGAGTTATTCGATTACTGCCAGAATTTACATGTTAGCAGAAAAATCTTACAGTGAATGCTTCAAAAAGGGAGGAATTAGCAAATCTATCCATGATGAGCTTTAGTGAAAATTCTCTTGTGTTAGTTATGCCCAGGAAAGTTTGATGGTCCAGTTTGCTAAAAGGAGTCTGTCCCTAGGCAGGGCCGGGCGGTGGGGGTTCAGGGCAGTGAACAGAAGGGAAAGGCAGGAGTGCTAGGGAGAGGCTGCAGGAGGCCTTGTGCTCTGCCCCACCCGCCGAGGGCTGGAAGTTTGCTTTGGAAAAAACAACAGAAGGAGCACCTGCAGCCTTAGATCATTCTTTCCTGGATCTCAGCCTGACTACCATCAGCCAGGCTGCCCGGAAGAACCATCTGGAGATGGGATATTCTCCTAAACATCTTCTCTGGCAAAGACAGGCATAATGGGGTGGGGTGGAGTCAGAGTGGGAGTCCCTTTTAGCCATTTCATAAACTGATTAGAAAAGGGGCACTCAGAACTTTGAGTTTATTATTATATATTTTACTTGCACTGGAAAGAAGTGAAAAGGTGATTCTAATGTGCAGCTGGGGCTGAGAATTACCAACTTAAAGGAAAGAAGAGTTCTGAGGATAAAAGAATTTTCATACTTGCAGTACAATTACTTTGGGTTAAGAATTTTCTCCCTTAAAATGGAAATGCTCTAAGAAGTTGGAGCCACATATTAAACCTCTAAAAAGATCTTAGTGGGAGTGATTTTATCAACTTTCCTTTCTCCTCATGAGTAGATCTTCAGGAAGGGCTAGTAGTAGAATCAAAGAAGCCACGGTTGACTAGAAAGCCATTGATTTGCTCTGCATTTATTTTGTTATTTAGAATTTTTATACTTTAAGTCAAATTAATAATCTTCTCTTCATATTTTTCATTTTGTGTATTAATTGTAGTATAAAGTTTTCTCCCTTAAAATGGAAATGCTCTAAGAAGTTGGAGCCACATATTAAACCTCTAAAAAGATCTTAGTGGGAGTGATTTTATCAACTTTCCTTTCTCCTCATGAGTAGATCAAGGGCTGGTAGTAGAATCAAAGAAGCCGAGGTTGACTAGAAAGCCATTGATTTGCTCTGCATTTATTTTGTTATTTAGAATTTTTATACTTTAAGTCAAATTGATAATCTTCTCTTCATATTTTTCATTTTGTGTATTAATTGTAATATAAAGTTGGAAATCTAGTTGATAATGTATAAATGGTTACTAAGTACATACCACCAACCCAGAAATCCTACTTTTTTGGATATATTCTGGAAAGACTGCTGTGTGAATGCACAGGCAAATATATACAAAGGTGTTTTTTGTATTGTTTTTAACAGGAAAAATTGGGAACAATCCAAATGTCACTGAATACAGAAATGTATCGATAAATTGGAGCAAGTTATAGAATGTCTTAAAATAGTATGGCAAAGACTGTGACTCAATCATCAAACCTCTCTTCTGAGGCAAATCATTTCACAGTGATGAAGATGGGTGACGAATTTCACTCATTCAACAGGTGTGTAATGAATGGCTGCTAGGTTTTAAGTGTAATAATACTATGCTAGGTACTGTGGATACATAAAGACAGATCACCCGCTTTCACGAAGCTCATAGCCTGGCCATCTTTGTATTTTACTGACAAAAGTATGATCCTAAAATTTATTTAGAGTTATATTTTGATCATTTTAGCAACTGACTTGGTCTTAGAGTCAATTATTAAATTACATTGACAAATATTCAAACTGACATCAAATGATTTTACTGACAGAGCAAATCATTGACTTTCTAGTCAGCCTTGGTTTCTTTGATTCTACTGTAGGCCCTTCCTGAAGATCTCCTCACAAGGAGAAAGGAAAGTTGATAAAATCACTCCTACTAAGATCTTTTTAGAGACTTAACAGGGTGCTCCAACCTCTTAGAACATTTCCACTTTAAGGGAGAAAATTCTTAACCAGCCAAAGTAATGGTACTGCAAGTATCAAATTCTTTAATCTACCTCTCAGAACTCTTTTCTGAGTTCTGGGGAACGATTCTTAAAAACACTGATCCCTGAACCCTAATAGAGACCAATTAAAGAAAAATTCCCAAAGGTACAGCCTGGGACCTGGAATTTTCTAGGAGCTCCCTTGGCAACCCTAATAGGCAAAGTTGGTTGAAATCAATCAAAATGCCCATCTCCAGTAAAATTCTATGGTTAGCTAACGCGTAAACAACCACAGAGGGACAAACAGGAGACTGAAACGGCCATTCTTAACTTGTGATAGTACCAGTGATAAAGAATCTGCCTGCCAATGCAGGAGACACAAGAGATGCAAGTTAGATCCCTGGGCTGGGAAGATTGCCCTGGAAGAGGAAATGGCAACCCACTCCAGTATTGTTGCCAGGAGAATCCCACTGGCAGAGGAATCTGGTGGGCTACAGTCCACGTGATCGCAAAGAGTCAGACATGACTGAGCGTCTGAGCACAATTCATCTAGAAAAGTTAAGATTTGGGAAATGATTGAGAGAGCAGTCTCTGGAGTCGGACCAGGCAAGTGTGTGTCAATGCTGCACACACAAGCTGTGTGAATGGGTACATCAATCCCTTGACCTGTAACATGGGAGCAGGAATAATACCTACCTCTCCTAGGATCAGTATGAATAGAAATATTGGGTTGGCCAAGAAGTTCATTTGGTTAGTGAATGCATTGTTCAATAAAGTTCTTGGTGAAAATGTAAAAAAAATTGTCTTATTTTTTACTTAAAACTGAACAAACTTTTTGGCTAAGTCAATACTTAGGCCAGAGTCTGTCTATTACCATTAGATCCTTCCAGTGCTGCTTCAGATTTCCCCTACTCTTTAAAACTTTCTTTCAATCACTCAAGAAGAGTATATTACTTGCTTTTCTGGGCTCACACTTGCTCTACTGAGACTAGTATTACTTAGCTGTTTATCACTTGGCAATGCAGTTGATGTTCTTCCTGTCTATCTCCCCTTACAGTAGTTTTCTGTTAAATGAAGTGCTTTACACTAGGGAGAATTACCTTATCACTAAAGGAAATAACATCAGTTTGTACTTTACTGATATTTTAAAATCACCCTTCCTATTTTAACTCTTTGAGAAAGTAGAAGCCACCAGAAGAAAATGTCTGCAGGCTCCCACCACCAGCTCTACCAGCCACCTGCATCCATGCCAATACACCCACCTTCCTTCACTACCATGGATACATGATCCTTTCCCCTAATAAAGGCCGTCCCCTCCACTGGCTCATGAGGTCTCATCCTTTCTTGTCTACTGAGATGCTGCCTTCTGGATTTGACTAGTATCAGTGAAGTGTCTGTTGCCTCCAGTCAAGAGGAAGATGGTACCCAAGATTGCACGGGGACACTGGAATTCTGTAAAATTCACTTCTTACCTAGGTACTATTCATTAAAAATTAATAAGGGAAAACCCTCTACCCAACAGGGCCTCTTCTTTAATATTAACAATAATGTTAATATTAATTTCAGGCCATTACTCATCCATTAATATTAATGTTAATATTAAAGTTAATAGTAATATTAATAGCAGCAAGGGGGAAAGCAAGTCTCAGCCAGAGCTTGCGAGTCTTACTAGAATGTGTAAGTTACTGAGCAAGTTATTTATCTTCCCTGAGCCTCAGTTTCCTCATTTGTAAAGCAAATCAGGATAAAGATTCAATGATATAGAGCCTAGCACAAATGTCTGACACATAGTAAGTGCTCAAGAAATGCTGGGTATGATTCATCCAAAAAGTTAAAGTCACTCAGTTGTGTTTGACTCTTTGCAACCCCATGGACTGCAGCCTGCCAGGCTGCTCTGTCCATGGAATTCTCCAGGCCAGAATACTGGAATGGGTAGCCGTTCCTTCTCGAGGAGACCTTCCCAGCCCAGGGATTGAACTCAGGTCTCCCATACATACAGGCAGATTCTTTACCAGCTGAGCTACCAGGGAAGCCTTGATTCATCCAAGTCTTTCCTTAAATATTCCATTAATATTAATGTTAATATTAAAGTTAATAGTAATATTAATAGCAGCAAGGGGGAAAGCAAGTCTCAGCCAGAGCTTGCGAGTCTTACTAGAATGTGTAAGTTACTGAGCAAGTTATTTATCTTCCCTGAGCCTCAGTTTCCTCATTTGTAAAGCAAATCAGGATAAAGATTCAATGATATAGAGCCTAGCACAAATGTCTGACACATAGTAAGTGCTCAAGAAATGCTGGGTATGATTCATCCAAAAAGTTAAAGTCACTCAGTTGTGTTTGACTCTTTGCAACCCCATGGACTGCAGCCTGCCAGGCTGCTCTGTCCATGGAATTCTCCAGGCCAGAATACTGGAATGGGTAGCCGTTCCTTCTCGAGGAGACCTTCCCAGCCCAGGGATTGAACTCAGGTCTCCCATACATACAGGCAGATTCTTTACCAGCTGAGCTACCAGGGAAGCCTTGATTCATCCAAGTCTTTCCTTAAATATTTCTTTCTTAGTCCTTCACTGACCACACTGTCTAAAATAGTATCAGTGATGTATCTCTTTCAGTTCAGTCGCTCAGTTGTGTCCAACTCTTTGCGACCCCATGAATTGCAGCACGCCAGGCCTCCCTGTCCAACACCAACTCCCGGAGTTCACTCAGACACATGTCCATCGAGTTGGTGATGCCATCCAGCCATCTCATCCTCTGTCATCCCCTCTCCTCCTGCCCCCAATGCCTCCCAGCATCAAAGTCTTTTCCAATAAGTCAACTCTTCGCGTGAGGTGGCCAAAGTACTGGAGTTTCAGCTTTAGCATCATTCCCTTCAAAGAAATCCTGGGGCTGATCTCCTTCAGAATGGACTGGTTGGATCTCCTTGCAGTCCAAGGGACTCTCAAGAGTCTTGTATCTCTTTAATCTGCCTTATTTATTTTCTTCATAGATCTTACCACTACCTGACAGTATGAAGTGTGTGTGTATGTGTGCATGTGTGTTAGCAACTTCAGATAGAGGTGATTAATTATAGGGAATGACATGCTTTTTCAGTTTATTCCTTTATGTTAACAAGAAACATTTGAGTTTCCCTTAAAAATGTTAATTTTGCTGAATCTCTATCAAATGCTATGGCATTTTTCTTATTTCTGCAGTTAGCAGTAGAAAGAAAAGCTCTATCTCATTGTACTCACAAAAAACCCTTTGAATAGGTCCAATTATGTTAAAAGTTAAGTGGTAAAGCAGGTTTAATAGGCACATTCTACCCCTGAAGTTTTGCTGTTTCAAGGAAAAGTATCTTTGACTGATAAACATTTACTCTTTAATCTACCACACACAATAAAGGGAAGCAGCCAAAATGGTGAGCAAAGGAAACATAAATTTATAAAGAACTATTTAAATAAGAAATCAATTCAACACAAAATGAGTCCCATTCTAGTATCATATTTGATGTAAAGCTCTTGTTCTCTCAGGACCTAGGATTCAGCACTGAAAATGTTCTCATTTTACTTAACTTACCTGCCTGTATGAAATAATTTCATGGTCAATATGAAGTTAACTTGGCTTGTCAAATCACTTGTCTGGGAAATAGATCAAGATGGACAGGAAGACCCAGAAAGAGAGGCAGGAAAGGCAGTAGTCTATTTCGCAATCATATTTGGGGAGTTTTTTTCATTAAACTTCTGTTTTTTTGGAGAAGGAAATTGCAACCCACTCCAGTACTCTTGCCTGGAAAATCCCATGGATGGGGAGCCTCGTGGGCTGTGGTCCGTGGGCTCACAAACGATGGGACAGGACTTCACTTTTACTTTTTCCTTTCTTTATACTGCAAATGTCCTTAAGTTGAATACTTGAATGCTAGCACTAAACTGTTATATTTGACTAGACTATGGATGGGATGTACTTAACTATCTCAACTCACCTACAGAGTCAAGGATTCCACAGTGTGCTTCCCTCCTCTCACCCCTCCCTCTTCACTGTGTCCTTTAACTGCCTGCGCTCAGGTGTCCCCATCCTTAATAAAACCAACAACCTCCTCCCACCCCCATCATAATCATCAAACAGGTTCCTTTGATCTTATTAATCTTCTCCTTCACTTGAGTGGCAGTTTTCTTTATGTCATGAATTTTCGTGGTCTCCCCTTCCTCATGACCTACTCATAGCCCAACATCTTAGGTAATTCCTCTCTGATATGCCACTAAAATTACCCTTTAATAATATGTATTCTTAATCACCAAGTGGGATGGCTTTCTCTCAGTATTTATTCTCCCTGATTTCCCTGGCATTTGATGATTAAAAAAAAAAAAACAACTCATGTCTGACTCTTTGTGACCCCATAGACTGTAGCACGCCAGGCCTCTTTGTCCATCACCAACTCCCAGAGTTTACCCAAATTCATGTCCATTGAGTTAGTGATGCCATCCAACCATCTCATCCTCTGTCGTCCCCTTCTCCTCCTAAATTCAGTCTTTCCCAGCATCAGGGTCTTTTCCAGGGAATCAGTTCTTCGCATCAGATGGCCAAAGGATTGGAGTTTCTGTTTCAGCATCAGTCCTTCCAATGAACACTCAGGACTGATTTCCTTTAGGATGGACTGATTGGATCTCCTTGCTGTCCAAGGGACTCTCGAAAGTCTTCTCCAACACCACAGTTCAAAAGTATCAATTCTTCAGCACTCAGCTTTCTTTATAGTCCAACTTTCACATCCATACATGACCAATGGAAAAACCCTAGCTTTGACAAGATGGACCTTTGTTGGTAAAGTAATGTCCTGTTTTTTAATATGCTATCTAGGCTGGTTATAACTTTCTTTCCAAGGAGTAAGCATCTTTTAATATCATGGCTGCAATCACCATCTGCAGTGATTTTGGAGACCCCAAAAATGAAGTCTGACACTGTTTCCACTGTTTCCCCATCTATTTCCCATGAAGTGATGGGACCAGATGCCATGATCTTCGTTTTCTGAATGTTGAGATTTAAGCCAACTTTTTCACTCTCCTCTTTCACTTTCATCAAGAGGCCCTTTAGTTCCTCTTCACTTTCTGCCATAAGGGTGATGTCATCTGCATATCTGAGGTTATTGATATTTCTCCCAGCAATCTTAATTCCAACTTGCAATTCATCCAGTCCAGCATTTCTCATGATGTATTCTGCATATTACTTAAATAAGCATGGTGACAATATACAGCCTTGACATACTCTTTTTCCTATATATCAAAAACAAATTTATGGTTACTAGGGACTAAGAGCAAGGGGAGGGATAAATTGGGAGATTGGGATTGATATATTCACACTATGGTATATAAAATAAATAACTAATAAGGACTTACTGTATACCACAAGGAATGTTACTCAACATTCTATAATGGCCTATATGGGAAAAAAAATCTAAAAGAGAGTGAATATTTATATATATTTACATATAAATATATGTATAACTGATTCACTGTGCTATAAAGCAGAAACTAACACAACATTATGAATCAACTATACTCCAATAAAAATTTTAAAACAAACAAAAACTGGATCCCTCTCTTTATATCCCTGAATTATACAAGTTCTCTTCATTCTCCTCTGCTTCTGATTCCTGTAAACCCCTGAAAGTAGATGTTTCTCAAGGTTCTCTTCTCTCTTTAAAGACACTGCTTCGAGGGTCTTACCCACTTCCCTAGTCTCAACTCTTAAGGGAAGAGATCTCCCCAGTTTTCCTTCATTCTTAGCCTCTGGTCCCACCTCAAACTCTACATGTCCAAAACCAAACCCAACATTTTCCCTTGCAATTGACTCTACCTTAAACTTTCTCGTTATATGTGATGAGTGAAACCTCTATTTTCCCAGTCCAAATTAAAAGCCTTGGAAATTCTGTGGCTTCTCCCTCTCCCATCTAATGAGATGCCATCTAATGAGGTATCTACATCTCTATGCCCTTCCCATCACACACCATCTGCACTATCACCACTCTAAAACAGCCTCTCGTTGCCTTTTTCCTGGAGCATTACTTTGCGTGCGTGCAGGCGTGTGTGCTGTCGCTTCAGCTGTGTCTTACTCTTTGCGACTCTATTGACTGTAGCCTGCCAGGCTCCTCTGTCCATGGGATTCTCCAAGCAAGAATGCTGGAGTGGGTTGCCATGCCCTCTTCCAGGGGATCTTCTCAACCTAGGGATCAAACCCACATCTATGCCTCCTGCATTGCAGGTGGATTCTTTACTGCTGAGCCACCGACAAAGCCCGGACCATTACCTTATTTCTTAATTATCTCCCTCTTTCTGGCCTCCAGTCTGTCTTTCCCTAATGCAACTGTAGCCACTGACAGCCTGTGCTCAAAAGCCTTTGAGGCCTTGCATTGCCTACTACATTAAGTCTAAATGAAGGGGGCCTTAATCTGCATCAGTTACATGAGGATGCTATGAAAAGAGTAAGAGGAGTAGTAAACTGCTCCTCTGCACATAATGTCTTCAGAATTGTGTCCTATGGAAGTGTTTCCCCTAAAGGGGATATCAGAAACACTGAGTTCAGTCAGAATTCAATGACCAGGATGGGGAATGATGAATGACCATATCATAGAATGAGTGGTTTTAAAAATTGCAGATATTTTGGCCATAAGGACCACAATTGGAGAAAAAAAAAAAAAAGACGTTGGAAAAGGGCTTTTGTTCTGTGTGGCCGTCAGACATAGAGCTCGAGCAAACAGATTCGAGCCATAAGAAAAATGGGTTTTGCTCAATAAAGAGAAAATAGAAGTAAACAAAGTTGGGGCAGGGAACTGTCAAGAGGTAGCAGATTCTGTTATCAGAGGTTGCCATTTAAACTAGATGATTTGCAAGAATGCTAAAGAACTGAATCAAGAATACAGTTCTTTTCAGTCAGGCAGTTGTTTGGTTGCATAGCTCTTTCTTAGTCTAGTAGGAAAGACCAGCTGATTTTCAGAGCTTTCTCTCTCAGTTTTCATGCCTGTCTGTGTTATTACCGAGCTGCAATTTCCTTGATTTATATTTTCTCCTGCCAAAATCTCACCGACTTTTGAAGGGCCAAATCTTCTGTTTCGGTTCTGGAGCAGAGCTGATTCATAACGCTGCTGTTGTTGCTGAGCTGCCCAGTTGCGTCTAGCCCCTGCGAACCAACGGACTGTAGAACAACACAGTCCTCTGTCCTCCACTGCCGCCCAGCATTTGCGCAAATTCATGTCTATTGAGTCAGTGATGCTAGCCATCTCATCCTCTGCCACCTCCCTCTCCTTTTGTCTTCAGTATTTTCCAGCATCAGAGTCTTTTCCAATGACTCAGCTCTTCACATCAGGTGGCCAAAGTATTGGAGCTTCAGTTTCATCAACAGTCCTTCCAATAAATATTCAGGGTTGACTTCCTTTGGGATTGACTGGTTTGATGTTTTTGCAGTCCAAGGAACTCTCAAGAGTCTTCTCCAGCACCACAATTCGAAAGCATCAGTTCTTTGGTGCTCAGCCTTCTTTATGGTCCAGCTCTCACATCTGTACATGACCACTGGAAAATCCATAGCTTTGACTATACAAAGTCATATCTCTGCTGTCTAGGTTTGTCATAGCTTTTCTCCCAAGGAGCAAGAATCTTTAAACTTCATGGCTGCAGGCACCATCTGCAGTGATTTTGGAGCCCAAGAATGTAAAATCTGTCATTGCTTCCATTTTCCCCTTCTATTTACCATGAAGTGATGAGACTGGATGCCATGATCTTAGTTTTTTGAATGTTGAGTTATAAGCTGGCTTTTTCCACTCTCCTCTTTTACCCTCATCAAGAGGCTCTTTAGTTCCTCTTCACTTTCTACCATTAAAGTGAAATCATCTGCGTATCTGAGATTGATATTCCCCCCTCAATCTTGATTCCAGCTTGTGACTCATCCATCCTAGCATTTTGCATGATGTACTCTGCATAGAAGTTAAGTAAGCAGGATGATAGTATATGGCCTTGTCATACTCCTTTCCCAATTTTGAACCAGTCCATTGTTCTGTGTATAGTCCTAACTGTTGCTTCTTGACCCACATACAGGTTTCTCAGGAGACAGATAAGGTGGTCTAGTATTCCCATCTCTTTAAGAATTTTCCATAGCTTGTTGTGATCCACACAGTCAGAGATTTAATGTAGTCAGTGAAGCAGAAGTAGATGTTTTTCTGAAACTCCTTTGCTTTGTCCATGATATAAAGAATGTTGGCAATTTGATCTCTTGTTCCTCTACCTCTTTGAAACCCAGCTTGTGCATCTGGAAGTTCTCAGTTCCTTGACTACTGAAGCCCAGCATGAATTTTATAGTAGTTTGGCATTGCCCTTTTGGATTGGAATGAAATCTGGCCTTTTCCTGTGGTCACTGCTGAGTTTTCCAAGTTTGCTGACATATTGAGTGCAGCACTTTAATAGCATTAAATAGCTCAGCTGGAATTCTGTCACCTCCACTAGCTTTGTTTATAGTAATGCTTCCTAAGGCCCACTTGACTTCACACTCCAGGATGTCCAGTTTTAGGTGAGTGACTGCACCATCATGGTTATATGGGTCATTAAGATCTTTTTTGTATAGTTCTGTGTATTCTGTGCCACCTCTTCTTAGCCTCTTCTGCTTCTGTTAGGTCCTTACCATTTCTGTCTTTTATTCTGCCCGTCCTTGCATGGTGTTCCTTTGATACCTCCAATTTTCCTGAAGAGATCTTTAGTGTTTCCCATTTTGTTGTTTTCCTCTATTTCTTTGCCTTATCTAAGTGGACCCTCTTATCTCACCTTGCTATTCTCTGAAACTCGGCATTCAGTTGGGTATGTCTTCCTCTTTCTTCCTTGCCTTTCACTTCTCTCTTTCCTCAGCTAATTGTAAAGCCTCCTCAGACAACCACTTTGCCTTTTGCATTTCTTTATCTTTGGATGATTTTGGTCAGTGCCTCCTGTACAATGTTACAAACCTCTGTCCATAGTTCTGCAGGCACTATGTCTACCAGATCTAATCCCTTGAATCTGTTCATCACCTCCACTGTATAAGGTATTTGACTAAGGGCATCACTGACTCAGATGGTAAAGAATCTGCCTGCAATGTGGGAGACCTGGGTTTGATCCCTGGGTCGGGAAGATCCCCTGGGGAAGGAAATGGCACCCCACTCCAGTGTTCTTGCCTGGAGAATTCCATGAACAGAGGAGACTGGAGGGTTACAGTACATGAGGTCAAAAAGAGCTGGACACAACTGAGTGAATAACACACTGAATGGCCTGGTGGTTTTCCCTACTTTCTTTGATTTAAGCCTGAATTTTCCAATACGGAGCTCATGATCTGAGCCTGTCCATCTTGGGTGGCCTTGAACAGCATGGCATACAGAGCTTCACTGAATTATGCAAACCCTTCACCATGACACGGCTGTGATCCCTGAAGGGTTTATAGTGTTGCGCCAACATTATATTGAATATAGTTCCCTATGCTGGACAGTAGGACCTTGTTGTTTATCCATCCTATATATCGTAGTTTATATCTGCTAATCCCAACTCGCAGCTCTTACCTCCCCAATCCTCCTCCTTCTTGCCAACCACAAGTCTGTTCTTTATGAGTCTGTTTCTGTTTCCTAGATAGGCTCATTTGTGTAATATTTTAGATTCTACATATAAGTGATATCACATGGTATTTGTCTTTTTCTGACTTACTTCACTTAGTATGATAATTTCTGATTGCATCCATGTTGCTGCAAATGCCATTATTCCATTCTTTTTTATGGCTGAGTAACATTGTATCTATGTACCATGTCTTCTTCATTCATCTGTGATAGACATTTAGGTTGTTTCCATCTTTTGGCTATTGTGAATAGTGCTGCTGTTAACATAGAGGTGCATATATATTTTTGAATTATAGTTTTGTCTGGATATATGCCTGGGAGTAGCATTAATGGATCATATGGCAATTCCATTTTTAGTTTTCTGAGGAACCTCCATGCTATTTTCCACATTGGCCGCACCAACTACATTCCCACTAACAATGTAGAAGTGTTCCCTTTTCTCCACAGCCTCTCCAGCATTTGTTATCTGTAGACTTTTGATCATAGGCATTCTGACTGGTGTGAAGTGGCACCTCATTGTAGTTTTGATTTGCATTTATCTTATAATTAGTGATATTGATCATCTTTTCATGTTGCCTACTGACCATCTGTATGTCTTCTTTGAAAAAATGTCTACTAAGGTCTTCTCTGCCCATTTTTTGATTGAGTTGTTTATTTTGTTGCTTTTGAATTATATGAGCTGTTTGTGCATTTTGGAGATTAAGCCCTTATCTGTCACATAAGTTGCAACTATTTTCTTCCATTTTGTAGGTTGTCTTTTCATTTTTTATGGTTTTGTTTGCTGTGCAAAAGCTTGTAAGTTTGATTAGGTCTTAAGGGCCAAATCCTATTTTATATTTTTAAAGAAAAGTTCTCTCTTCCAATCTCAGACCCCATCATGAATTTTTGAGTTGTTCTACTCCAAAACTTCAGTGCTTCATGTATCCATTTGGGGCATTTTAATATTCTTGTTCATGTTACTTGTGTATATTTCTCCTTTTCCCTAATGGGATATCAATTTCATGGGGCAGGAATTACCTTTATGTCCTCTATAAACCTCACTATAATAGAATTCCTTTCATAGTCATTCAACACACATTTATTGTTTCTTTAGAATTAAAACACTAGACTAAATCATCTCTAAAGAGCCTTCCAACTTAAAAAAAAAGTCTATGAATCTAGTTCTAGGACTTATATAATGAATGTACAAAAGACCTCTCTGTGCCCATATTGACTATAAGAGTTAAGAGTCAGATAAGCTGATGTCACACTGGTGTTATAGGGAAGTTTATAAAATCTGGTTTTGAAAAGTAGGTAAGTTTATTTTTCAAGAACTTTTGCAACCTTTCTATTGAGATAGTCAACACATGTCCTGATAGAACTTTGAACATTAAAAGAATTGCACATCTGGTTATAGTTTTATGAAATTAAGTGACACTAAATCAGAGCTCCACAAAGTTAAAGGTTGTATAATTAAGAACATTCAAAAGGTAAACAGGGAACTCTGGCAAGACTTAAGAAGGGGAACATCTTATTGTGATCTATCAGAAATATTTACCACTCATTTATCTCTACCATTTCTTCCTGCTCTTCATGGCAGCAACCATTGTTGCTGACTTGTGCTTGGCAAATTGCTGCCAAGAATCCAGATGTTTCTCCGTGTGCATCTATGGAAACTTGTGTTGTCCAAATGTCAGAAGACGGGCTCTCAGACTAGGTTAGATAAAACAAGGGAAAAAAACAAAAAAAACAAAACAAAGCCCAGAGCAACTTGGAAAATGAAGCCTGAGGGGTTTTTTTTTTTTGGTCTCAATTACTCTCCTCCTCTTTTCTCTTCCCATCTGTGTGCAGTTCTCAGTGACTCAAATTAGAGAGGTTAAAAGCCAAATTAGTTGGAAGGCATGTCTTCCACCTCCAGGGAAATCCAGGTATATGGAAGTTTAGTGGGGTAGTTTGATCAGGTCAGAAGTGTCTTTTACTTTCGGTCCTTCTCAGGAAACAGTCTTCAGAATTTTTTTGGCTATCAGTCATTAAAGTCTCTCCGTCATGTCCAGTTTTTTGTGACTGCGTGGACTGAAGCCTGTCAGGCTCCTATGACCATGGGATTTTCCAGGCAAGAATGTTGGAGTGGGTTGCCATTTCATTTTCCAGGGGGTCTTCCTGACCCAGGGATCAAACTTGGGTCTCCCACACTGCAGGCAGACCCTTTACCATCTGAGCCACCAAGGAAGCCTTCAGTCATTAAAAGCCCCTTAGAAAAGTTTGAGAGGAAGCTTTTCCATGTAAGTCTGAGGCAAAGGTGATGCTGAGAAGAGAAAGTCTTGCAACTCCTTAACCACAAGGGCACCTCCAGCATTCACAAAACTCAGTGGTTTTCCTCAAAGCACAGCCTAAGCTTTCTTTTATTGTTTCAAACTTTGTATTGGGGTATAGCCAATTAACAGTGCTGTGGTAGTTTCAGGTGAGCAGTGAAGGGGCTCACTATATATTTATACACATGTATCCATTCTCCCCCAATTCCCTCTCCCATCCGGGCTGCCACATGACACTGAGCAGAGTTCCCTGTGCTATACAGTAGGTCCTTGTTGGTTACCCATTTTAACTATAGCAATGTGTACACGACCTTCCCAAAGTCCCTAACTGTCCCTTTTCCCCAGCAGCCATAAGTTCATTTTTTAAGTCTTGAGTCTCTTTCTGTTTTGTAAGTAATTTCATTCATTAAGTTTAGATTCCACATATAAGGGATGTCATACGTTATCTCACTGTCTGATTTACTTCATTGAGTATGACACCCTCTAGGTCCATCCATCTTGCTGCAAATGACATTATTCCTGCAATCCCACTCCTGGGCCTACATCTGGAGACAAAAAATGATCAGAAAGGATACATGCACCCCAGTGCTTGTTGCAGCACTGTTTGCAGTAGCCAGGACATGGAAGCAATGGCTTATGCTTTCTGCTGCTTGCCCCTCCATCCTCTGACTTCTCTTCCCTTTCAGCCTGAACAGGAGAAAGTCAAATACAGTCCAAAAACAATCAACAAGATGGTTTCAAGTTTTTTCTTTTCACCTGGATACATGCTCTAAAGAAAGAAAAATTAAGGATTGACAAGTTGCAATGAGAGTCCTGCTGCCCAGTTACAAGTGTGATCTCATACTTTTCTGGTAACTTGACAACGAGACTAAAAGATTTTAAAATTTAATATGACCCCCTTCACGCTTTTTCTGATATTAAAAGAAGCATTGTTATAAATAATCAAACTCTGACATTATTGCCTAAAACATGCTTTCTAACATTATGGCGTAGGCATTAAAGTGTTGATGGACTATTCAGGAAAGGATGGTTTATAGCAAGAGTAGAACATGAGGACTGATGATTAAGTATTGATTTTCTTTTCTCATAAACTTGTATCTTGTGCTTCCAAAGCATTAGCCTTGTTTTGCAGGGGAATTGAATCTTCTCCTGGGCTTTAATCCCCACAAATGTGTGAGTTCTCTGGAGTAATGTGTGTGGATAATGGGTGGCAGATTTGGGCTCAGCTTTGATATAAAACACTTCTGCCAGTGCAGGGACTTGTCGGGTAAGTGGACGTGGGGTATCTGCACACTGAATAATTGTTTGTGCAATCTACACTCTGTTAAGTCTAACTGGTAAACTAGAAAGCACTTTTTAAAAAATAATTATTCCATGTGGAATAGTCTTACTATAAAGATTGTACACCTCATAATCCCTTCCTGGAAATTTGTCTGGTACCTGGGACAGCAAAACAATAATAAGATTCTTTATTTTTAATGTCAGCAACTTATAAGATGAAAGAGGTAATATAACCAAAAAACATATGTAAAACAGATGTAATTTAAAAATAAGTAAAATGAATGAACTTCTATCTACCACCCAGCTTGAGAAATAGGATCAAATTGAGTGTTAACAATGTCTTATAGTCACCTGTGTGTCCATTCTCAATCCCAGCCCCCAATAGGCACCCTCAATGATCACCCTAGTTTGGTGTTTACCAGTTCTTTTCTTTGCAGTTTTACCCCTTATGTATGTATCTCCAACATGTTGACTTGATTTCCTTAAGATGTTTGTAAGATTCATTCATGTAGAGGTGTGTGTGCTCAGTCACATTCAACTCTTTGTGGCCCCATGGACCGTAGCCTGCCAGGCTTCTCTGTCCGTGGGATTTCCCAGACAAGAATACTGGAGGGGGTTGCCGCTTCCTACTCCAGGTGATCTTCCCATCCGGGGATTGAACCTGCATTTCTTGCATTAGCAGGCAGATTCTTCACCACTAGCACCACCTGGGAAGCCATAGATGTGTGTAGCTCTAGTTAATCTATTTCTGACTGTTAAATACATGGAAATATTATTCTTTCTCCTATTGATCAATACTTAAATTGTTTCCAAAATTTTGCTGTTATCAATGATGTTGCTATAAACATCCTTATGTAAGTATCCGGGCTTATCTGATCAACCTGGGTTCGATTCCTGGGTTGGGAAGATCCCCTGGAAATGGAAAAGGCTCCCCACTCCAGTATTCTGGCCTGGAGAGTTCCATGGACTGTACTGTCCATGGGGTCACAAAGAGTCAGACACAACTGAGCAACTTTCACTTTCACTTTCTTTTCATGTATGTATCCTGGACAGTAATTGCTGGGTTGTGGGCATACATGTGTTAGCTCTGCTAGATAATGCCCCAGTTGTTTTTTCAGATCCCATGGATGGAGGAGCCTGGTGGGCTGCCGTCTATGGGGTCGCACAGAGTCAGACATGACTGAAGCGACTTAGCAGCAGCAGCAGCTTGTAGAAGTTTCTGTTCTTCCATAGTCTCACCAAGAGTTGATATTATCATACTTTTAAAGCACATTTGGTGGGCCTTAAGTGGTATATCATTGCATTTTTAATTTGTATTTCCCTGATTACTAATGGTGTTGAGAATATTTTTAATGTTTAATGACTACTCAGTTCTGATTTTTTGCCCACTTTCCCATTGGAATGTTTCATTTTCATTAATTAACATGCAGGCCTTCTTCCCTTTTAATTGTGAAATATATATAAACAAAACTCCACAAACATTTATGTACAACTTAATAAACAGTTTCAAGGAAATATGCATGTAAGTACAACCTATGTCAAGAAATAAATGTTTCCAGTATATGCAGGGAGGGGATCAAGATGGTGGACAAGAGAAGGATGCTGAGCTCACCTTCCCCAGTGGACACATCAAATTTAATCTACATATTGCAGGAAGGGAGACCCATTCAAGGGCCTGAGAGTGGGCTGTTGTCTAACACTGGGAAATGGATTGTCTGAGGAGACACATGTGCTGACTAAGTAAGAGACTTTATTGGGAAAGGACACCCGGGCAGAGACCAGGAGGATAAGCGAACCCAGTAGAACTCTGTCATGTGGCTCACAGTCGCAAGCTTTATGCTGATGGGGTTGGTTTCCGGGTGTCTAGGCCAATCGTTCTGACTCAGGGTTCTTCCTGGTGGCAGCCATTGCTCAACAAAGATGGATGCCAGTTAGAAGGATTCTGGGAGATGAAAGGACGTGTGGCCTCTTCTTTTGACCTTTCCCAAACTCTTCTGGTTGGTGGTGGCCTATCAATTCCGTATTCCTTACCAGGACCTTGTGTCATAAAATAACTCATGCAAACGGTACTATGGTGCCTGACTAGAGTGGGCAGTTTCTGTGTGTTACCCCTAACATACATGTGGAGCAGTCTCACTGAAAACAAACTGGAGACTGGCAGAAAGACTCTTCTACAACTAAGACTGTAAAGAAAGATCTACCTGGAACCAGGTAAGAAGGGAAGGAGCAACCACCAAGGCAGGGCCCACACAGAAGAGGAGGGGAATCACACAAGCTCAGAGATCCTCCCTAGGGACTAAGGGATCCAAACCATGTATTGGGGCTCCCACCCTGGGATCCAACACCAGGAAAATGAGTCCTCTTATTTGGTTTAAAAGCCAGTGGGACTTACAGAAGGGCTGTAGGAAACCAAGGCTCCATTCATGAAGAGTGTCCACACACTTGCTTACTTCCCTGCACAAGGTGGGAGAAGCAGAATGAAACTGCCCAGGGTTCTGGCCAGTTCCCACCCCCCAACTCTCTAGCCCCAGTGCATACCCTCACCAGGGAGAAGGCTGCCATACCAAAGACAGTGCACACTTCGGGTGGGGGGACAGAGCCAGCTGAGACCCAGCAGTGCATGTGAGTGGGGTGTGGGTGGCCATTGCTGGTGCTCTTGGGAGCAGTGGATCTGGATGAGTCTGCAGGTCAGATTGGCATTCTGGGACCATCCCAGTATGTACCCTGGCTGACACTGGGTGCCCACTCTGGCCCACTTCCTTTAGCACTGTTCCCCACTGAGCTGAAGGTGCTATTGCCAGGAGATGGGAGAGTGCACATTTAGAGGGAACAAAACCAGCTCAGACCAGAACCTCAGGGCTTCTGACCTAGCATCTTAGGACCTAGCTCAGCCCAGATAGGATGGTGACACCCGCTGAGCATAGGAGAAGCCCCAGATCACACATGGCTCTGGCTCCAGCCTCTCCATCTTCAGCCCCACCTACCACCGAGGTAACAGCTGTCATCACACCTCAGGGAAGGCGGGGCTCATCCTCACTTCAGATCCAGCTCTCCACCAAAGTCACTGGGCACATGAAGACTGCATAAGGATGCTCCCACACAAGGAAACTCCTTCAAGACCTGGATAGATAACTATTTAATCCAATTTCATAGAGACAAGAGGTTAAAGAATCCACCTGCAATGCAGGAGATACAGGAGATGTGAGTTCAATCCCTGGGTCAGGAAGATCCCCTGGAGGTGGGCATAGCAACCCACCCCAGTATTCTTGCCTAGAGAATCCCATTGACAGAGGAGCCTGGTAGGCTACAGTCCATAGGGTTGCAAAGAGTCAGACACAACTGAAGCAACTGAGAATGTGCATAGAGACAAGTTTAACAAAATAAGACAGAAATTTGTTTCAAATGAAAGAACAAGAAAAACCTCTGGTTGTGGGGGGAGGGGAAACTAACAAAACAAAGATAAATAATTTACCAGATAAAGAGTTCCGAGCATTAGTAATAAGAATGCTAACTGAACTTGTGAAGAGAATAGATAAACACAGAATTTTTAATAAGGAACCAGAAGGTATTAAAAAACCACTCAGAGCTGATGAATACAATAACTGGAACGAAAAAGAAAGAACTGATAGCAGACTAAGGGATACAAAAGAATGCTTTAACAAAATAAGACAGAAATTTGTTTCAAATGAAAGAACAAGAAAAACCTCTGGTTGTGGGGGGAGGGGAAACTAACAAAACAAAGATAAATAATTTACCAGATAAAGAGTTCCGAGCATTAGTAATAAGAATGCTAACTGAACTTGTGAAGAGAATAGATAAACACAGAATTTTTAATAAGGAACCAGAAGGTATTAAAAAACCACTCAGAGCTGATGAATACAATAACTGGAACGAAAAAGAAAGAACTGATAGCAGACTAAGGGATACAAAAGAATGCATAAGTGATCTGGGACATAAGACTAATGGAAATCACCCAAACAGAAAAGCAAAACAAAAATATAATTTTTAAATGAAGACAATTTCAGGGACAATATCAAATATATGAAAGGTTGTTGCTGAACCACGCAAAGAAGCCAGAATTCTTGGCCTCCAGAGGAGAAGAATTCAATCCAGGGCCAGAGACGAGGCTTGATTGCTTGGAGCTTTTGTGTGATAAAGTTTTATTAAAGTATAAAGGAGATAGAGAAAGCTTCTGATAGGCATCAAAAGGGAACAGAAAGAGTACCTGCTTGCTAGGGTAAGCAATGGAGTTATATACTCTCCAAGGAATGCAGAATGAAGCAGGGCAAAGACTAATAGAGTTTTGCCAATAAAATGCACTGGTCATAGCAAACACCCTCTTCCAACAACACAAGAGAANCTTTTGTTTAAATGTAAACTTCATATCAACACTGTCAGTTTTTTGTCTTAATAAAACTATATAGATTTATAAAAAAAAAAAAGAAATTTTGAACATTGTAGGGAAAAAATAAAACCAGTCCTTCACGTTTCCATATGCTATAAAAATCACTGCCAAAATTTTGGTCTGATTTCTTCTAGTGGAGTTTGTTTTTTCCTATACATACTTTTATTTTACAGCTATGTTTATTTCCTTAGTGGAAACAATGTTGTGTATATGCATTTTTATTTACTCACTATACATTATAGGGGCTTCCCTGGTGGCTTAGATGGTAAAGTGTCTGCCTACAATGCGGGACACCAGGGTTTGATCCCTGGGTTGTGAAGATCCTCTGGAGAAGGAAATGGCAACCCACTCCAGTACTTTTGCCTGGACAATCCCATGGACAGAGGAGCATGGTAGGCTACAGTCCATGGGGTCACAAAGAGTCGGACATGACCGAGCGACTTCACTTTCACTTTTATACATTATAGAGAATTTTTATGTTATCTAAAATCATTTTTAATACTTCAGAATTAGAGGGGTGCATTATTGATTATCAAACCATTCATCTATTGTTAAACAATTAACTTGTTCCCTTTTCTTTCTTGCTTTTAGAAATTATACCACAGTTGACAGATTTCTATGTAAAGAATAAATACTGCAAGCATGATAGTTTTTAAATAATGGAGTGTTTCATTAATTGTTTTTAATTAGAAGCAACACTTTAGTGAAGGCCTAATGTGTGCACAGTCCTTTTCTAAGTACTACAAGAGAGATTTGAAGTCTATGAGATCATATCTTTAGCCTTGAGCCTTATTCAAGAGGGTAGGGCACAGGGTCTTATCTGGCTGTTCTTTAGAGATCCACCTATTTTCCTTATGGGTAGATTTCCTAGTCTACTGATATCAGGAGAATATCCATTTCTGGGTATGGCCTGTGAACACTGTTGAGTGGGCATGCAATTCTAGGAACTGTTGCAGGCATCTTTAAAGAAAAGCAAGGGACCACCTTAGGAAGCCAACATTGGAATTTGGATCTTTGGTGATGTCACTGAGTTAATACTCAATTCATCCTGGTTATGTCCTGACCCCAGACTTCTTATTACATGAGAAATACATTTTTCTCCTTCTAGTTTTTTTTCCAGTTGAGTTGGGTTTATTATTTGCTGAAAGTATCCTATTAGAGTAAAATCCACACATCACAATGATGACTACCATTGGATTGGGAACACATGTACACCTGTAGTGGATTCATGTTGATGTATGGCAAAACCAATACAATATTGTAAAGTAAAAAAATAAAAAACAAAAAGAAAAGAAAATGTATTTTAAAAAAGAAAATGTAGTTTAAAAGTTATTCTTTTTAAAGAAATATTTATTTTTATTTATTCACTTATTTGTCTGTACCAGGTCTTAGTTGCAGCATGCAAACTCTTGAGTTGCAGCATGTGGGATCTAGTTCCCCAACCAGGGGTCAAACCTGGGCCACCTGCATTGAGAGTGCGGAGTCTCAGCCATGGGACCATCAGGGAAGTCCTGAAAAGCTATTCTTACCAAATATAATCACATCCACGGAGAGTTTAAGCTTTGGAAAAAAGCTTCCTGCTAACTTTGTTTCTACCAGTCAATCTTTGTTGTCAGAAGATCATCATCCAGCAACCATGATCACCCTGCATTGCTGGACCCGTGAGCGGGTTTTATTGCGTTCACATGTGTTTTTGTACAGAGGAAATTCATTTATTCTCCAGGTTCTTATTTTAGGTTCCATGAAGAACAATCTTGTATGTATCTTCTGGAACAAATATTGAATGAATGCAGTACAGTGTACTCAGATTAACACTTCAATTTGGTCACTGTGTACATCAAAGTGTTCTGGACACGACTCCTGTTGTGCTTAAGAAAGAGTCATTCTTGATTCCTTTTCTTTCCTCTTTCTCATCTTTTGGGCTTCTTCCTTAGGTATCATGAGTCTTTAGAGGTCTACCTTTGAGCACATAGCTGCCACTCTGTACTCTCCACTTCTGGTTTCATCTACAGACTATCTTTAATTGGACAGTGATTCTCTTCATTGAACAGATAAAGGGACTGAATATAAGGGAAGACAAGCAACTTGCCCCAAATCATGGATCTGGGATTTGAATCCATACTTGTTGGAGCCTTGTTGATGGGGAGATCAGAGAGAGAACAGTGTCGAGAATATTGTTCATGAGGGTGAAGAGGAAGCCGACAGCTTTCTTAGCATCTGTACCCTTTGTTGAAATGTGCATGTGTGGAACTCACTGTTTTCTGAAATCTTTTGACATCTACCAGTCTATTATAGTGAAGTCGCTCAGTCGTGTCTGACTCTTTGTGACCCCATGGACTGTAGCCTACCAGGCTCCTCTGTCCATGGGATTTTCCAGGCAATAGTCCTGAAGTGGATTGCCATTTCCTCCTCCAGGGATCTTCCCAACCCAGGGATCAAACCTGGGTCTCCCGCATTGTAGACAAACGCTTTACCATCTGAGCCATCAGGGAAGTCTAGTATCCCCCAAACATTTTGTGGAAGAGGAAACAGGTTGACCATAGAGATTTAAGTGTTCTTATCCCCAGGCACAGTGCTAACTGGCATCAGAACTGGAAACTAAGTTCCCTGACCAGTGGTCCAGACTTTCCTCCACTAGACCCCACTGCTGGGGAAGTCCGCTCAAGAGAAGATTCCCATCCTCCTTCCTGGTTTTCCCTCTTTAGTCCCACCATTTGATATTCTTATTTTTCCAAGCGCAGCATCTACCCTGTGGTGATGTTAACAAATATAATACATCAGATAAAAAATTACAAATATTTATGGCTGCAATAACTTCCCACTCCAAAAGGGGCAGGGATCAGATTAGAGAAAATCAACCCAGCATGAAGTGTGCTTTTTATTTCTCCCTTCAACTTTAATTCACATAATGCACATGGTTTTCTGAGAGTGAGAAACTTCAGCTCTAGGAAACAGGACTTTGCATGACAGGGATACTTGTTTGCAAATAAGGGATTTAGTTTTGATTCACTGATTCCATTGTAACTTGTCACCCAGACATCCCTTAGTGATTTTCCACCTGGGACTTAAGAGATTCCAAGAGTGATGAAAGCATCCTGGTAGGTGTGTAAGTCTGAGACACACCTCACCTTCTCTCTCACTCACTCGGAGTCTCTCAAAATCTGCATCTGGACAAATCTTTTTCTTGACTTATTTTTAATAAAAAATATTGTTTAAGGTTCAACAAGTAATAACAAGGGTTCCCTTTAAAAGACAAGACTTGGTTTACTGCCATCTGCTCTAGAAAATTCCCCTGACTCCCTCCATCCTCAGGCTGGCTTGTGGTTTCTCCTCTACATTACTACAGTCCCTGGAGATGATCTTGGAATTTATCACTCTGCATCTCACTGACTGTTTTCTTGTTCATGTCCTCCATTAGACCCAAGTTCTTTAATCAGAAACCGTATTATGCTTGTATCTGTATTGCCAACCCTTAGCATGGAGCTTGCCATAGGGATAAATGCTCAGCATGTTCTTCATTCCTTCATTCCTAAGTGGTACACAGAACACGACTTAGTGTGTGTTTACATCTCAGTATTTGGTTAAGAATTTGTAGCTGGGCTTTTCAGCCTGATGGAAACCAGATATGTAAAACAGACCAAACGAAGTCCCGCCTCTACCCAGCATTGAATTTCTGTCTCTTTCTCTTCAATAACAAAGTCCCTGTTCTGGGAACTTACTTATGACTAAGACACTACCCTGTGAATTACCCCTGTCTAGTACTTCCTTTCTCCTGGAAGTGGGGGTGGTGGTGCTGCAGCCTGGAAAGATAGATGCACAGAAGGTGACGGAAGGTGCTGGCCAGGGCCCTCGGGTCTGCTCTAGAGTTAGATGCTAGTTGAGCCCCTCTGCCAGTAAAGTAATGCTCAAAATTCTCCAAGCCAGGCTTCAGCAATACCTGAACCATAAACTTCCAGATGTTCAAAGTGGTTTTAGAAAAGGCAGAGGAACCAGAGATCAAATTTCCAACATCCGCTGGATCATGGAAAAAGGAAGAGAGTTCCAGAAAACATCTACTTCTGCTTTATTGACTATGCCAAAGCCTTTGACTGTGTGGATTACAATAAACTGTGGAAAATTCTGAAAGTGATGGGAATACCAGACCACCTGACCTGCCTCTTGACAAACCTGTATGCAGGTCAGGAAGCAACAGTTAGAACTGGACATGGAACAACAGACTGGTTCCAAACTGGGAAAGGAGTACATCAAGGCTGTATATTGTCACCCTGCTTATTAAACTTATATGCAGAGTGCATCATGAGAAATGCTGGGCTGGAATAAGCACAAGCTGAAATCAAGATTGCCAGGAGAAATATCAGTCACCTTAGATATGCAGATGACACCACCCTTATGGCAGAAAGTGAAGAGGAAATAAAAAGTCTCTTGATGAAAGTGAAAGGGGAGAGTGAAAACATTGACTTAAAGCTCAACACTCAGAAAACAAAGATTATGGCATCTGGTCCCATCAGTTCAGTTCAATTCAGTTCAGTCGCTCAGTCATGTCTGACTCTTTGTGACCCCATGAACTGCAGTACGCCAGGCCTCCCTGTCCATCACCAACTCCCAGAGTTCACTCAGACTCACGTCCATCGGGTCGGTGATGCCATCCAGCCATCTCATCCTCTGTCGTCCCCTTCTCTTCCTGCCCCCAATCCCTCCCAGCATCAGAGTCTTTTCCAATGAGTCAACTCTTCGCATGAGGTGGCCAAAGTATTGGAGTTTCAGCTTTAGCATCATTCCTTCCAAAGAAATCCCAGGGTTGATCTCCTTTAGAATGGACTGGTTGGATCTCCTTGCAGTCCAAGGGACTCATCACTTCATGGCAAATAGATGGGGAAACAGTGGAAACAGTGTCAGACTTTATTTTGGGGGGCTCCAAAATCACTGCATATGGTGACTGCAGCCAGGAAATTAAAAGATGCTTACTGCTTGGGAGGAAAGTTATAACCAACCTAGAGAGCATATTCAAAAGCAGAGACACTACTTTGCCAACAAAGGTCCATCTAGTCAAGGCTATGGTTTTTCCAGTGGAATGTAGGGATGTGAGAGTTGGACTGTGAAGAAAGCTGAGTGCCGAAGAATTGATGCTCTTGAACTGTGGTGTTGGAGAACACTCTTGAGAGTCCCTTGGACTGTAAGGAGATCTAACCAATCCATTCTAAAGGAGATCAGCCCTGGGTGTTCTTTGGAAGGACTGATGCTAAAGCTGAAACTCCAAGACTCTGGCCACCTCATGCGAAGATTTGACTCATTGGAAAAGACTCTGATGTTGGAGAGATTGGGGGCAGGAGGAGAAGGGGACGACAGAGGATGAGATGTTTTCATGGCATCACTGACTCAATGGATGTGAGTCTGAGTGAACTCCAGGAGTTGGTGATGGACAGCAAGGCCTGGCGTGCTGTGATTCATGGGGTCGCAAAGAGTCGGACATGACTGAGTGACTGAACTGACCTGAACTGAGCCCCTCTGTTCCAGGTGCTGATCCTGTGCTGGACAAGCCTGCAGCCCCTGCATAAGCCCTAGATTCGCTCAGAAGCTGGGAGCGGCAATGGCCCCTTGAAAGCCAGTTTGAATTGGACACTGAAGTAGCAGAAGTGGGAAAAATGTGTATTTCCCAGAACTCTCTCCAGGGAGAACAACCTGATCAGCTCTGGGGGTGGTATGCGGCTGAGGGAGCACCACTATCTCCTAACCACCTTCTTGGGAGGAAATCTGAAGGCTCTCATCTGAAGGCTCTGGTTATCTGAAAGCTCGGTTTCTCAGGGGGATGTGCATCTCTCCCACTGCCTCACTCTTTATTAAAAGTGCAGCATTTTAAGGACTATTGGTTTGAAGGGATGCTAAGTTATTAGCTTCTAGGTTCCCCAGAGGTCCTGAGTGGGGTCCACACCTGAGGGTGTAGGAAACCAGCACAGAGGAGGTGGCACAGGATGGATGGCACAGGCCACTGGTGGGAGCTGCCTAGGTCCAGAGAGAAGGAAGGGGAGGCCAGCTTGGGGCTGAAGTGCACAAGGTCACCAACTGGCTGGGCCAGACCCCACACCCCTAAACGGCTCACAGGTAATTACATAGGAAGTTGACCTCACTGGGGAACAGGTGTCGAAGGTATTGGCAGAGAGGAGACAGGCAGGATGTGGAGGTTTGAGTATGAGTCTGGGCTGACCTCGGGTCCAAGGCTATGGAGGGTCTCAGGATATGTCCTTTCTAGACTCATCTTAAAGACCGCAAGGTCCCCATTCTGGGAATAAGCTGTGCTCCGCCCAAGGTATACCATGCAGTCAGAGAAGCCAGGCTTTCCCATAATCACTCACCATCAGCCATCTAGAGCTCCTTGCCCTTTACCTGCTGTAACTAAGCCCATTAATTTCAGCTTCACAGCCCCCAGAAGATAAGGGGACAACCTGCAATTTCCTAGCATCCTTTGTATGGGACTATTTGGTGAAGCCTTGCTCTTGGCATTCAGTAGATATGATTTCTCCATTGCCCTTGCTAACCTCCCATCAAACAGAAAAACAAATGTAAGCAACTCAGTTTCTTAGTGAGTGCATTTACCTTCTGTTTCTGCCTTCTTGCATGCCTGCCATCTATTCTTGCATTTCTGAAGTGACTTAAGGCTACAGTTGCATCCCCCCAAATGGCTTTTTCCTACTTGACCTGGTTCAGAGCTCTAGCTAATAATGAGATGCTCCTGAATCTGGTATAATCTAGAAGATACATAAATTGAGTCCTCTCAAATAAAAATGAAGTACGGGTATTGCTTATGTGGAAGTAGGGTCTGGTGGGCACCCAGCTCTCTTAGGACCACTGCCAGCCTGACTTTGCCTGGTTAGGCCTGAGGTGTCTACTCAGTGCCGACAGTGTACCCTGAAGCATGTGATGCCTACATCTAAAAGCATCAAATTAAGAGCAGGTCATTTATCACTCCATCACTTTCCAGCAACTCTATCATACCCTCTTTCCTTTGAAAGAAGGCAATAGGGCCATCACTTTCAGTTTTGAACCCGTGGCTGGGACTCCCTTTTCTGTGTTTCCTCTTATCTGGTTTCCCTACCCCCTACCTGGAAATTATAAATGGGGTGAGTTCTGACAAGGTCCCTCAATCTGTGATGCACTCCCAGGGAGAGCTTCCTGGTAACCCTGTTCCTCCACCCGTCCTTGGGATCTCCTGGCTGGCTTGCAGCATGCAGAGCTCCTGCAGGGAACCCAGTGACAAGGGCTGTCAGAGCGGCTGGGCTGAGGGAAGATGCAACGCATGGCTGCCTGTGGTCAGATCCTGGACACACATCACAGCCTGAGATGACACTTCACGTGAGAAGGCATCTCACGGCAGGACAAGGATGCCTGGTTAGGACGCTGGAACACGGCATTCAGAGACTGTTGGGAACGCACTTGCAATAAAGTATAAAAGCCATAAAGCAGCTGCAAAGTGTTTGCAGTGAGAATGGCCTTTTCTCTGAGGGGAAGTGGCTCAGGTGTCACTTCTCCGAAGCATCAGCATAGTGCTGTGCCTGGGGCGTGTTTCAAAAGAGCAAAGTGATTATTACTTGAAGAGGAGACAGAAATTCCTAGCAGAGTTCGCGACTGTGCTTATTATTAAAGTGATCTACAGTCACGCTAAGGTGCAAGCTCAGAACTTTTCACGTGTCATCCCTTTATTCTTTGTGACAAACCTCAGTCACAGTACTTGTGCTGGACACTGTTGTTGGCTGCCTTCCCAGGATCCATGTCCCCACTCTTCTTCCTAATTAGATCACGATTTGATGTACAGCCAGCCCAGCCCCAGCCCCAGCCCCACAGGGGTAGCCTAGTGACTTCAATAAATCAGTGTATGGCGTTTCTCTGGCCATTGTAGCTCAACTAGGAGGGGGCTCAAGACCATGGCCCTGAGGATAAAGACACATGTGGCATGGTTGGGGACCTGATTCTCTCTCTCACTCTCCCCTGGCATGAGAAGAGAGTAGCACACAGACCCAAGTGCCAGCAGGGGTCACCTTGGGATCTCAGCAAACTGCCCTTAGCCTAGTACCCATGCTGAGGACAGCAGAGCAAAAGGACAGGTTCAAATCTTCCACTTTACTTTTTCTTTCATTTCCTCCTCGCTAGGTACAGAGTATACACTCGATCTGTTTTTATTAAATGACATGCCTCAGTTCCCTGAGCAGGTAACGGTGGCTCTGAGGAGGGGCCTCGGGTCCTTGGACTCTTTTTTGCATCACAATAATTCTATGGAACTCCAGCACGTTAAGACAGTCATGCCAGCATGAAGAAATTAATCAGCTTTCAGCAGTAGCAAAGTTTTTACAATTAATCACTTTCAGGTCACAGCCTGAGACCTGAGGGGCCATTGTTAATCTGCTAGGAATGAGCATCCCAGGGAGGTTCTTCAGTAACTGCTCTGCCCTGCTGGGTACCATGAGTCAGCTTCTGCAGAAACCAAGCATCCTGACCCCATCCTTTGTTAGGAAACGGGATTCCTGATGCACCTGCTTTGTCTCTGCCCTCTGCTCTATCACCCTTGCAGTTCATCCCACCACTTAGCCTCCCAAGCACCCTCCTTACCCCTTTTTTCTGATAAATGGCATTGGCTGGTCACTGGACCAAATGTCTGTCTCTGCCCAAGGCACCTGAGATTTGCCAGGATAGCACTATTCCTGTGAGATTTCCTGAGTGATGTCATAGCGTAGGTGCCAAGAGCATGGCCTCCAGAGCCAGTGCACAAAGCTCCATCACTCACAAGGTGAGTGACTTTGGAGAGATCACTTCATTTTCCTGTGCCTCATGGTCCTCATCTAACAAAGGGGCTGCAACAGTCCTTGCCCCCTGTTGCTAATATTCATTGCCCCCCAGTCACAGAGTAATGAGCTGCACAGCCCTGGAGGGTGTGTGCACAGTCTGCACATCAAGGTGGCCCTGAATTGCATACAGTAAGCAATGAATCCATATTTCATGTTAGGTATTATTATTGTTATTATTATTACTTTTCCTGACTAAATTCCCTGGGATCCTCCCAGCCATCTATGCCATCCCAGCTGGCCCCTAGCTATTATGTCCTTACAGAAGGGGACCAAGTGGATTAGACTCCCTCAGTGCAATGTTTGGCATGAATACTACTATAACTGAGTGGGGCGCAGTTGCAGTTTCTAGGAGCCTTAATAACAAGAAGTACAAAACTGTGAGGCTTCCTAGGACACTAACAAGCCTGTCATGAAATGTGAAGGAGGACCTAGCTGCATCTTTAATATGAATTCTGATATTCCCATTTCTTTAACAACTGGACAATGAGTCAGGTAATCTTGCTGCTACTGCTGCTAAGTCGCTTCAGTCGTGTCCAACTCTGTGTGACCACATAGGTGGCAGCCCACCAGGCTCTGCCGTCCCTGGGATTCTCCAGGCAAGAACACTGGAGTGGGGTGCCACTTCCTTCTCCAATGCATGAAAGTGAAAAGTGAAATTGAAGTCACTCAGTTGTGTCCGACTCTTAGTGACCCCATGGACTACAGCCTACCAGGCTCCTTTGTCCATGGGATTTCCCGGCAAGAGTACTGGAGTGGGTTGTCATTGCCTTCTCCCAAGTAACCTTAACAAGCTCTTATTTATTCATTTAATAGAAGTGTAGTTGATTCATAATATGTGTTATTTTCAGGTGTATAGCAAGGTGATACAGCTATATCACCTTGTGTGATATATACAAGCTGTATATATATATGTATGTATATATAAGAATGTACATTGGAAGTGAGAAATAGATTTAAGGGACTAGATCTGATAGACTGCGTGATGAACTATGGACAGAGGTTTGTGACATTGTACAGAAGACAGGGATCAAGACCATCCTCAAGAAAAAGAAATACAAAAAAGCAAAATGGCTGACTGAGGCCTTACAAATAGCTGTGAAAAGAAGAGAGGCGAAAAGCAAAGGAGAAAAGGAAAGATATAAGCAACTGAATGCAGAGTTCCAAAGAAGAGCAAGAAGAGATAAGAAAGAAATAAGAATGCAAAGAAATAGAGGAAAACAACAGAATGGGAAAGACTAGAGATCTCTTCAAGAAAATTAGAGATACCAAGGGAACATTTCATGCAAAGATGGGCTCAATAAAGGACAGAAATGGTATGGACCTAAAAGAAGCGGAAGATATTAAGAAAGGTGGCAAGAATACACAGAAGAACTGTACAAAAAAGATCTTCATGATCCAGATAATCACGATGGTGTGATCACTCATCCAGAGCCAGACATCTTGGAATGTGAAATCAAGTGGGCCTTAGGAAGCATCACTACGAACAAAGCTAGTGGAGGTGATGGAATTCCTGTTGAGCTATTTCAAATTCTGAAAGATGATGCTGTGAAAGTGCTGCACTCAATATGCCAGCAAATTTGGAAAACTCACCACTGGCCAGAGGACTGGAAAAGGTCAGTTTTCATTCCAATCCCAAAAAAAGGCAATGCCAAAGAATGCTCAAACTACTGCACAATTGCACTTATCTCACACATTAATAAAGTAATGCTCAAAATTCTCCAAGCCAGGCTTCAGCAATACATGAACCGTGAACTCCCTGATGTTCACGCTGGTTTTAGAAAAGGCAGAGGAACCAGAGATCAAATTGCAAACATCCACTGGATCATCGAAAAAGCAAGAGAGTTCCAGAAAAAAATCTATTTCTGCTTTATTGACTATGCCAAAGCTTTTGACTGTGTGGATCACAAGAAACTCTGGAAAATTCTGAAAGAGATGGAAATACCAGACCACTTAACCTGCCTCTTGAGAAACCTGTATTTAGGTCAGGAAGCAACAGTTAGAAGTGGACATGGAAAAACAGACTGGTTCCAAATAGGAAAAGGAGTGAGTCAAGGCTATATATTGTCACCCTGCTTATTTAGCTTATATGCAGAGTACATCATGAGAAACGCTGGACTGGAAGAAGCACAAGCTGGAATCAAGATTGCCGGGAGAAGTATTAATAACCTCAGATATGCAGATGACACCACCCTTATGGCAGAAAGTGAAGAGGAACTAAAAAGCCTTTTGAATAAAGTGAAAGTGGAGAGTGAAAAAGTTGGCTTAAAGCTCAACATTCAGAAAATTAAGATCATGGCATCTGGTCCCATCACTTCACGGCAAATAGATGGGGAAAAATTGGAAGCAGTGGCTGACTTTATCTTGGGGGCCCAAAATTACTGAGGATGGTGATTTCAGCCAAGAAATTAGAAGACGCTTACTCCTTGGAAGGAAGGTTACAACCAACCTAGAGAGCCTATTCAAAAGCAGAGACATTACTTTGTCAACAATATGCAGATGACACCACCCTTATGGCAGAAAGTGAAGAGGAACTAAAAAGCCTTTTGAATAAAGTGAAAGTGGAGAGTGAAAAAGTTGGCTTAAAGCTCAACATTCAGAAAATTAAGATCATGGCATCTGGTCCCATCACTTCACGGCAAATAGATGGGGAAAAATTGGAAGCAGTGGCTGACTTTATCTTGGGGGCACCAAAATTACTGAGGATGGTGATTTCAGCCAAGAAATTAGAAGACGCTTACTCCTTGGAAGGAAGGTTACAACCAACCTAGAGAGCCTATTCAAAAGCAGAGACATTACTTTGTCAACAAAAGTCCATCTAATCAAAGCTATGGTTTTTCCAGTAGTCATGTATGGATGTGAGAGTTGAACTATAAAGAAAGTTGAGTGCCGAAGAATTGATGCTTTTGAACTGTGGTGTTGAAGACTCTTGAGAGTCCCTTGGACGCAAGGAGAGCCAACCAGTCCATCCTAAAGCAGATCAGTCCTGGGTGTTCATTGGAAGGACTGATATTAAAGCTGAAACTCCAATATTTTAGCCACCTGATGTGAAGAGCTGAAAAGACCCTGATGCTGGGAAAAATTGAGGGCAGGAGGAGAAGGGGATGACAGAGGAAGAGATGACTGGATGGCATCACTGACTAAATGGACAAGAGTTTGGGTAGACTCTAGGAGTTGGTGATTGACAGGGAGGCCTGGCGGGCTGCAGTTGGCGGGGTCACAAAGAGTCGATCACAACTGAGCGACTGAACTAACTGAAGAATACATATATTCTTTTTCATATTCTTTTCCACTATGGTTTATGATATGACATTGACCATTTCTCTGTGCTACATGGTAGGGCCATGTCGTTTAATCTTTTATATTCAGTAATTTGTATCTGCTAATCCCAAAGTCCTAATTTATCCCACCCCCACTGTCTTTCCTTTTTGGTAAGCATGAGTTTGTTTTCTATGTCTGCAAGTCTATTTCTGTTTTGTAAATAAGTTCTTTCTTAACAAGCCTTTTGAGTATTGAGAGACTAAGTTAGCTCCCAAGGTGTCACCTACAGCTGTCTCAGGTGAACCTCCTTATGTCCTTGAAAGAAAATCAGAGCATAGAGATTCCATATTTTGATGTGAGGAAAAGAAAAACTCTGAAGAAGTGGTGACTCCTGACAAGTGAGGCACTTGTAAGTCTGATACTTGAATTGGGGGCCTGTGGCCACTGGGCTGCAGGGCAGGCCTGGATGCGAATGTGCCAGCAGAGGTCTCTGGCCTCTGATGCCTCACCTCTTAGTTTTGGTTACATCACTGTTGTTTAGTTGCTCAGTCATATCTGACTCTCTTGAGACTCCATGGATGGTAGCCCACCAGGGTCCTCTGTCAATGGGATTTCCCAGTCAAGAATACTGGAGTGTATTGCCATTTTCTCCTCCAGGGGATCTTGCTGACCCAGTGATCTAACCTGTGTCTCCTGCACTAGCAGGTGGATTCTTTACTACCGAGCCACGTGGGAAGCCCAGTTGCATCAGAAAGCCATAAAACTTCTGCTTCCAAACACTGAGGTGGCTTATTAGATGTGCCCTCCCAGAAGATTCCTTAAACTCTACCACCTGCACTTTCCAAGGATGATGCAAAAGGCAACAATCCTGTTGGTAATTGAGCCATCTGGTCCACTCACCACTTCTTGGATATAATTCATGGAGATTGTTTTCTTTGTTTGTTTGTTTATTTTTTAAAGGCTCAGTTTCATTACAAGGATATGTTCTTTCCAGAGGATCCACTAATCGGGGAAATCATCGAAACTCTCAAATGGAAATGCCTCTAATAATTCACTTTATTATGACTCTGACTAGCACTGAGAACTTATTTTCTTGATTTCCTCAAGCTATCCCCAAAGTGAGACAATTTTCCCATCATCATGCTGACAGCCTACTCTGCATTTTTCCATGGAAGTCTTTATTTGCATTCACAGTGAGTCTGATGAGATTAATATGAGGTGTCTCCTCAAAAGTTGAGTGGTATAACAATTTCACGATGCCTCCACTAACTATGTGAAATGAAATATTAACTTCACAAACACAGTGACAGATTAGAATATCATTTGCCTCCAAGGCAATTATGGCTTCTGATCACATGTCACCACCACC
Source organism: Aepyceros melampus (assembly GCA_006408695.1). NCBI lineage: Eukaryota > Metazoa > Chordata > Mammalia > Artiodactyla > Bovidae > Aepyceros > Aepyceros melampus. The sequence continues at coordinate 133,338 of SJXQ01009001.1, forward strand.
CCAGGGAAATGTGTGAGCTCCTGTCAATCACTCCCCAGCTGGCATTCAGTAACACCTGCTTTTGTCCCATGCAGCTCTGGGAGACCTGAGACATAGTCTCTGGCACCAGGGAGCTGACATACCAGTGGAACAAACCAATGATTAAAATGGCATGTGATCGAGAGGCAGAATGGGGGACAGACACCATGCGATGCTGAGAGGAGAAGACAGTGCAGGCTGAAGTAGTGGATCCACAGGAAAGACATTAAAAAACTCTAAAAGTACAGGCACCATTTCACTAATGCTACTTGCACCAACACCATGCTTGGCATCTGACATATGCTGCTGAATTCAGACTTGATCACAATTCTATGAGTCTGAAGCTCATCCAAGCTCAAACAGCTATCATCATTGCAACTGGCAGGGTTGTGGTTCTCCTTTAGGACCTAAGATCTGGTCTGGAATAAGGCCAGGTGAGATCCCATTCCCTGTGCTGTCTTCTAGAAAGGGCTTCTCTCCTTGACACTACTGCTCACATGGAATTGTAATCATATGTTAATTTGTCTACCCCCAGACCAGGCTGTGAAGCTCATAGCTGAGTTTCATTTATTAGTACTCTCACACTGGTGACAACTCAACAGAGCCTGGCACACAGCTGGAACATAGCAAATGCCCATGAAATGAGTGAGTCTAAAAACTTCTAATTCCTCCAGGGCTGGGGCAGTTGCACACTCCTTTGCAAGGCCAACCTACCTCTTTCTCTCTCTGCCAAGCTCCCCTCCTACACCTCAGTGAGACAGAAGTCATCATGGAGGTAGTGACCAAACATTCTCCACTTTTTATCCTCTCTACCTTCTACCGCAGACTCTGTACCACGCTGAGCCCATTGCACAGACTTGGGAAACGGACTTGGGTTGTGACCTTGATGAAAGACGTCAGCTCTGACTTGAGACTTTTGCTCAGACAGATGTGGTCCCTGGGTCCCTCAGAAGCCAAGTTTCAAGGAGGATGCTTCATTTTCAGGAAACAACCACTCCCTGGAGTACCCCCCAGGACACTGGAACCTTTTAAATCCCCTTTACTAATTGAAAACAGTTTAATAACTAAAGGACTTGAGCAAGGGAATAATGGACAGTCTCACATTTGGCACATAGGGAAGGCAAAAAAGCCCCAGTAGTGAGGGATAACAACATCTACATGAACAAATAAACATTTTCATAATTGCCTACTAATTAAAATAGCAAATACAATCAAATCCAATTAACGTGGATTGGTCTATGGGGCTTTAAATCAGAGGAGTCTGGTTGATGACTCTGGAGTCATTAATTAGGTCTGACGTGATTTCTTCCAAGCAAATCCTGCTGGTGTACAACTTTTCTAATAACGGGGTTCATGATCAGCTGAAAAATCACAGGTGCCATTCAGAACTGGACTCTGGAAGGGGCCTGTTTCAAGGCTTTCATTTGTTTCATTCAGGGAAGGCTTTCCATATTTCTGAACTTGGTTGGTGCAACTGGTGGTTCCTGGAGTTCAAGGCAGGATCAGGGATGTGAGTAAAGGCTGGTCCCCTGGGTCTTCACCCCTTCCCTTATCAGCAATGCTCTCTGCTCTCCACATCCTGCCCTCACCAGGAAGCATCTACAACTTCTGGGTCACTGTACTAGTAGTTCCTTGGCTGAGGCTAGAAAGTGATGCAATGCTCTCATCTGACTGAGATAAAGAGAAGCTTGGTTCAAGCTCAGTTTCCCTGAAGGATAATTTTTGGTGCTGGCTTTATGCTAGAGAGTGTCCATGAGTGAGCAGAAGTCTTGCTCTAAGGAACACAGATGTATTTCCTTTGGGAAGACAGACATTTTACAGAGATATTAATAGTTATTCCAATGTCCTCACGGGCCAGGCCTGGCACAAAACCAGAGAGTGGGCATCATGTAAGAAAAACAGGGAGAGGTGGGACTAAATGTGAGACTGTAAGCTCCTTCCTATGGAGGTGACCATTACTAACTCACCAAAATGGTTTCTTTTCAGGGATCCATGCCCCAGTTCCTAGAAGTTCTAGGTTTACCCAAAGGTTAGAAATCAAGATTTTTATAGAAAAAGCCCCATTTTTGTTGTTGCCATTTAGTTTTTCTAAACTGGCTTATTAAAGAAAGCAACAATACAGGAACTTGAAAACATGGATAGTCCTCTGAGATCTCCAGGGGAACAGCCATAGGGATTAGGCTTAATAACAGACAGTTATCTTCCAAATTAAGGAGATAAGGACAGGTAGGAGGCATAAGAAAGAATATATGCAAAGTCAGGGTTCCAAGGGACAACCTGACCTCTTCCCCATCCCAGGAGTCTTGCAGATGAACAGCCATCACATGAGGAATGCCAGGGCAGCAGCTAAGGGAACCTCCATGTCAGGAAACCTGGGTTTTTCATGTATCATGAATAATTTAGGGGCTTTGAATTAACATCATAAGATTTCTTACCCAAATTCTTCGTAAAAGCTTGGCCTTGAGGATAGCTATTTAATTTAAAGGGAAGATGGAAGCAAGGAAAAAAAAAATCTCACTTCATGATGTGGTTGTGGGGATCCCATTAGACCATCCTTGGGAAATGTCCAGAGCCTGTCACTTGCTGATGTAATGTGTGCCCTACAGGTCATGGTGTGGCCCAAAGCATTCCCTTCTCTTGAACCAGGTTGTCTGTACTGCATTCTTTAGTTTCCTGGTCCTGTGGTCATCCAAGGACTGGGATGGAGGTAGATAAAAGGAGCAAACCTCAGAAGGCAGGGCTTGTTTCTATTCCCACTTTGAGCTGCCCTTGACATTCCCAAACTGGCCAGAGGCAACTTCCCAAAGGGCTGAGGACCTCACCAAGGAAGCTGCTGGTGTATTTGCTGGGATCTGGAGATGGGGGCATTGTGCTTTGTATCACAAAGCCATTTTGAGGTCTAGACTCTTTATCAACGACACACTTCACATTGTGAGTATACAGAAAGCCCCTGAGTAGCTGGTACTGATGCACCTGAAAATTGTGAAAGCTACCCTGTCAATCTCTGAGGTGTCCCACTCCTGGAATAATTATGCCTGTTTGCTACAACTTTATAATCCATTTGTGCTTCTTCTAAAGCGCTGACCACAGCTGCTGCCCCTCCAGGCATTCTCCACTGCTCACGTCTGCTCTCAGCCTCTCTCAGCAGTAATTTGTCATATAATTCAAAATGACACTCTGCTCCACTGAACTGCTATCTCTTCTATGGAGTTTTCAGGAGGACCCTCCACTGACAGAGATGTGTCCCCCGCTTAGGGCATGGAGTCTACACTGGAATGAGGAAAAAGCAATGGACCTTAGCGTTAGAAAGCCCTGCATTCAGTAACCCTGGCCGACCTCTCTGAGCCCTAGTCTGCTGCTGCTGCTGCTGCTGCTGCTGCTAAGTCACTTCAGTCATGTCCAGCAGCCCACCAGGCTCCCCTGTCCCTAGGATTCTCCAGGCAAGAACACTGTAAAAAGAACTAGTAGTCCTTCATTTTCAGGGTGATCATGAAGATCAAGCAATAAGATGCGCACAACACACAGCATCTGACACATAAAGGGATTCAATGAAGAGCCGGAAAATGACATGTTGCACTTGTTTCTCTGTCTCTTCTGCTAAAGAACCAGTTTCCGAACAGGTGATGGTATCTGATTCATCCATCTTTATAACCCCAGCACCTGGCACCACAATTGGCACATTGTTTCATTCATTCAGTGTAATTGCCTGAACTTCCCCCTCCCTCCACCCCCACTCCCACCAGAGGCCTTGCATTACTTCTTTCCAATGTTTATGTTTAAAAAAATTAACACGTAAACCAATAACAGGAAATAGACATTGCCCAGGATTAGGGTGGAGACCTTTGGAGACAAGCTAACAAAGAATCCAATTGCTGAAAATGTCACACTTTAAGAGGTTTTGCTCTCAATTTTTAAAACAAATGCAAATTCCCAGCTCTATTTCTCTCATATACTTGTCGTCAGGCTCTAAAACCAAGGCAAACCAGTGTTCCTCTGAAACAATGCCATCCCCCCGCCACCCCCCACCCATCCGTTTTCCCCTTGACCTCAATTAATTACAATTTCATTGTCGTTTTAGAGGTGACTTCATTGCTGACTACAACTGGCTGGCTTGTCCTGATCTTGACAAGGCCCATCTGCGAGGAGATGGGACCCAAAGGTGGTCAGTTTCCATAGATCTCATTATTTTAAAAGAGGGCTTAGGGTTGGCTTGCACGTTCCCAAGGCAAACTGATAGCCTCAAACCAGCTCATAGTTCAAACCCAGAAAGCACTGCAGACTGAAGGGGATAGCATGGCTGTCAAAACAGTGTCTGTTCCCCCCAGGGAGAAAGACTTTAAAGACAAATAAAGAGAAGGAAAGTCAAACTCCTCACAAGCGACCATGAAAGAGCAGGTCAGGGGCCCAGTGCTGGGGTGAATCGCTGAGTGACAGCTCCTCAGGCAGCCTGTTGGAGAAAGGCCACCATACAGAGCACGTGGCCCCACCGGAAGCAGGAAATCGTTTATTTCTGGGTAACTGGGATCCCAATTTGTAAAGCAATGCCCACCTGGTGATCTGAAACCAATTACTTGTTAGCAAAACTAGCACAGAGCAAACAGCCACCAGGAGGAGAGCTCAGATTCATGTCCTAATGAAACTCTTGGCCCTCTCATTAAAAATAAATGTCTACCTTGCTTCTCAGCATTTGGAGACGACAGGCACAGACTGCAGGGAAGAAAGGAAAGCCCTGTGGGTCCAGATAAACCACAGAAAGCAGAACCAGGCTTAATTGGATTACTGCTAATTAGGTGCCGCTAATGAGAACTGAGAACATTGGATGCGCGTGTAGAAAAATAACTGGAATAATCTTCAGTATTAGAGATGCAACTTTAGATAAGGCTTTTCATTTCCTGGATGGTTTGTTAGTACAAGCTTGCTCCTCCATCTTCCTGTCCACAGAGCCCAGGGTCTGCGTCCTGTGCCTGGGTAGAAATCCTGGCCCACTCCCACTAGCTGTGGGACTCGGGCAAGTCACTGAACTCTGTGTCTCTCTCTCTCCTCATCCACTCAACACAAATGATTAAAATAGCACTTACTTCATAGGGCTCTAGTGGGCATTATACGTGTTATTACATTTAAAGCCCTTAGGATAGTATCTAGACATAGCATGTATTCATGCACTCTAGATGTTATCATCTATTTACTCAATTTTGTAAAGTATTTTCAAAGTCTCTAGTTCTGGGATAAGCAAGTTTGGTCACACTAACCCTAATTAAACAGCTTCCCACTAATCTTTTTTTTTTTTTTTTAATTGAAGTATAGTGGATTTCACAAGTGGATCAGCTGGTAAAGAATCTGCTTGCCAGTGCAGGAGATGCAAGAGATGAGGGTTTGATCTCTGGGTGGGGAAGATTCCCTGGAGTAGGGAGTGACAATACTCCAGTATTCTTGCCTGGAAAATTCCATGGACAGAGGAGCCTGGTGGAGGTTTCAGTTCATGGAGTCACAAAGAGTCAGACACAACTGAGCACATACTGGCTGGCTATGGCGCACCTTTCTACCTATAGTGGATTTACAATGTGTTAATTTCAGATGTACAGTAATTCTACATGAATATATGAATATACATGTTTATATTCATATATATATTTGGATTCTTTTTCATTATATGTTATCACAAGATATTGAATATAGTTCCCTGTGCTATGCAGTAGGTTCTTGTTATCTATTTTATATATAATAGTGTGTATATGTTAATCCCAAACTCCCTCTGCCTCACCTTTCCCCTTTGATAACTGTAAGTTTGGGCTTTCCTGGCAGCTGAGATGGTAAAGAATCCACCTGCAATGCAGGAGACCTGGGTTCTATCCCTGGGTTGGGAAGATCCCCAAAGGAGAACACGGCAATGCACTCCAGTATGCTTGTCTGGAGAATCCCCACAGACAGAGGAGCCTGCCCAGCCACAGTCCACGGGCTCTCACAAAGAGACACAACTGAGCAACCACATCTATGTTTGTCTTCTATGTCTGTGAATCTGTTTTGTAAACAAGTTCATTTATATTTTTTTTTTAGATTCCATATATGTAATATCATTTGATATTTGTCTTTGAATTACTTCATTCTTTTTTTATGACTGAATATATATGCATCTTCTTTATCCATTCATCTGTTGATAGATACTTGGACACTTCTATGTCTTCACTATTCTGAATAGTTATGAACTGCTATGAACACTGGGGCGCAGGCATCTTTTCGAATTAGGGTTTTCATCTTTTCCAGATATATGCCCAGGAATTGGATTGCTGGGTCATATGGTAACTCTATTTTTAAAATGAAGACTCTACAGATGTATAGAACAGCCTTTTGGACTCTGTGGGAGAGGGAGAGGGTGGGATGATTTGGGAGAGTGGCAGTGTAACATGTATGATATCATAAGTGAAACGAATCGCCGGTCTAGGTTCGATGCAGGATGCAGGATGCTTGGGACTGATGCACGGGGATAATCCAGAGAGAAGGTGTGGGGGGGGGAGGGGGAGGGGGGTTGGGATTGGGAGTTCATGTACACTCGTGGCTGATTCATGTCAATGTATAGCAAAACAAATACAGTATTCTAAAGCAAAACAAACTAAAAAATAAAAATTAATTAAAAAAAAATAAAATGAAGACTCTATTGACCTGAGGCCACATCTTGCTCACCTGTTCCTTCCCGTCTATGCTCTGGCAGGTCTGGCCTCCCTCCAAGCTCTGAACAGCCATGCTCCCTGCTCCCGAGAGCCCTTGCTCAGACTCTTCTCTCAGCCTGGAATGCTTCAGGAAGGCGGAGTCTCTGTCTGTTTTTGTTTCTTCCTGAATCCATAGTAACTAACATGGAAGCTGGTTTGTACCAGGTGCTCAATTAACAGTCACTGAACTAATGGATCAATGAATTAGAGACTAAAAAACAATACATAAGACAGTGCTAAGATGTGATGTACTGGCTCACATTTATTTCGTGCTTGCTCTGTGAAAGACAATGTTCTAAATGCTTTTCTTATGTAATCTCATATCCATTGCAGCTTGAATAGCAGGTAATAGAGTAGTTGGAGAACAAAGTACTGGAATAGCACTGGGCAGGACAGGAGATCCCTAGGCTAAGCCAATAAGGGAAGGACAGCTGGAAAAAGGCCACTGGAATCAGTGAGTTCACCCCACAGTGAGGGAGGGCAGAGGGCATGGCAGCAGCCCAGAAATGACCCCTCAATTGTGTCTGCAGACACTGAGGAGATCTCACAGAGGGGACCAAATCCTGAAAAGAGTGCTGAAGGACAAGTAGGGGAGTCTGCTTCTATAGGAAGTAGGTGGGGTCTTTCCAGAAAGAAGAACGGCAGCTATAGTAGCATGAAGGCTCACCAGAGCCTGGGAAACTAACCAGTGTATGAAACAAGGCGTGGTCGTTCCAGGGAGGGGTGGAAAGGGGCTAGGGAGCTGGGGGCCAGCCAGACCTGCCCAGGCCTACAGGCCAACCTGAGCACTCACAGAAGTCTTTAAGGGTCAACGACCAAACATAAACACATCTCTGGCCGCAGGACTGAATTTAGATGGGATGGGACCAGGCAGGAGAGAGGTGAAGAGTGGGGAGACCCCTCTAGTAGCTCAGGGGATAGATGTTCAGACCTGAGCTTCTGCAGCTATAGCAGTAAGGTGAGGAAGGCCAAGTTGGAAGGAGATGAAGATGGAGCAGGAGGAGGATGGGGAGAGAGCATGGAGGTTCAGAGCCCCAAGGTTAGACCTTCCCTGGAGGTGATAACGGCAAGTCAGGGCTGAGGGGCCCAGCAAAATGACCATGCCACAAACAGCCACACTCAGAGGCATCAGTCCTACTCCAGCACCCAGGCTTGTGTCCTGGGAGAATTGGGCATGTGTGTTTGCATGTGCTTGGTGGGAGGGGCATGAGGGCAGAACCCAGGCCTAAAGAAATGGGAGGACAGGGCCAAGTGCCAGGGCATGGTGCAGACATTCAAGGAACAGGGAAGGAGCAGAGGGGCTGAGGAAAGACTTAGTCCCCAGGGCGTAATTTCTGGCTAGGCCTGTGGGGAGATTCTTGTGGCTGGCAGCTCTTATAGCTGTGACTTGAAATCCTTGACTGAATGCCCTGATCACAGAGGGATCCTACTACGCCCAACAGGTCTGTTGGCGTGTCCAGGTCCTGCACCCTCTGGCCTGTCTACCTTAACACTGGCTATGTCCTGCTCAGAAGAGCAGCCCTCCAGAGTATTGTGACATCTATGGTAAGACTAGCACCCAGGCTCCCCCTCATCCCACTCCATCCCTGAGCCATCTAGACCACTTGCCTCCTTGTCCTCTTCAGACACCCAGTGTGCAGGGTCTTTCCCACCTTCTCCTGTCTCAGCACCAGAAGTAATCCACCAGTGCACACCAAGTCCTGCTCAGGGCCTGCCAGGCCTGAGTAACCTGAGGCCGCCTCTCACTAGCTTCACCTGGTACCACTGCCCATGGGAGCAGCAGGTGGCCCAGACATCTTCCCAGTATCCATGTGCCCTAAGCATCTCATTGCCTCTGACTCTTCACAGGTATGCTCATGGCCACTTTGCCCCCACCTCCTATTCAACCTTCAGTCTGGGCCTAAGCAGGTCTCCCTCAGATAAGCCTTCCCTTGGAGCCCCAGTTAGGCACTCCCTGTACCCACTACTTCTGCTTTGCCTCACTTGTCAAGATGACAATTCAAATAACCGTTCCTTAATCATGTATTTAGTGTCTGACTCTCTCGTCTGACTCTAAGTTCTGTGAGGGCATTGGCCAGGTTGATCTATCCAGTACTTGAAATAGCCAAATACATAGCATGTGCTTAATTAATATTTACTGAATATACATGAATGAATACCGAATGCAACCATGGCTCAAAGATCACATAGCCAGTAAAAGTTAAATCAGGATGCAAATATTCTGCATAGACTTCGGGCCAATTCAGTTAAGAACCAATTTTTAGCAGAGAATTCGCTTTTACATCTATGTTAGGGTGGTGCTTAGGCAATCAGCGAGATGGGGGAGGGCGAGAAGGGATAAGCCATGCATGTTGATTTTCTGAGAATCCTGAATGGCTGAGCACAAAACTGGAGTGAGGGTTATGCTTTTGAAATGTTAAACACTGTTTAATAATTTGGCGCCATAAGATGAGAGGTTTCTGTCAACACTGAACACGTGGCACTTTGGCTGGCTGAGAAATGAGCGGGGTGGTTTAGAGAAACTCACCAGTTCCCTTGGGAAAGGCCGACTAATCTGATTTTAGCACCTCGCACAATGATTTGGTTGCGTTCATTCACTGCAAAAATGTGCTTGCCAAAATTAACTAGGTAGGCTTTCCCAGAGGAGATGCAGGCTTCTCCATAAGGACCACATTCATCTATCAGGATCCGGCATGCATTCCAGGAGAGCCTGCAAAGGATTAATAACCATAGGATCATATACGATGAGCCTACTATGAGCCAGCCCAGTGTGTCCTCATCCATGTTGACCAGCTGTCTCTGAGTGGGTGATTCTTACGCCTTTGCTGTAGTGAGTTACTTGCCTGGGTCCTGACACCTACCAGAGCAGAGAGGCCTGGGCACCTGAGGCCCTCTGGCCCTGAAGCCTGTGCTCATCCACCAGTTCTATCTTGTTGGCTCCTGGGTTGGTATGGGTACCATCAGCGTTCCAGAACTGAGGGTTCTGTAGCCTTCCAGGGATGCCAGGAGGCTCAAGATGGAGTTGACAGGCTCAAAGTTTAGCCAGTGTGGGAGGGGAGGTTTATGATGGGCCATGCAGGGGGGTTCTTTGGTCCACTCCTCACCTTCAAGAAGAGCCTCATAAACTGACTTGGTGTCTGGTCTGCATGGTTATACCTGTGGACCATGTTAAAGGGACACCTCTAGAGACTTTACAGGAAGCAGTCACTACATAACTCTGATTGTTCAATGTAATCTTTGACAGGGTACTTCCCGGGTGGCACGAGTGGTAAAGAACCCACCTCCAATGCAGGAGACTTAAGAGATGAGGGTTCAATCCTTGGATTGGGAAAATCCTCTGGGGAAGGAAATGGCAACCCACTCCAGTTTTCTTGCTTAGAATATCCCTTAGACAGAGGAGTCTGGCGGATTACAGTCCATGGGGTTGCAAAGAGTCAGATCTGACTGAAGCTACTTAGCACATAGCACTCTGCCAGACAGCACTCTATCACAGTGTTTCTAATGGGTTTGTCATTGCTCTAGTTTTCAATATACCAGAAACTTCACAAAGTAGAAATGGCTGAGACACCTTTGCTCCCATGAGTGATGGAGGAAAGCATAACATCCCAAACTAGGGTCTGGTCATTTTAGAGAAGTTGGTTTCAATAAGACAGTGGGAATACTGGGAAGGATGAAGAAGCAAGACACAATGAACCCATTTTAAAAAACAAATATTCAGTCAACAAACATTTAATGGGCACTCACTCTGTGCTTTTCCCTGAATCAGGCATGGTTCCATGGATGTGATTAAGCAGAGGTGAGCACTTACTGTATAATCTCACACTTCTATGCCTAGTCCTGAGGGGACTGTTTAGAGATGACAGCCTCACGCTTCTGTTTGCACAGCGGGAAGAAGTGAGACATGGATGTGGGGCTGTCAGAGGCACAGTCTATATGCCTTGCTGAAGGGATCAGGGAAACACAGGAGGCAGGAGTCCCCAGAAAGAAGAGCAACGAGGGCGAGAGGGAAGATGTAACGGATCCTGTGGGGAGGTTCACACTGGCTCATGGGAGAAGACTGGGGAGATGTCCCGCAGGACGAGGGACTCTGAGTACTCAGTGTTGCTCATGTAGAAACAACACCAATGAGAAAATAAATTCTTAAAAAAAGAAAAACAAAAATGAATCCCAAAGCACCAGAAATCTGGTGGGGATGAAACTGCCTTGAATACGCAGAAAACCAGTTCTGCAACAGAGACATCAATTTGCTGGAAGAGCCACTTTCTGTGGGTGCTCAGACCAGAGGCCAAATGGCAATAGGGCTGTGGGTCTGGAGCAGGCGAAGAAACGGGGGTAACCTGTCAATTTAAGCAAAGCACACGGGGGTGGGAGACAAAAATGTGTGGGGCTGGCGTGCTCTCATAACATTCATTTTTCTCTCATTCTCAGGTCCTGCAAATCAGACTGTATTTTGCTTCCACTTGACAGAGGTGGAAATAGAGACTCAGGAGTTTCAGCAATTTGCCCAAGACCGCAAAGAGCCAGGATGAGCAGTCAATGTAGCCACGAGTCCACGGTGCTAAGGCAGGAACATGCTGCCATCCTCTTAGAGGGATGATGCTGTAGGGAAGAATATATCTTCTAATTGGGAGGTCATGGCGGGTGTTTGTAACAAAGGGAAACAATTAGAACAGGAGAGATTCTCCATGGCAGGCGGGTCATTGATTCAGAGTATTGATGAGCACCGGCTGGGTGCTCAGAACTGTCCTGGGCACTTTGCGTTGATATGGAACACGCTGGGATGCCTGTGAAATCAAGGCGGGGCACAGATGGCATGCTGTGAGTCTATTCGGCAAGGGCAGTCTGGCGGAGACTGGGTGGAACACAAATAGGCCCTGGACTTGCATAAAAAGGAGAACTTTCTGTAGTAGGGAGGGGCACAGCAGGAGTTACCGGTGGGGGCAGGGACGACTACTGTCTACACCACCCGCTCTAGTCAAAGCCGAGAGATGGATGCTTCAAAGCACCATTCCCTGCCTGATTGTAAAAGTAACATATGCTCACTGCAAATATCCTTGGAAAGACAGAAAAGTATAAAGGAATAACTAAACAGTCATCCTTCAGTCTATGGTGTCTATCCTGGCAGGCTTTGTTCTGTGCATTTAAAAAAAAAAAAAAGGAAAAAGAAAAAACTAATCCATGATCAGCCTATACAGACATTTCCCTGGCTTGCTTTTTTTTTTTTTTAACTTATCAAAATATTGGAAGCACTTCATTCTCCTAAAATATTTTTCAAGAATCTGGTAGCCATGGCTGCACGGAGTTGGTTGAAAGCCTGCTGAGTTCTTCTTTGGCCCTGAGAGTGTGTTACCCTGCACTGGCTGATACACATGTGGCTTTCTGGAACGGTGAGGCTGGTTCACCAAGGCCCTTTTGGCCTCCTCTGGGCATGGCTTGAGGGCCCATTCATCTCTTCCCGTGCCCTGACTGTACAGAGCTCCCCTTCCCCTCTCTTCCCACGGCATCTGGCCAAGCTTGGGGTGAAGTAAAGCAGGGGTCCCCAACCTCTGGAATCTAATGTCCAATTATCTGAGGTGGCATTGATGTAAAGGTAATAGAAATAAGGGCACAGAAAATGTACTAACACCTGAATCATGCAGAACCCCACCCCAACCCCCTGGTCCGTGAAAAAATTTTCTCTCAGGAAACCTGTCCCTGGTCCCAAAAAGGTGGTGGCCACTGATGTAAAGGAAGCAAGAGGAACAGTCTACTTCCTCTTTGGAAGCAAGGGTCCCAAAATGCCTTCACCCCACCACACTTGCAAACACAACGACTAAAGGATTTTATTTTTATTCTTTTTAATATTTAAAAAAATTTTTATTGGAGCATAGTTGATTTACAATGTTGTATTGGTTTTAGTTGTCTATTTTCCAGAGACAACACAGTTTAAAGGAATCTATGTCCAAAACAGACTCACAGACTTAGAGAACGAACCTAGGGTGGCCGGCGGGGAAGGATAGGGAGAAGGGGTAGTTAGGGAGTTTGGGATGGACATGTATACACACACACTGCTGTATTTAAAATGGGTAACCAACAAGGACTTACTTGTTAGCACAGGGAACTCTGCTCAAAGTTATGTGGCAACTGGGATGGGAGGGGAGTTTGGGGGAGAATGGACACATGTATATGTATGGCTGGGTCACTTTGCTGACCACTTGAAACTATCACAACATTGTTAACTGACTACACTCCAATATAAAATAAAAAGTTTAAAAAATGAACCTGTTTCAGGTTTCTGGAAGTAATAAGGGATGTGATTTCTAATTCAACTCCTGTTGGAAATGAGCGTAACAAGCTATTACGATACACATGAAGCCCCTTCTGCCCCTGGTTTCTGTGGTGACAGCTTGGATCTGTCTACAGGGTTCTCAGCACAGAGCAGAGGCTGCCCCTGGATCGGTATCAGAAATGCGGAGGGAGGGAGCATTGCATACAATGTGGGGCCCCAGGCACTTGACAGAGATCATTTTTCCTTGGATTTATAACAATAGGCATGAAAAGAACATTGCCAGCTCTTCTTACCTGAGCAAATAGGGAGCTTAGCCTCTTGCCCACATACATAGATGACACAGCTACCAAGTGGTGGAGTTGGGATGAGGATTTGGGTCTGCCTGGATGCAAAGTTGGCTTTCTTCCCACCCCACCCGCTCCCACCCCCTACCCCTGTGCTGGCTCAAGGAGATTAGAGGCATCCTTTCTCTCCATCACCATGGCCACATAGAGCCAGTGGTAGCAGCCAGACTTTCCACTGCAGCTCAAGTCAGAGTCCCACTGTCAGCAAAAGACTCCATTTGGAACTGAACTTGGCATTTTGGAAGATTATTAGAGATGAAGAAAGAAGCATGAAGGGCTTTGAGGCTGGCCACAGTTATCAGAAAATTCAAAAAAAATTTTGAAGTTTTATGTAGTTACAGACGGGAGCCATTTAATCTTCTCACTGTCAATTTCCAAGGTAACCACTTAGCTTGCATATATCCTTTTCTGAATTTTACATATATTGGCCATTTAATCCACACAATTCCCCTAATGAGGAGCGTTTCTGATCATTTCAAAGATAAAGGAAACTCAGAGAAAGCAGTAACTCATTTAAAATCAAAGAGAAAGAATAGCATGCACTGCTGTAGACTATTTTCCCTGAGATTGTGATTCTCAGTGTCAGGGCCTCAGGCCCTGCCCTGTGACAGTGACCTCATATAAGGCCAGAGTGGGCTTCTTGATGGCGGCTGGTCTCCTCACACATCCAGCCAGAGACAGCTGACACTTCCTAGCACGCAGGTCAGTGTTCCCTCCTTTAGAGCATCTACCGTATGTTCTAAATACGGCCCAGGGCCACTGTAAGACAGTTACAGGTTACACTGACCCAGGGCTGGGCTGGGACACTGAACAGTCCCTCAGGCTCACGTTTGCTCCGATGGCTTTTGCAGAGATCCCTAGACAGCTACCTTGTCTGCACCAACTGACGTTCCACTCGATTCACTCTAAAATTTGCAAGGGGATTCCCTGGCAGTCCAGTGGTTTGGATTCTGTGCTTCCATTCCAGGGGCCTAGGTTTGATTCCTAGCTGGGGAACTAGGATCCTGCAAGCTGTGTGGCACAGCCAAAATAAGTAAATAAATAAGTGCTTATTCTCAGAAAAAAAATTTGTTTAAATCCACAAATTTATGCCATTATATAAAAAATTTGGAAGTAAGTGTATTTTGTAAACTGCAGGAAGCTCTATGCTTGGAGGATATTATTATACTTACACTTCGGAAAAATCCTGGAAGGATCATTTATAGAGATTATCCCTCTTTTATAAATGGAAAATTGTCCAAAGGAGCTAAATGACTTGTCAAAGATGGCGAGGTTGGGCAATGGGATAGCTGAGACCAGAGCCTAACCTTTCTTTTGGATTCAGATCAGTGAAATACTAATTGAACACCTACTGTGTACACAGCATCCTCCTAGGCACACAGGAGAAGATTTCTGTCCCTGAAGGAGGGGGAGCACAGGTAACCTCTTCTAGTTCTCCAAGCCTAGTGGTAGGCTGGGCACCAACTATGCCCTCAAGAGCTAGTGGTAAAGAACCCACCTGTGAATGCAGGAGATGTAAGAGACACGGGTTCAGTCCCTACGTTGGGAAGATCCCCTGGAGGGGGGCATGGCAACCAACTCCAGTACTCTTGCTGGAGAATGCCATGGACAGAGGAGCCTGGCAGGCTACAGTCTATTGGGTCACAGAGAGTTGGAAACAACTGAAGCGACTTAGCACACCACACGCATGCACTCAAGAAATACTGCCATATGAATGGCTGAACTCATACATGCTCACACTTTTTAAAATATTTATTTATTTTTATTAGATCCCACACACCACCCCTAGCTGTGGTGTGTGGGATCTAATTCCCTGATCAGGGATTGAATCAGGGCCTCTGCACTGGGAGCACAGAGCCTTAGCCACTGGACCACCAGGGAAGTCCTACACATGATCACACTCTTGTTTCCTCTTATGAACACTTAGAGCATAAACTGCCTACCTGAGGCCTGAATTCATCCAAGAAGGCCCCAGGCTTTCCTGTCCTCATGTTCTCTGTGCTCATCAGTAGCCTCAACAAGATTACATACCTTTTGATGATAGATACCTTCCTCTCGCTTCAGCCTCCCCTGCTGTGTGCATCACAGGCCTGGACAAAGCCTGGGGACTCAGCAGTGGCCAAGGAATCACAATTCTATATCACTTCTGAGACTGACAGCCTCATTAAGGCAGGCACACCCTTGGCCCATGCCAGAATGCTGACATCCTCATTTGGCACCTTAGCCCTCCTGGTTCCACACTGGGCCCAAACCACCCTCCCTCAAGCCACCATTCCCACCCCACCCCACTACCCAGCCTCCCAGAGAGGATGCCTCCCTTGTCTGCTCTGTACCCTGCCTCACCCCCCATCTGGACTGTGGGGCACTCTTTCTGTGTCTATGACCACCTCAACACCTAGATCAGGGTTTTTCACATGGCAGGTACTCCAGAAGTTTGTGTTAAACACAGAAAACATTTTAGCCACACATGTTTGGCTTGTTTTCAGTGAAGGTTTGTTGGCCTTTGAGGGTAAATGCTTTGAAGACCATATTTTTCAAAGAGCTCCTATGCGAAGCCAGAATTAATAAGCATCTAAATTACAAACCTCATCATGTAGAACAAATTGGATTTCTTTCATTAATAGCAAGGAAGCAGAAAACAAGCCCAATCCCAAGGGAGCCAAATGAATACAGTTATTCACCATTTTCACTGGCGTTCTTTTTTTCCATCTCTAAACCCATCTTTATTCAATTATGTAGCTTATAAATATGGCCCCCGTATGTCAGCACAGCTAACAAGTGGTCTCCAATGTTAGGGGCCTTCTGACAGCTCACCCAGCCTTGCAATAAGAGTCATGGCTGTAAGTATGGGAGTCTTTTTCTCTTTTTGCTTTCAGAGACAAAAAAAAAAAAAATACAAAAGCTAGCAAAAACCAACCAAGCCTTAAATGATCACAATGTTCCAAATATTAAGATGTGGGCCTACTGGCTTTTTAATCAAATAAATGTTAATGCTGTTCTCTATAATAGCATAGAAACTCTGTTGTTGATGGAAGACAAAGGCCAGTCCATGCACAGAATATTTTCACATATTCCTTCTTAAAAATGTATTTGCTTTTAAAACAGGCCTCTTTTGTAGGAATCTGAGTACACTGATAACAAAGGCTCTATGCCAAAGCAATCCCTATAAGAGTTGGAGGAAATTCCACCTCTGTACTGGGACGGTGTCTATACATTCCCCATTTGCCCTGTTGGCCAGAGGGTAGGGGGTATCCTCCAGGAAAAGGAGTAGGTCCCCTGCTTGCAGAACAGAAGTCCAACACCTAGAAAGTTAGCCAGTCCCACATCCTTGACCTTCTTGTCTCCAAAAGAGAAATTCTCCAAGTGCAATCCAGGGCCTCTGGGTTTGCCTGTGGCCCCTTAGAGAAAGAACCTGTGAATTCAAAACTGTTTTCATAATTTCATGAAGATGTTTTTGTCTTTTTTACTTTTTATAACTCATGAATATACAGTGTATACAGTGAAGTTTTACAAAAGCTACACAAGATATAATATTATAACAGATCAAATGGAAAATAAGCAATGAGAATTCTGCTGTCTTCTACTAAGCTAGAACCTAAAGAGATTCACCATCAGGTAAATCAAAATCAATGCCACTTCCTCACTGGATTCACTTTGTTTGGGATCATATAGTTAGTTTTCAGAAAAGATGTTATTTATGTTCACATCTAATGGGTTGATGATGAATGAATAAGTGTTCTCAGTTGCCCAGTCATGTCCAACTCTTTCAGATCCCAAGGGCTCCTCTGTCCGTGGGATTCTCCAGGCAAGCATTTTGGCATGGGTTGCTAATTCCTCCTTCAAGAGATCTTCCCGACCCAGAGATCAAATCCATGTCTCCTGCATCTTCTGCATTGTAGGCAGATTCTTTACCATTGAGCCACTGGGAATGAATAAATAAGTATAACTAAAATAGGTCAATTTTCATTCTAATAATGTAAGTGCTAATAGATAGAACCTACATAAATACGTGCTTCATGGTCCTCAATAATTTTTAAAGAATGTAAAATTCTTTAAAAATTTTACATTGGGGTCCTGCATGTGGGGTCCTGTCCAAGGATACCCCTCAGCTCTGCCTTCAACAGTACGTGAACCAAGAATTTCCAGATGTTCAAGCCGGATTTAGAAAAGGCAGAGGAACCAGAGATCAAATTGCCAACATCTGCTGGATTATCAAAAAAGCCTCCTGAGAAATGTGTGTGCAGATCAAGAAGCAGCAGTTAGAACTGGACATGGAACAAAGGATTAGTTCCAAATTGGGAAAGCAGGATGTCAAGGCTATATATTGTCATCCTGTTTATTTAACTTATATGCAGAGTACCTCATACGAAATGCTGGGCTGGATGAAGCACAAGATGGAATCAAGATTGTTGGGAGAAATATCCATAACCTCAGATACATGGATGACACCACCCTTATGGCAGAAAGAGAAGAACTAAAGAGCCTCTTGATGAAAGTAAAAGAGGAGAGTGAAAAAGCTGGCTTAAAACTCAACATTTAAAAAACTAAGATTATGGCATCTGGTCCCATCACTTCATGGCAAATATTTGGGGAAACAATGGAAACAGTGAGAGACTTTGTTTTCATGGGCTCCAAAATCACCATGGACAGTGACTGCAGCATGAGATTAAAAGGCGCTTGCTCCTTGGAAGAAAAGCTATGACAAATCTAGACAGCTTACTAAAAAGCAGAGACATTATTTTGCCCACAAAAGTCCATCTGGTCAAAGCTATGGTTTTTCCAGGAGTCATGTATGGATGTGAGAGTTGGACCATAAAGAAAGCTGAACGCTAAAGAATTGGTGCTTTTGAACTGTGGTGTTGGAGACAACCCTTGAGAGTCCCTTGGACTGCAAGGAGATCAAACCAGTTAATTCTAAAGGAAATCAGTCCTTTAGAATGAATATTAATTGGAAGGACTGATGCTAAACCTGAAGCTCCAGTACTTTGGCCACCTCATGCGAAGAGTTGACTCATTGGGAAAGACCCTGATGCTGGGAAATATTGAAGGTGGGAGGAGAAGGGAGATGACAGAGGATGAGGTGGTTGGATGGCATCACCGACCCAATGGACATGAGTTTGGACAATTTCCAGTAGTTGGTGATGGACAGGGAGGCCTTGTGTGCTGCAGTACATGGGGTCTCAGTCAGACACGACTGATTGACTGAACTGAACTGAACTGAATTGATGGCTCAGATGGCAAAGAATCTGCCTGAAATGCTGGAGACCCAGGTTTGATTCCTGGGTCAGAAAGATCCCCTGGAGAAGGGAATGGTTATCCCCTCCAGTATTTTTGCCTGGAGAATTCCATGAACAGAGGAGCCTGGTGGGCTAGACTCCAAAACTACATAAAAAATATACTCAGATTAGCCTAGCTTTCATGCCTATGCTTCCACCCCATTCCTAACCAACTCCTTTAGGTAATTAGTTTCATTAATTGCTAGTTTATCTTTCCCATGTTTCTTTTTTAAAAAAATAAATGAGTATGTATAGAGGTGTAAAAAAATAAAATAAAATCTCACAGATATCACATAGTGTGGCCAAAAAAAGCCAGATCTCTATATCACTTTTCAAACCAAAATAAATTTCAGATAGATCAAAGATGTATATGGAAATAACACAAGTACCTAAATATTGGACAAAACTAGGGTAAATCCTTTTATAATTTTTTATAAGTCTTTCTGTAAAGGAACAACTATGCTAAACAAAGTTAAAAGATAAATTTAAAAGATAGGGGAAATATTTTAACATGTGTGATTGACAAAATGCTAAAATCCCTAATATATAAACTGATTCCAAATTCTTAAAGAAAAGTTAAATATCCTTTTTCCTAAATGGACAAAAAAAAAAAAAACAAATAGGCAATTTATAGTAGAACTATAAACAGTCAATAAACATATGTACATCTTTGCTTATGACAAAATAAATATAAAGAAAAACAAGGTATAATTTTTCTCTAGAAAACTGGCAAAATCATACATATAAAGCTATGTGTTGATATAAAATTTCAGAGAGAAACGAGGGAAGGAGAGAGAAAATGAAAGCTTATTGATGATAGGGTTTGATACACTCACACATCGTGGGTGGGGATGAAAATTGGTCCCCAGACTCATGTCCCTCCTTCCCCATCAGCTAAAAATGAAAATGACAATAGCTATCTGCAAGCTCTGTTACTGGTTGAAATACACAGTACTGAAAGCAGTCTATAATTTTACAAAGCATAGTCGCACACCTTACCATGTGCAGTTCTGTCAGCAACACTGGGAGTGATCTATCGTTATCCTCACCTTCATTTGGCAGATGATGAAATTGAACCTGAGAGAGGTTAAGTAACTTGCTTAATGTCACTTGACTAATAAAGGTTGGGAAATGAACTTTCACTGTGCACCCAAGTCACTGGACTCTGCATCCCGCATGATTCTCTCTTCTGTGTAGCACTTGTTCTGATCGCACTCGGGAATGCTGGGCTAAGTTGAGACCGACCCTGCAGCAGGCGGGCAGGGCTGTTGATCGGTTCATTCTTAAACAGACTTGTGAAGGAGTTAGTGCATAGCCAGCGTGATGTAAGATGCTCAGGACACAGTTGTGTTCAAGGCAGATGTTGTTCTTCATGTTGTGTGTGGGGCTCTATTTTAGTAGGGCATATGGAAAAGAAATGAACATCATGGCATGGCTAACTAGGTGTATCACCTAGAAGGCTTAACTGAAGAAGAGATATTTGGGCTAAGATGCTCATAACAGGAAGGACGCAGCTGAGAGTTGACAGAGCAACAGCATCCCAGGGAGGGAGCAGCAAGGCTGAAGACCCCATGCTGGAGGAACAGAGAGAGGCCACAGGGCCTGCGTGTTCTGGGTAAGGACAAAATCAGCAGAAGGGCATGGGAGGCAGGACTCTGGCAGTCCCTGGGGGCTTCGCAGGCCATGGGAGAAGGGATAGGGCACTGGGAAGTCTTTGAGTTGAACTAAACAACAAGAGAGAAACATGATCTGGAATTTGCTTTAAGAAGACCCCCCAGCTTTGAAAGGAGAAGGTAATGAGGAGGGACAAGCACTGGAGCAGAGACCAGTGGGGAGGCTCATGGGGTCCTCCTGGTGGGGTCGATGTGGCCATGGGTGTGGATGGGCATGGAGGACTCAGCCATGGCTGTGAGTCTGAGTGGCTGGAGCTTGTGTTTGAGATGGAGAGGATGGAGGGATGACTATCTGAGGCGGGGGGCTGGCAGAGCTCTGCTTCTGACAGGGGATTCAAGGTGACTGGGACACAGAGGAGCAGAGACCAGTGAGCAAGGGACTGTGCGGATCTAGAGTTCATGAGAGGTCTGACCTGGAGAGGGTGGACAGGTCAAAGCAGTATGTCAAAGACTCAAATATTTGTCTACCTAGTGAAAGGAGGCAGCAAAGCAATGGAGCAGGAGCTTCCAGCAGAGCCATGGAGTCCCAAAGTCCAAGGGAGAAGTGTTTCCAACAGGAGAGAGCAATAGGCATTGTGGAATGGTGTGGGGTCTGACAGGGAGCGGACAGGGGAGTGGTCATATGATTGAGCTTCATCTCATCTACTGGTGACCTTCACAAAAGCAACTCCAGCTGCACATTAGGAGGGGAGGACAGATAGGGGGCGGGTAGTGAAGACTAATAAAATGAAGAGGTCAATAAATTAGTACAGGTAACTTGTTGGAGATTAATAACTTTAACAGTATGAGCTCATCCCAGGCTGGGCCCTTTCTATATACTTCATATGGATTTACTGATTTAATGTTTCAGTGACCCTATGGGATGATTATGATAGCTTCTGTTTACAGATGAGGAAACTGGGGTACAGAGAAATGAGCAGTGCTTTCTTGGGGAGGATAGCAGAGAGCTTTGGATGCAGGTGAAGGTGAAGAAAAAAGAGGGATTTAATTTTTTCCTTTAATATCAGATATTTGAGCCTGTTTGTATGCTGATGGGAGTGGTACTTTACTGATGGGTATGAAAAAGGGTATCATTGCAGGTCAGGTGATGGCATGACCCCAAGAGGAGGAAGGACTTGCCTCCATTGAAGGGTAGGAAAATGTGGAAGCTGTCTTCCAATGGCTTCTATTTCACAGTAAGGTATGGAGTGGGGGTCATCAGCTAGAGGAGTAGAGGCTAAAGGTGGTTTGACGACAGAGGAGGAAGTGTGAATCAGACTCCTTATGACTCCACATTGCATCATCCATATCACACTCTCAGATGGAAGGGGAGCCAGGAAGCCAGGACCCTGCCAGAATCTCAATCAGGGAAGAACCTTCCCTGTGTTCTCTCTCCATTGCACTATGGTTGGTTGCATTAGGGTCTGTTTCCCCCAGTGGACCATGAATTTCTCAAAAGACATGGGGATGCCCCTTTCTCCCCTTCTCTTTCTCTTCATTTGCAACAATCTCTCCACCTGTCCCTCAACCTCACCTGGAAGACCACCCCTCTGAGAGGACTGAACTGGGTCTTCTGTGTCTACACCAAAGAACTCTCTCCGGAGAGACACCTTGTAGTCTGCTCCTGCTATATTAATGCTCCCTCCCAGTGACAGGAAGCTCCCTGAGGGCAGGACTCTGTTCTCTTAGCCACCTCTAAAGCTCCCTCTATGACCAGCTGCCCCCTGCCGCCCCCGCCCCACCCTCAATCCCCACCCAGGACTGACTGCAGTGCCTGACTCATAGGAATGGCGCTGTAAATGCCTGCAAGATGAACTCAACCCCACACCAAACCAGGCTCAAAAAAATTCATAAAATGGGAGTTTGTAGCCAATTCCAGAATCTTTATTATCTCAAATGTGCAAAAAGATAATGAAAGTCTTTTTTGACACCTATTAGCAAAATTAGAGCACTAAAGGGACTTTTGATCTTTATTTCTCCATTTGCAGTCCAAGGGACTCTCAAGAGTCTTCTCCAACACCACAGTTCAAAAGAATCAAATTTTTTCATCTTCGTTTTCTGAATGTTGAGCTTTAAGCCAACTTTTTCACTCTCCTCTTCCTGTCTCTTATACACATCTCCCAGGACTGACTGCAGTGCCTGACTCATAGGAATGGCGCTGTAAATGCCTGCAAGATGAACTCAACCCCACACCAAACAGGCTCAAAAAAATTCATAAAATGGGAGTTTGTAGCCAATTCCAGAATCTTTATTATCTCAAATGTGCAAAAAGATAATGAAAGTCTTTTTTGACACCTATTAGCAAAATTAGAGCACTAAAGGGACTTTTGATCTTTATTTCTCCACCTTTTACATAAAGTCTGGTTTTAAAAGCCTTAAAAATGTCTGTTCAGCATCTAGTAGTCTGGTCAAAGAGGCTTCAGAGACTATTTTACATGCCTCTCAAGCCCTGTTTCCACCTGAAAACACAATTTTGCCTGACTCAATATGAAAATTTGTCATCATTTAGCATACATGAGATCTTGATAAAATCCTATGCTTTAGGTCCTTAAATCTTGTCTGATGTGTAAGAAACATATATTGAGACTATTGACAGGGTTATATTTTTAGTTCAAGAGCAAGTTGGCAGGACTGTGATTTTAGAAAGTCAGCAATTGCTAAATTCTGTCCTTTTCCGGGTATATGTTTTGGTGCATGCATGTGCTCATTTCTTCATTCGTTCATTCATTCTTCATTCAACAAATGTCAATTAAGTCACTTATGATGTGCCAGTCATTGAAGAGAGGGTACAGGTTGACTCAAGTGTTTGACCTTGACTCTGAAGACCATGAGGAAAGGGCCTGAAATAGGACAGAGGTCTGGTTGGCCACAGCTGGGACTGAGATATAGAATTAGGTTATGGCCCCCATAGCTGCCATTCCTTCAGCTTAAGTTTTTGGTCCAGGTATTAACTATTAATAGGTACCTGAAAAAAAGATCTCAGTTTCTAAAAATACAAGTCAAGGTATGCCAACAACCTTTTTGAAACTGGATTCTATAGCAGGCTCTCTGGGTTTGAACCCCAGCACCTGTTTCCTAGCTGTGTGACTCTCGACAAGTAACTGAATAGTTCTGTGCCTCCGTTCACCTGTACTTTATCTGCGCTGCTGTTTAGTCACTCAGGCGGGTCCAACTCTTTGCAACCCCATGGACTGTAGCCCGCCAGGCCCCTCTGTCCCAGGGAATTCTCCAGCAAGAATACTGGGGTGAGTTGCCATTTGCTTCTCCAGGGGATATTCCTGACCCAGGGATTGAATCCGTGTCTCCTGCTTGGCAGGCAGATTCTTTACCACTGAGCCCTGGGAAGCCCCATATACACGTTACTATGTATAAAGTAATAATATCACAATTCATCTCATAGAATCCTGAGGATTAGGGGGCTGGACACGGGTAAAGTCCTTGGGACCCACCTGGCCCACAGTAAACACTTATACTGACTATCTCGGGGCTACTCTTCCTTGGGTCCTGTGGATACAAAGGAAGTAACTATGGTCTTTCTCAAAGAGCAACCGGTGGAGATTCCAGGGCACTTCAGCACAGTGTGCGCAGGGCAGGAATGCAGTATCAGCAGCATTGCCCCAGTGAGGAAGAGCAGGGTGGGGGAGGAGAAGTGTCTGGGGAGGCTGTCAGGGTTGGGGGAGGTGGGTATGAAGGATGGATGGAAAGAATCCAGCTCATTCAGGGGGCTGTGGAGAATGCTCCTACATGCTCAGAAGAGATTGAGGTTTCCTCACTAATAGATTAATTCATTAGTGTCCAAGTCTGGTTCACAGTCATTTTCATGTAAATCCCTCAGAAGGTGCTAATGGGAGCTTCCAAGGCATCGATGATGGCATTGTGAGCACAAATTAGTTAGTGGTGTTGGTGTAAGCACGGGCTGCTAACTGGAGCACAGTGAGAAAGAAAATCAAAACAATCGATCAACATTTCCTCAGTCCAATATACAAACCTCAGAAATTATGTCCTGGACTGAGGAGGCTGAATGCCACGAAAAAAAAAAAAAAAACTCAGGGAATCAAAGGGTCCCAATCAGCTGCATTTTTTCCTTAGGTACCATTGAAGACTCTTCCCTAAGCATCCAGGAAACGGTGTTCAGTGATTGAAATAGAATTTTTCTCCACAGAGCTGGGTCTCTGAGGATCCCAGGGAGTTGGTGTGATCATCACTTCTTAGTGCCAAGCATCTTGGGTGAGAGCAGACGGCCATGAGAACGAGCTGACTATGCACCCATCTAGACCTACGTCCCCAAGTAGAGAACTTTTCCTCCATCTCGCCCTCCTCTTCTCTCTCCCTCCTTGCTTCTTTCTTCTGCATTTCTTTCTACTTGCCTTTCTCACTGTTCTCAACATTTCACTTCTATTTTTACATGATACATGGTCATGATTAATCATGCAAAGATTCCAGTGGGGTTATATCTGAAATGGAAGTGGCCCACACCCATCTCTGACTCTCTTTGTTTCTGTTATGCTGATTGCTTTTCACATGAAGGCTATGCCTTGTCTATTTAGAAGAGGAATTGACTAGCAATCAGTGGTTGGGTTAAAAATTTGAGCTACAATCACTGTGATAATCATTATGTAAGATTCCCCACCTGCAGACCAAACCCATTCTGAAAGATGAGATGCAGTGTCCTCAGAGGTTTTGGAAGTGCTGTTTGATTCATCAGTTCATTCCTGTCCTCCTGAGCACTGGGGAAGCTTTCAGATAGAGAATCTAGTTTGAGAGGCACAGATACAGTACATAGCATAGTGATCTGGAGATCAGATAGACCTGTGTTGGAATTCTGGCTCTGCTCATTACTCAGAAGCTGTGTGACCTTGAGTAAATCACTGAACACCTCTGTGCCTCAGTTCAGAATGGGAATTTAATTTAATACCTACATCACTGGGTTGCTTAAGAGAATTGCAAGAATTGACATATATTAAAAAAAAAAGAATTGACATATATAAAGTATTCCATTTTACTTAAGAAATTATACTATGTTTTCTCCACTTACACTGTTGTGGTGGATAACCTTTTTTTAAAAAAAAAACTCAGTGGAACATAATTGAAGTGCAAGAAACTGCACGCATTTAAAGTGTATGTAAAAAAAAAAAATAAAAAAAATAAAAAAAATAAAGTGTATGTGTATACACTGTGAAACCATCATTGCAATCAAGATAACAAGCATTTCATCAGCTCTCCACATTTCTTCATGTCCCTCTGCTCCCATTCCAGGGAAACATGATCTGCTTCTTGTCCTCAGAGATTAGTTTTCATTTTCTAGAATTTTGTATAAATGATATAAATGGAATCTTACAGGATGCCTTCTTCTTTTCTTATGGCCTAGCTTCTTTGGTACAGTATATCAATGATTTTGAGATCCATTCATGTTGTTGGGTCTATCAATGACTCACTGCTTTGGAGACTTCCGTGTGGTCCAGTGGTTAAGAATCCTCCTTGCACGCAAGGGATGCAGGTTCGATCCCTGGTTGGGGAACTAAGATCCCACATACTGTGTAGCAACTAAGCTCATGGGCTGCTACTACTGAGCCCAAGCCCACACACTACAACTGCTGAGCCTGAGATAGAACTAGAAAGTCCATGTGCATGACCCTGCATGACACAGCGAAGATTCCAAGTGCTGCAACTAAGACCTAACATGGCCAAATAAATCAGCAAATATTAAAAATCAACTCACTGCTTTGTACTGCTGAGTAATGTTTCATTAACTGTACTATTTAGCTACTAAGGCCACCTTAACAAATCACACAACATCCTGGAAAAATCAGGAAGTCAGAAAGATCATATTGTCCTTAATTCTCAGAAAACTTTGCTTACTATTATATTTCAGTTGAACACAGGATATAACAGCCCACTTCTCAGCTGGGCTCTTAAGGCCCTTCATTATCTGCTCCTTGGACTGGGCCAATCTCTTTCTGCTCTGTTGACCAGTCTGATCCCACACTCCAGCCAGGCTGGGCCCCTCCCTGTTACCCATACTTTCTAGGGTCTCTCCAGTGTCAGTGCCCTGATGATGGTGTTTCACAGCCAAGGGCAGTCTCTCATCCACTTGCCTCTAAAAAGCCTACCCTTCCCGATGCTCCAGGGCCTGCCTCACCTCTCCCTGGCCCCTGCAGCCTCCCTGGCTACCATTCAGTCCCTCTTCTGGCTGAACACGTACAGAGAAGCAGGCTTCTCCTTCCTCCAGCAAACAGCCTCCAATTGGCAGCTCCCTGTCAGGCTCTGAGCTGAGCCTGGGGATCTGAAGAGGGGTAAGATGGTCCCTGCCCTCATGGTGCTCACAGTCTACGGCTGGGCAGGGAGGTAGACGAACGCTCCATCAAGCCCAAGGGTAGACAGAATATAGAATAAGAGGGAGAGGCGGTGCACACATCTGTCTGTCTGTGATTGGGAACTGGGAATGGGTGTCTTCAAACCATTCTTTCCTTGCCAATTGGTAAGGGACATCCTAGAGCAGGGAGCAAGCTTTGCTGATCCTCCTCACCCGCTTCCAATCAAACATCTGTACAGGACTGAACAGAGATGGTAATTAATATTTAATTGATTTGGAAGAGGAATGGTCCAGAGAGTCTCTCCTTGAAAACATCACACCTAACAAGGAAATAAACTTACCACCAGGTGGGAATCAAAGCCTCCGAGCAGAGCTCCCCTCTCTGGTTCATCCCACAGGCTCCCAGACTTAGCCAGGAGAATCAGGACTAGACAGTGGGGCTCATTTCTTTGCCAGGGCTACACTTCTGGATGCTGATCACAGGCTGGGGATCAGATCAAGTCTCTTGCTCTAGAGGCTCCCTGCATCCTCTGCCATTTGGAGAAGCGGCATATCTTAAAGCCCGATACTACAACTTCCCAGGCATCACCCACCACAGCCGCCCTGAGAAGCAAGCAGGACTGGGTTTAAACTTCCCACTTGGCAAAGTCACTGAGGAACAGGTGGCCAAGTGCCAAGATGCCTCCAATGAGGGTGATCACCCGTCCGGCTTCTCTAGGACTGTTCTGATTTGAACACTAAAAGTCTCATGTTCATGGTCCCAGGCAAACCAGGTGGCTGGTCACCTCAGCTCCAACTCTGGTCCACCTTTGACTTGAGCCCAGGGATCTGGTACTGTGGTCACCTGGCCAGCAGCATGGGTATCAGAAGCTCCCAGGCTGATCACCAGCAATCTGTTTTAACAAGCCTTCCTGGAGCTCCTGGTGCTCAAGCTGATTTGAGAACTACTGCTGTAGGCATTGGGCTTCCTTTGTGGCTCAGATGGTAAAAAATCGCCTACAATGCAGGAGATCCAAGTTTGATCCCTGGGTCAGGAAGATCCCCTGGAGAAGGGAATGGCAACCTACTTCAATATTCTTGCCTGGAGAATTCCATGGACAGAGGAGCCTGGCAGTCTGTAGTCCATGAGTCTATTGTAAATAGCCTCAAGCAGCTCCTGCCTCAGCTACACCAGCCAGAGCCCTCCTTTGTACCTCCAGCTCTTCTGAGGGAGCAGTAGTGCTGGGCGGGGGGTGGGAGATTCCTTTAGGAACCTCCTGCACCCACATAGGCTGACGGACCCTCTGGGATGTAATACCTGCTGAGGCGACAAGAGACAGAGCCACTGAGGAAATGATACCCTCTTCCACCCTCTGGGCCGGCATCTTGAAAGCACACGTTGCTGTTGTTTAGTCGCTTACTCACGTCTGACTCTTTGTGACCCCATGGACTATAGCCCAACCAGGCTCCTCAGTCCATGGGATTTCCCAGGTGAGAATACTGGAGTGGGTTGTCATTTCCTTCTCCAGGGGATCTTCCCGACTCAGGGATCAAATTTTTGCCTCCTGTGTTGGCAGGCAGATTCTTTACCACCGAGCC
Source organism: Aepyceros melampus (assembly GCA_006408695.1). Classification (NCBI taxonomy): domain Eukaryota; kingdom Metazoa; phylum Chordata; class Mammalia; order Artiodactyla; family Bovidae; genus Aepyceros; species Aepyceros melampus. The sequence continues at coordinate 161,491 of SJXQ01009001.1, forward strand.
ACCATATAATCAATAATAAAAATTAAATAAAAAGAAACAAATGTAAAAAAATCAGTTTCTCGATCTCGTGGACCACATTTCAGGTGCTCACCAGTTACAGGTGCCTAGTGGATGCAATGCTGGACAAGATGAGAACATCCTCAGCATCACAGGAAGTATCGCCGGGCCACAGCTTGCACACAGTGGTGACCATCTGGAGGGTGTTCCTTGTATGGACTTTTCTCCCCTTCCCTCTTGCACTCCACTCAGCCCCCATCTCGTCACCTGGAATCAGCAAGCCTTTGTCTCTCTCGGCTTTCTCCAGGAAGGGAGGGACGTGGGGGTAGCCGGTCAGGATTGGCAGCTTTGAGGACAAAGCTTGTCCTGCCTTCACCCTCTGCTGGTCCCTAGCTCTGTCCATCCCTCTGTCCTGGATGTCAGGCTGAGCCTGCTGAGCTTGACGGGTTCTGCCACCAGCCCAGCAAACACAGGCTTTTGACAGAGGTATCTCTACACTGAGAAATGGGACCTGCAGTTTACTGGAGAACAAAGCCTTCGGCATGAACTGTTTTGGGCAGAGGTTTGCTCTGGCTTTGAGAGGACTTGTGCTGCTGGAGCCTGTCGTTGCACAGAAAGTGTGCAGGTCCACGTGCACTGAGGCAGGAACAGCCAAGGCAAAGTGACTCCTGAGGTAAGAAACCCACAGTTGGTAACACGTACTCCTGATTTGATAACTTGATCCCCACAGTCCCCTGCAGTGTATAAATAATGTGATTTTCTTAGGAAAAAAATCAGTTGTATTTTCTTTAGGACTCCATTAATATTATATAGGAGGAATAGGCCTACAATTTCTGTTATCTTAAAAGGCTGGTTAAAGGTAATTGTGTCTTGAGGTCTTTTCAATTCAGTTCAACTTGACAAGCATTTACTGAGTAATTATGGTGGGCCCAGTATGGTGCTTTTTAGCCCAACAATAAATTAGAAGCCCAATCTATTCTTTCACTTAAAAAAATCTAATAGCATTTAAATTTTAAAATATATGTAACTCATTTTGACAAAAGCCTACCCGGTTTTTATCTGTCATTACTGCATCTTTGGTAAAACCTTGATTTCAATAATAAATATCTTGCTGCTTTCTCTTTTAAAGCAAAAAAGATATGTTCTTTTGGATGACAATTGTATTTGATCAATAATTGCATCAACTCCTGCTAAAAGCACATACGAGCTGCCCAAGGTGAAATTTACCAGCTTCCAATTTTTAATTAGCCTGTATCTCCTTTACAGTTGGAGCTTCTCACAGAGAATTAGAGCAAAGTAACTCACTGAAGAAAGGCAAGTCAGGCAGAAAATGCCAATATCAATTTCCTAAATAAGTCATAACTTAATGCAACTCATCCAGCTCCCAGCTCTAAGGTTTAAAAAAAACGAGTAATCAAAGAAACTGATTGGGCAGGGAACATTATCAATTAATGAGAGAAGTTAAAGGGAAAAAGAATGTACTACATGAATTGGAAAGACAAATTTCAACTGAGGCTTGCTATTTTCAGTTGGTGGAGAAATGACTTTTCTACTCGGACTCATCCAACTTTGCCTGTGACTGAGTGACCCAGGGAAAGGCCGAGACCCTGTGTGGGTGCTAGAGTTGGGGGGTGCCCTGGAGCTAGGCAGAGGAAGCCCAGGTACAAGTCTGGTTCTGCCATCTGTGAGCTCCTGCCCATCTCCTACCCCATCTTGAAGTCCTTATTTCTTCTCCGAAAAGTGAGGGTAATGCAATCTGCCCACGAACCCCACAGGCTCACTGAAGAGACCAGAAGAGTTCTGAGGCAGAAAGTGAAGCATGAATCTTCTGTAAGGAAAAGTGGAAACTATATGTGGGTGTTGGTGCACGCACGCGTGTGTGTATATATGGTATACATGTGTGAGCGTACATGTGTACCATTATCTGCATAAACATGTGTGCAACCTAAAAACGGACATAGACTTTGGCTCGGAAAGAGGAGGATGCATGGAAATGATAAACACCGACTTTCTGCTGACTAAACCGGAAAGATTTGATCAGAGAGAGGCATGTAGGGCTTCACCTGAATTGGTGATGTTTTAGTTCTTAAGTTGGTTAGTAGGAAAACAGGGTTTAGCTGTGTTAGTCTTTAGAACCTTCTGTATTTTGAAATCTATCTATTTAGATCTATCTTTCTACTCTGTATCTGTACCTCTCTCTCTATCCATCTCTCTATCATCTGTCTATCTAAAGAACAAAGGGATAAGTATCCACTTGATAGGAAAGTCAGAGGTCTGACACCATTACTTCGGGACTGTACCTCATCCCCAGCTGAGCGTCTCTTTATGTCATCTCTCTGGGAGAGGACAGCTCAGTTTTAGCGGGGAAGCCATTCTGAGGAGTGATCATCACTTCCTCTCTGGAAACAGCATCTCAGAGACTTGCAATGGAACCCATCCTCGGCTTGGTGAGGATGGGCTGCAAATGATAAAGGTCAAGATGCCTACACCTTAAAGCAATGCACACACTGTACAAACAGCACAGTGAAAGAAGTGTCACTCAGTTCAAGCACTCAGTCATGTCCAGCTCTTTGCAACACTATGGACTGAAGCACGCCAGGCCTCCCTGTCCATCACCAGCTCCTGGAGCTTGCTCAAACTCATGTCCATTGAGTCAGTAATGCCATCCAACCATCTTATCCTCTGCTGTCCCCTTCTCCTCTTGCCTTCAATCTTTCCCAGCATCAGGGTCTTTTGTAACAAGTCAGTTCTTTACACTAGGTAGCCAAATTATTGGACTTTCAGTTTCAGTATCAGTCTTTCCAATGAATATTCAGGACTGATTTCCTTTAGGATTGACTTGTTTGATCTCCTTGCTGTCCAAGGGAGTCTCAAGAGTCTTCTCCAACACCATAGTTCAAAAGCATCAATTCTTTGGCAGTGAGCTTTCTTTATGGTCCAATTCTCACATCCATACATGACTACTGGAAAAACCATAGCTTTGACTATACAGACCTTTGTTGGTAAAGTAATGTCTCTGCTTTTTAATATGCTGTCTAGGTTTGTTACAGCTTTTTTTCCAAGGAACAAGCATCTTTTAATTTCATGATTGCAGTCACCATCTGCAGTGATTTGGGAGCCCAAGAAAATAAAGTAAACCCCTTTTTACACAGACCTAGTTGCAATTTTCAGTTCGTTTGCCCACCAGCTCTGGAAACTTCAGCAAATCACCCCACCACTCTATAATTTGGTTCCCTTGGTATACACAGAATAATACCCCTCCAAGCATATGGAGATCACACATGGGGAAGGAGATGGGGGAGAAGGAATTTGGAAAAAAAGAAAAAAAAAAGGTCACAGGCAAGGTTCTTTGGTCCATGTTCTTGTTGTTTAGTTGCTAAGTCACGTCTAACTCTTCGTGACCCCATGGACTACAGCCCACCAGGATCCTATGTCCATGGTATTTCCCAGGCTCACAAGAACACTGGAGTGGGTTGCCATTCCCTTCTCATTGGTCCACAGAGTGCTTTTTAAAAACTGAGTTAGTGGCTAATATTTTAAACTTGGGAGATTTCCCAAGAAGCCCTGATGTCTGGCTTCTTGGAGAATCAGAAGTTCTTCCTCATCTAGCCCTCCTCCTCATCACACGGAACTCTGCAGTCCTGTGGGCACCACATGCTCTCTGGCGCACCCGGACCCTGTGGGCCCACTGCAGCCACTGTGCCACCTGTCTGCACCTGCCCACTCGGGGGCGAGGCCCTCTCCATGACGCTTGGGGGAATGTGTACGAAGGATCTAACTTAGCATTGCATCTCCATCATCCCTTGACAACTAGGATATAGTTTCTGGCTGGTGTGCTTACTGCCTAAATAATGCCGCTGTTGAGCTTTGTTTCTTTGAGATTGACATGCCAGTTGCTCGCCTCCTGTAAGAAGCATCCCTGTCCTCATGCCCATGTCCTCCTTGGACCAGTTAGCCAATCTGATGCCTGGAAGGCCGGAGGTTGAGAGGGGTGGGCGATTCCCCAAAAGTTGGGCTTTCATTTGGTTTCATGTCCTCTTTTCTGTCTGTGGTTCCCAGGCTTGTCTCTGGCTGTCTCTTTTGAGTTTCTTTTCTGACCTTGATTGAAGGGCTCCCTCTAAAATTCTCCACTCCTTACTCCCAACCTCAAAACTTGTGCTCCTAATCAGGTGTGGGTTGAGGAATCAGACTGTCAAGATTTTAAAAACAAAGATCTTTTTTCCATAAAAGCCCGATGAGTGGACTGTGAATGGGAGTATTTCTCAGAGTAAACTAAGCAGGTAACAGGAAGTATCTCTCCATGTTTCTGGAATTACAGATATGGACAGAAAACAGTGATGATCACAGAACGCCAAACCTGCTCCACCTGCAGTGAGTGGCTACCAAGATATATTTTCTCAGCACCACTCGCCCTGCGGCTGATGTGTTCAAGATGAACTTCATGTTTGTTTTATGTTTTCATTTCTGAAAGGTCATCAAAGACCAAGAGCTTGCTGAGGGCAGGAACACTCTCCTTTCTGCTCTCTTTCACTGTACCTGACACTTTATTGGCACCAAATCAATATTTGTTAAAGTGAAAAGAATTTATTCCTACTATGTTCTAGTATTTGAGGCACCCAGGGTTTCCAGGTGGCTCAGAGGTAAAGAAGCTGCCTACCAATGCAGGAGAAATGGGCTCAATCCATGGGTTGGGAAGATCCCCTAGAGAAGGAAATGGTAACCCACTCCAGTATTCTTGCCTGGAGAATCCCATGGACAGTGGAGCCTGACAGTCCATGGGGTCGAAAAGAGTCAGACACAACTTAGCGACTAAATAGCAACAACATTCCAGGCACCCACATGCATTTAACAATTCACTCAAAAGGAATTCACAGAATTCCTACTGCATACAACAGACTCTTTGAATGAGATTTCAAATATTTCATGACACCGCTCCACCCCTTGTGAGGTTATATCCACCGCACATGAACTTACACTCACAATTTGACCTTGGCCTTAGGGAAACTCTAAACCCAGGCCACTGTGCTCTCCATGGCGTTCAGGACAGATGCTAGTCAATTATGTCAATGATGACACTCTTTCTTACTGAGCTCAGATTCTGCCTCAAAATCCTTCTCCATACATTCCCCAGAGGACTCCACCAATTAAGCCTAACTGGCTTTTGAATGCATGAAAGTTATTTACCATCACAAATCAAGTTCAGTGTACCAAAGCCCTCATTTTTATGAAGACTGGAGCCAACCCTGGACATGTTCAGTCACTAGCAACCATTCTCAAAGTCCCTCGACGTAACCCAGGGCCTCCCAACTGCCGGGGCACCTCAGCTGTGATCTCCAGGTGTGTCATACCTACATAAAGCCACCTGGTCCCCCCATTGCCACTCACCCCCCTCACCAGCACACATTTCATCATGGAAGATGCCCAGAAAAACTGAACAGAAAAACAAGTCTCTTCTGAGCTGTCTCAGAAGTCATCCAAGGAGAGTTCCTCCATAACATACAGCAAAACATTCTGAACATTCTCCTTCTCAGCTCCTCACAGACATGGCAGGCACTTCCTAGTTACTTTCCCCACCCTCCTAACATCCAAATTCTCCTCTCAGTTGCCCCTTACCTCTGGCTGTCCCTTTTTCTTATAACTTTCGGGTATCTCCCACTCATTCCACCAGTCATTTTATGCCTCTGTCATTGCAAATAAATCCAGTCCCTCAATTTTCCCACTTACCTATTATTGTGATTCTGTACAAAAAGGCTGAGGACCTGCTGAAATGATAATATTTATTTCTTTTTGCACATATATGATTATGTAAGATTCCAGAATCTCAGAATGTCACCTACTTTGGACATGCCTTCTTCCTTGCTAAAACTTCCTTTAGGAGAAGACATGAATATTTTAGTTTGAGGCCCACACAATTTCCTGAGCTCCCTTCTCTGGCCTGACCCTGTGCTGGGTCTGCAGGCACAGAGATGATTAGAGCAGGACCATGGCTCTGGGAGAAAACAGACTGCTGGGGGACTGACACGAATGTGGAGTAAGGCTGGTGCTGGGTTCACCGTCAGGTCATGGCCTTCATTGCTCTAGAAAGGCCTGCTCACCCTTGAGCAGGGCAACAAGGCTTGATAGGTGTGGATCCCCCATGGCAGTGTGAGGAAGGAGGACTGATCATCACCTCAAAGTGGGACAGTCTGTCTATTTTCCCCCTCCTTTGGTCATTTGGCACTGATGTTAACTAAGCACATGCCATGTACCAGGCATCTGCCAGGCGCTGGGGACATAGGGACAAATAAGGCAGTCTGCTGGCTTTGAGAGGCTCATGTCCACTTCAGATAAGCAGATGGTCACCTGCTTTCCCAAATTCATTCAGCTGGACCTGAGTGAAGACAGTTGCTTTGCTACAGTGAACAGGAAGGCGAGTTCCTTCAGAGGCAGTGATCTGATCAGCAGCGCAAATCAGAGGTTTCCTGAGGGTACAGCCATCTGCCCATATTCATCACAATGGTTCCATCCTCCTGTTTATCTCCCTGCCTAGCTCCTGGGAGGATATACTGAACAGCCTCTTCCCAAAGAGCCAGGGCCTGTGGCAACTTCAGCCCACAGGCTGGTCACCCAGCAGTGACCTGGCCACTGTCCCCATGCCCTGAGCTCCAGTGCTGCGCCTACAACAGCTAGTGGGAGCTCTGTCTGCAGCCCTGGGCTTGTCCCTGCCTTCCACAATCAGGGGTCTCCAGCAGGACCAATCAAGTCTCTTCTGAGCTGTCTCAGAAGTCATCCAAGGAGAGTTCCTCCATAACATACAGCAAAACATTCTGAACATTCTCCTTCTCAGCTCCTCACAGACATGGCAGGCACTTCCTAGTTACTTTCCCCACCCTCCTAACATCCAAATTCTCCTCTCAGTTGCCCCTTACCTCTGGCTGTCCCTTTTTCTTATAACTTTCGGGTATCTCCCACTCATTCCACCAGTCATTTTATGCCTCTGTCATTGCAAATAAATCCAGTCCCTCAATTTTCCCACTTACCTATTATTGTGATTCTGTACAAAAAGGCTGAGGACCTGCTGAAATGATAATATTTATTTCTTTTTGCACATATATGATTATGTAAGATTCCAGAATCTCAGAATGTCACCTACTTTGGACATGCCTTCTTCCTTGCTAAAACTTCCTTTAAGAGAAGACATGAATATTTTAGTTTGAGGCCCACACAATTTCCTGAGCTCCCTTCTCTGGCCTGACCCTGTGCTGGGTCTGCAGGCACAGAGATGATTAGAGCAGGACCATGGCTCTGGGAGAAAACAGACTGCTGGGGGGCTGACACGAATGTGGAGTAAGGCTGGTGCTGGGTTCACCGTCAGGTCATGGCCTTCATTGCTCTAGAAAGGCCTGCTCACCCTTGAGCAGGGCAACAAGGCTTGATAGGTGTGGATCCCCCATGGCAGTGTGAGGAAGGAGGACTGATCATCACCTCAAAGTGGGACAGTCTGTCTATTTTCCCCCTCCTTTGGTCATTTGGCACTGATGTTAACTAAGCACATGCCATGTACCAGGCATCTGCCAGGCGCTGGGGACATAGGGACAAATAAGGCAGTCTGCTGGCTTTGAGAGGCTCATGTCCACTTCAGATAAGCAGATGGTCACCTGCTTTCCCAAATTCATTCAGCTGGACCTGAGTGAAGACAGTTGCTTTGCTACAGTGAACAGGAAGGCGAGTTCCTTCAGAGGCAGTGATCTGATCAGCAGCGCAAATCAGAGGTTTCCTGAGGGTACAGCCATCTGCCCATATTCATCACAATGGTTCCATCCTCCTGTTTATCTCCCTGCCTAGCTCCTGGGAGGATATACTGAACAGCCTCTTCCCAAAGAGCCAGGGCCTGTGGCAGCTTCAGCCCACAGGCTGGTCACCCAGCAGTGACCTGGCCACTGTCCCCATGCCCTGAGCTCCAGTGCTGCGCCTACAACAGCTAGTGGGAGCTCTGTCTGCAGCCCTGGGCTTGTCCCTGCCTTCCACAATCAGGGGTCTCCAGCAGGACCAATAGGGAAGCCCTGCAGGGGATGAGCTCAGGTTCACTAAATGCCATCAAGATGAGCCTCACAGACACAACGGAGGGAAAGAAGACACAAGAGTCCCTGCTGTGTGATTCTTCCTCTGTAAAGGCTACAACAGGCAAAGCTGATCAGTGGTGATAAAATCACAAGCATGGTTACCCCGGGGGTGGGAGGCAAGAGGGGGCTTTCCGGGGTGCTAGAAGGGTTCCATACCTTTATCTGTACAGTGGCTACATGCTGGCATAGACATGGAAAACATAATCCTTCTGTGCCTGCAAGATTAGTGAACTTTATGTAAATTATACTTCCATTGGGGGGGGGGGGGAAACACCTTTGGAGGCATTGGCAAAGAGGTCATTGTAAATATGCACAGATAAGCTCCTTGGAGCCAGCAGGCTGCTCTTGGCACTGCACTGGGGCCCATTATGGCAGTGAAGAGGCCTAGGGCTGATGCTCACAAAGTTCACAGACTGACTGGGAGACAGCCATGGGCCATGCAGAGAGGAGGCAGCTGCAGGCCAGGCCTGGAGGGTGAGTCGCCACAGGTCTGGATGCAGTAGAGGCAGGCTTCCTGGATGAGAAGCGGCTGAGAGAAGCCACTGGGAGCAACGGTGTCTGCACAAAGGCAAGGAGGGCAGGGAGAGCAGGGCCAGATTGCAGGGTAATGTCTAAGAGTACCTGGGGCCGCTCCCACTCATCTCACCTCATTATTCAGGCCAAGACCCTCCAGGGATCTCAAAGATGACTTATTATAATCCAATTTAGAGCCACCCGTCTTGAATACCAAGTAGATGCAGGAGCTCAGGGAAGGGCCATCTCAGACCACCCGGATCACACCCTCCGCCTTATTTCAGCCTCTGCCTTATTTCAGCCAGCCGCAGACTGGTTGGGGGGCCTGGTTTCCAGTGGGCCAGGCCTCAGACCTGGTATTTTATCAGCACCGGAAGAGAGAGGCTCAGCTGCTTAAGATGCAGTTTCATTCTTCTCTGCAAGCATCGTTGTCATGGCCAGCAAAGAATTATTCCTGTCTACATGTATTGTTTATTTCCTCTTTCAATAAAGCCTCATGGAACACGGATATTCCTTCATTTCCACTTTTATTAATTGCCATGTCTTTGAGGTGAATAATAAGGCTGGGCAATCAATAGTAATGATGGAACCACTGAACACAAACAATATCTCCTCTACCATCTCTCCCCCAGCATCTATCTGCTTTATTAAGTGGCAAAGTATATTAGTTTTAAAAAAAAGTGTGCTGGTAAGGGAAACAAATCTACAAATAATTATTTAAAAAAATTAATCAGTGGTATAATTCAATTATGCAGCATGCAATGCAGAAAAGTTCTCTTAATTACAACAGAATTAAGTAGAGCATTCTTCAGCTTTAACCTTGTTATTTTTCAAGGTGAGTTATTACTAACTCAATTCTAGGATGGCATTCAGTAGCCTCTCTTTGTAGCAGCTGTCTGCAGAGCTATTTAGAAGGGATGTATCTCAGTCTAGATGCAGCTGGAGTTGGATGGAGGATAACTAGATGACTGGAAACCACAAGTGAAAGGCAAAGTGAGTAGCCTCTCAGATTGGACACCTCTTGCCACTGGAACAAAGCCAGTGACCTTAGAGGAAGCAACTTAACTCCTCAGACTTGCAAGTTACCTCATTGCTCCTCCCTTGCAGAGTCCCACACCTAAGATCACAGGTCCTGGTAACTGACTTTACTGATGTTTCCACCCACATCCTCCTGGCCCACATCTGAATTCACCTGCAGCTCCACGGACTATTCAGTCCATGCAGATGGCTTCTTACCTCAACAGCCTGCATCTCCCAGCTTCTCTGCCTGAGGGATTTCTCCAGTGTCACAATATCGATAGCTTGCTCAATTGCTTATGTTGGGGGGGGGGGGCCAGAAATGCCTGTCCCCAAAGGCAATGCTCAACCAGTGAGGGACTTATGTCAATAAATGCTTCAATCTCTGCATTCTTCGGTGCATATTCCCATGATATCAGTGGCCATCCTGGTCTGCAAGGAGCTGAGGAGATTCTCAGCAGTGAGACTTTCAGTGCTAACACTGGGTCAGTCTGGCTGACTTGGGTGGTTGGTCATTCTCATTATACTGGGTTGGCCAAAAAGTTTGTTCAGAGATGTTATGGGAAAACGTGAATAAATTTGTTGGCCAAATCAGTATCTGTGAGGGTCACCAGTGGGGTTAGAACCTGCCACAGGAGCCTGTGTGCTATGCTCCATTCAGTGGCTTTCTTCCTCTGTCCTAGGTCCTCTACTGAACTTGAGCTTCCTGGGATCACTTCCCTGCCTCCAATAAACCACCTCCACCCTTGTCTCAGGGGAAGCCCAGACTGAGGTAGCACTCAGCTACGAGGTGGTTCTTTTCCCACTCCTGGTCTTTGCCCCACTGCAGACCCTGCTCATACCTAGGCTGAGTGTGGGCTGGTGAGGTGAGCAGGACCATGAAGGGAAGGCCGCCTGCTAGAATTCAAGGGGAGTCCCAGAGCTTTCGCATCGGGCAGGCTGAGGGGACACACATCGCACCTCATCCTCAGGCGCCTGTGAGTGGTTAAGGCGCTGCCAGCTGGCTCGTCCTCCAGACGCTAGGACCAGCTTGGACCTTCTCCACTATTCCCACACCCGTGGTGGGGGCTACCTGGGTGAGGAAGAGAGAGGCACAGTCTTTGCTTTCCAGGTAGAATAAGAAAGGCAGGTCTCTGGTTTGTATCTAGGTTCTCTACCCAACCCACATGCGAGCCTAGACAACTGAGCTTCTTTTCTCTTCAGACTCTAGACCCCCCAAGTGCTGGCAGCCACCTCAGCATCTTCGCTCATGTGTCCCCCTGCTCACATCTTCCCATGGCCTCTCTAACCCCTACCCTTCAAGCCCATATCATCCAGGAAGTTCCCCTCAAATGATCACAATCCACCTTGACCATTATCTTTCTACAAACCTGTACCACTTAGTAGGTACTCATTGAGTCTTGTGGGCTACTCCGCTGCACCCCCTGCTGGAAGTGAGTGCCAAGGGGATAGAATCTGAGCACAGAGGTGTGAACTGCACAGACACACAGGGGGAGCCCAGAACCTGCCGGGAAGTGATGTGCCGTCATGGACACGAGTCAGATACCTTCTAAGGGGGCTCCTGAGAAGCAGACCCTGAGACAGAGGTTCTTGTGTAAGTGGTTCATTAAGAAATCCTCCCAAGGGAGACCTACAAGAAAGTGGGCTGACTGTCAGGGAAAGGAGGAAATCAGGTGAGGATGTGATTTCAGGGATGTGATTTCCACGGAGGTGACTTCACTCGGACCTGGCAGGGGTCTCTGGAGTATATGATATAGCTCAGAATTGTCCTGATCTGAGGCAAGGGGGCTGAACTTTCATACTTCTCTAGACAGTCACTGGTACAAGGTGCCCTCGGGGGAGATCTACAGATCTCCAGGTACCTCCATCTCTCTATCAACAGGCAAAGCACTTCAGGAGCCCAAAGGCAGTCCTCCCAAGAAGAAGAGACTCAGCTGCTGGCCACCGAGAGACAAAGCCAAGGAAGGTACCTGCTGCCCGCTCTGGCAACCTGGGCACACCAACCTCCACGCTCTACAAAAGTCACTGCCTCACAAAGGCAAGTATCTGAAACTTCTCCAGTTTCCAGCCTAAATTCTAACTCACCTCTCCTAGCTTATCTTACCCTCTCTTTTGCTATCCACACCTGTCATTTGCCCCCTGATCCCCAACCAATTTGCCTCGTTCCCCAGATCTGATGAGACCACTGTCTCACAGGCCCAAATCTTTGACTTGCCTCCTTAAAGAAAGCCATACTCACCCTCTGAATAAGTTACTTCCAGTAGCCCTGGGAATCATCCACACTGCATCGCATCCCAGGACCTGGGGCAGACATGCCTTACAGACCTGCCCTGTCTCAATTCTCCCAACATCCTGGCCATCCAGGTGTTTCAGAGCCTGTGAATACAATTGTCTTTCTCTCCTACTACTGTATGAAGATGTGGCCCATGCTTGGTAATTGTCCTAATAAGGAAAATTTACATGAATGATTACTATTGAAATTGGCTGAATGGACAGAGCTGGGGAGCATCAGGCAGACCCTGGGAGATTGTCCCAGCCTCTCTGATGAGCCGCAGGGTCTGGGTCTAAGTTGCCCTCGGTCAGAGTTTTCATTGCTCAGGAGAATCAGGACCAAGGCCCCCTATTCCCTGACATTCCCTATCTAGGAAGAGAGCCCATATTAACCTGCATGGCCTCTCCTTGGTGTATGCGTGGTTCGTTCCTCTGTGGGAGGGGCCTAAAGGCCCCCAAGCCCTGTGTGTTCAGCTCAGTGTCAACCAGCAAGTGCCAACAGATCAGAGGTCTCTGAGGGGAAGCGTGCAGACTTCCACTGGCTATGCCCCAGAAGTGGGCAGGGCTGCACTGTAACCTTTGCTTAACACCTGTCCCCTGAGCATGCTGCTTGGCCATGGCATTGTGAGTTTAACTGTCAGACATCTTTTGAGTCTTCATGAGCTGCTCTAGCTCTGCCTCCCTTTTGGAATTAATTCAGACCCACCCCTAACCCCCATCCAAGTCACAAATGTTGCAAGGAGAGAATGAGGTGACTACATACCTACAAAACATCTTCCTAATGGAAAAGAATACAAAAAAGAATGCATATATGCATAACTGAATCACTGCTGCACAGTAGAAATTAACACAACACTGTAAATCAGCTATAATTTAAATTAAAAAGTAAAACACCTTCCTACAACTAAATTATCAATATTTCAACATTTGTTCAGAGCCAGTGCTCTGACTCCACCGCCAGGAGTCAGTAGAGCAGGTGAGTTATCCAGAGCAATCGCTTCTGGGACTTTGTGAGGAGGGCCCAGCCTGGCGGCGGTATGGGAAACCAAGAGTGAGTATCTCTTAGGAACTGACTTTATACCAAGCCCAGGGCTCTGAAACAGCAGCTGTTTTACATTCTCCCAACAACCTGCATAGATTTTTCCTCTGCACCTTGATATTGTTAGCCCTACAATTTTTATAAATTTATAAAAATATTATCCTTTTTCTGTGTGCTATGGGAAATATGGACTTCCCAGGTGGTGCCAGTGGTAAAAACTGGAGTGCCAATGCAGGAGACATAAGAGACATGGGTTTGATCCCTGGGTTGGGAAGATGCCCTGGAGAAGGAAACGGTGACTCACTCCAGTATTCTTGCCTGGAGAATCCCATGGACAGAGGAGCCTGGCAGGCTACAGTCTATAGGTCTGCAAAGAGTGAGACATGACTGAAGTGACTTAGCACAGGAAAAATATGCATTTAGGAGTCATCCTGAGGCTACATATGCCTGTGAGGCTTCAGTTGCCTTAGCTATAGCATTGTTGTGCAGATTACATGAATGAACACAAGTTGCAGCATCATGGACGATCAAGATTTTTAAGAAAAAGAGAGAAGTGAGTATATTCTCCAACCAGAAGGAATTCAAAGATCAGAAGTCTGATTTCAGTGGTGTAGTCATTTTATAGGAAGTTTGCCCTCAAAACGTGAGCTCATTCCTTCATCTTGAGTGCTTTCTATCTTTACCTGAATATGCCATTCATGACTGGGGAGTGAGGGAGGCAAGGGGGACATGGGATGGGGGTCTGAACCCCAAAATAACTGGGTCCATGTGTGTAAGAGCTTTTCCTTCAAGGTTTTCAAATGAACCAAGACAGAAAGGAACATTGCCAATCACAACCTTCCTTAAACATTCTATGATTTTCCCATCTGGCGATCAATACAATGAAACTCAAAATACAGAATATTACATTTTAAATAGTCATGCCAATTATACTAATCGTACTGAGTGGCTCTTGTGTTCTGGACACTGTGCACACCCTTTCAGGATTTTATTTCTTTTCACATGCCCTGTGAGGTCTTAATTGCTGACCTTTTACATGTCCTATGCATATTGATTAAATTGTCACTCTGTCTCCTAAGGGAGGAGAAGAAACTGAAGCCAGCAACATGAAATAACTTTCCCAAGATCTCTCAGCTAGACTTGGGGGAGCTGGGTTGTGGCTCTGGGTTTAACTTGTTGAAAAACCTCTTAAGTTTTCTTATCCTACATCACTCCACAGGCTTTTATGGATCGAGGTGAAGCAAAACCAAAGCAGGGTAGCTGCATTAAACACTGTGCTATTTCATGACGAGCAGGAAAGGAGACTGCAGAATGCAGAGTTGGTTTCTGTGTGTACTTGGATTCTAGAAGCTAAGGGTTCACTGGTTTGAGTAAACATCTCTTGCCTCAGCTAGGAACCCACACACATTTGTGAGTCTGTATTACATCAGCACATTAGTTCCAATGTCATGAGATTTTCTTTTGAAACGAGTCAGACCTAGTGAGCAGCTTCACACACTATAAAACTGGCAGATCCTTTGATGAAATCAATGGGCTGTTGGGAAGGGAGGTGAGCAGACAGAAGCACCCTGACTATCCTGCCACTTGCCCTTCCCTGCTGGGACTTAGCTGGCATTGGGGCTTATGCTTTTTTGGGTGTCAGGGCCCTCATGAGCGGAGGTGACCTCCAAGAGATTCTGGGGTAAATGATTACAGAATGCAAAGGCGCTCTAAATCCATACGATTGGCAGCAATGAGGCACCGAGCCATTGGCTGTTTGGTGAGCCAGTACAAAGTGATTATGCTGCTCCCTGGGAAGGAAATCACCCAGAGATGCTGGGAAAGAATTATCTGGCATGAGGATATCAGGGAGTAATTTCTCTTAAATTATGACTTTGTTGCAAGGGTGCTAAATTTTCTCTGTGCTAGGATGAGAGGTCAAAGGCAGATGTCTTACTGGGTCTGTTGGAGATGAGTAATGTTGGGGAAGGAGCTGTAAACCCTCCCTTGAGACCACTCAGAACTGCAGGTTCTAGAATTCTGCTAGCAGCAGCCAGATAATGAATGTGCTTTTCTCCCCCACCCTCCACTTTTTTTTTTAATATTCATTTATTTAGCTGCTCCAGGTTGCAGTGCTTGGATTTTTTTTTTTTCTTTTTAGTTGCAGCAAGTGGGATTTAGTTTCCTGACCAGGGATCGAACCTGGACCCCTTGCATTGGGAGCATGGAATCTTAGCCACTGGATCACATGAATGTGATTTTCACGTAAAATGAAGATTTTTGTAGGCTATAATACAATCATCTGGAAATGCTGGGTCCCTGTAGAACTTGCCACCTTCTGGAGCAGGATTTCCAACCACAGACACTCAAGGTAGGCCCGGTGGATCTCTGCACCCCAGCACCTCTGCCCCTTGTGCACCCACACAGCCTGGCATCACCATAGAGGATCCTGTTCTTTATATTCCAGAGTGTGCATTGCTCGGGTGGGGGGCACAGGGGTTGACACGAAACTGATAGTGGGTCACACACGTTCTTCCGTTCTCTGATTTTGAATTCCATCCTCACAACCAGACCATGGACACACCCAAGCAAGGATCCTGTCTCATTTTGTCACAAGGGCAGCCGACACAGAAAGTAGGTGCCAGTCATCTTTCCTTCAGCCTTCTCCCTTCTGCAGACACCCCCTGGCAGAGGGGAGCTGGGGAGCTTTGGTCCCAGCTCTGGCACAAACTCTTACCTGACCTTCTTGAGTCTTCATCTTAGCTGTGTCAGAAGGGCCCAAGTACTGTAAGTAAAGGATCCAGGCAATGAATGAACAGTGCCTTGTAGAGAATATGTGGTCAGTCCTCTCAGTAAATGGGAGCCAACAATCCTCACTCACTAGGGCATGCAAGCAGCTCTGGTGTTCACTCTTTTCATTTCCTTGGCATGTTCATCAGTGAAGATGGGCTTAATAACACATACTTCATATATTGGCTTTGAGCTTAAATGTGCCCCTGTCTGTAAAGCTCAGGGTCCAGTAATGAGCACTTGCTCAAGAAACCATCCAGCACTTCCTCCCCTTTGTGTTCATCTTTCTATCTTCACCACTTTGAACTCATTCGTCAGATCCTCACAAAACCTGTCTGACACACAAAATTACTATTATCATTACTATTACCATTTTACAAATGAGGAAACAGAAGAGTTAAGTAATTTTCCTGGGATCACACAGCTGGGATTTGAACTCAGGAGTAAGCCCCTTCTCTTAATATTGCCCCAAGTTCCTATGGGGCCAGAAGCACACTGGTGATGAAGGTCAGGACTGCTTGTCAGCAGGTTTCAGTTTCCTACATCACCTGGTTTGATTCCCTATCGGTAAGAAAACTGCACTATGTGAAGTGTTGAACTCAATAATAATGAAAGCTTTTCCTTCTAGAAGGGTCCACTGTAATTACCTCCATGTCTGTGAACACACTGCAGGCTTGGACCACTCTGCCCCACAAGAGTGTCCATCGTTAGATTCCCGTTAATGAGTACAGAGTTTAATCTTCTTTGATTACAAACATTGATTATTGCTGATCTTTCAGCATCCCTGCCAGCGGGTATGTATCTGAGTTCCAAAACACTCTGGCACCATCATGCCAGGAGAAAGGTGAAATAAAACATTAAGCTGGGTTTATGGTCAATTTAATTAATGCAAATGCGCAGCTCGGTTCATTTGTCCCAATAATGCTTTCCAATCTCGCTATTGGAAACCAACCCTTCCTGACTGTTTATTTTGTATGTCCTCTTAAAAAATTCTTTCTGTAAAAACTAAGGAACCTAGGGACTGAAGGACATTGTTAAGTTGCATGCAGCTCTATGACTCCATAGAAAACCTGCCTCTTGACTGAAACTCTGAAAACAAAGATATGGGTCTCTCAGCAAGCAGAGAGTAAGCCTGTGAATTTGCAGAACTGATGGTGGGAGGTAGGTGTGAGTGTGAGGGAGAGACAGAGCTAGGGGCAGGGAGAGAGAGAGGAGAGAAACAAGAAGAGCTAGTGAATATAAGGTTTATCCACCAGCAGATTTAGTAAAGATTCCCCTGGTCCATTAATCAGTAGGCAGATCTCGACTGATTAATAATATTTAACATCTGTGTAGAGCCTTCCAGGGCCCAGAGCACCAGCATATACACTAATATACACATAGTAATCAAGGTAGGTGCATATTACGGTTTCCATTCTGCACTCACAGACAAGGAGACTTTGAGAGCTCAAGTGTGCTGCTTAGCGTTACACAACATCAAGTCAAGACATAGGAAGTGTGCTTCTAGCCCACTGCCCCCGGGACACTATATACAGTGCACAGGTTGCACACTGCACAAAGAGTGCCTGAGTGCTCCTATGGTTCACAGGCTAAGTCAACACTATGGCTGGGTACCGATTCACTTGAAGACTAGGGCTCTTCCTAATTTTCACAATGAAGCTTCTGCTTGTCAAGCCACATGCCTGTGGGTCATATCTGTCCAGAAGAGGTGCCATTCTCCAGTGTGCCCCGAAGTGCCTCATTGAGCAGCCAGTCCAGCCTGCCCACCTTCTGGCCCATCAGATCCATCCAGCCCCCATAACACTATCATGTGTCTGACTACATGCACTCCCTGACCTCCCCGATGGGGAGAACTGACCTCTGTTCATCGCTGTGGCCCCAGTGCCCATGGGTTTTCTAAACCCCATGAATGAAAGGTTGGTTAAAGGGCTGAGGAATAAATGCATAAAAGCATAACCAGTGCCTCTTTCACTGCACATTTTCGGCCCAGCCCTCTGCTGGGTGATACCCCCTCCTCTGAAGACCCAGAGACCTCAATCCCTCCCAGCTGGGTCTTAGGTCATTGTGCTCTTATTAGACAGTAAGCTACTTTAGAGGGCTTCCCTGGAAGGCATCCACAGGGCATGCCAGTGAACCTTTACACCACCAAGTTCAAAGCTTGACATAACATATCACTTCCCTCTCCTTCCCTCTGCCTCCAGTTCATTCCCCGTTTTTATGTTGTATTTTTCTCAAGGATAAATGATATGCGTATATCACAGGAGCTAATGGATGTCAGTTTGGTGAAATTTCATTTCACAGAATCAATCAGAATCCAAGAAAAACTACACCTTCCAGGAATCCCGTCTTCTGTGCTGTTTTCCAAAGCCTTTATCCACACCATACTGTTCCTATGCTGGGGCTTTTGAGCCAAACCAGAATTCCTTTGCCTCCAAAGCTCAGTGCAGGGTGAAGCTGAGGTATCAAAAAGATGGCAACGACTTTCCTCAGACCAAGCAAGCTAGCAATCACTGAAGCTTACCCTTGTATTTTCACAGGCTTACATGTCTGCTAGCCTGGGTGAGGCAGACCGCCTGGACTTTTAAGCAGCTTGAACCTGGAGAATGTAGGTACGCTCCTATCAATCAAAGGATGCATCCACACACTCTCAGCTTCTTTAGGTGATTGTCATTGCTTGACTCTTTCTGCTTTAGCCAGTTTCACCTTTTCTCCCTGACCTACAGTGTCTTCTCAATAACCATAGGTTTTCGTCTTGTTCTGAAACACAGACATGTGCAGCAGAATTGCAACCTATGGACAGAGATGCTTAGGCCAGGGCAGAGGCATTCTATAACATCAGAAAATACTTACACAGAGGAGCAACATGGAGCTGGGTGTGCTCCAAATCTCATTTATCTATATTTGCTCCTTAGGCTGTATTCTCATCCTCCTTGCTAATGAAGGATCAGAGACTTCTGGAGACTGACAGATGCTCAGAAGAGCCTTGGAATCTTGAAAGGGGATCCCAGTGTTGCAACAGACAAAAGGATACACAATCTCCTCCCTACTCAACTTGATGCCCTGAGAGGTAACTGGTCAATCTTCCATCCTCCTAGGATTTCCCATTATGGTTGGTTTCAAATGTTGCAGCTCTAATCCAGGGATGCAAAACATGGGTGTCTGTTGTCCCAGTTCTCTCTACATGCACTCATGGTAAACATCACTAATTGATCATGATACTGTTCCCTACTGAGCCAGTTTCAGACTTGGAATTCTTTCCAGCACAATGATCCAGACAATAACTAATAATCAGAGATGGCACATAAAAAGCCACCGTTCTCTTCTTGCTTCCATAGAGCTAAAGACAAATCACTGTTTTTTTAATTAATTAATTTTAATTGGAGGATAATTACAATATTGTGATGGTTTTTGCCATACATCAACATGAATCGGCCATAGCATCCACAGTCAGACGGACAGCCAGTGGACCTGGGAAATGGGTCTATTTAAACTTACTATGAAGGATGTTCACTTGGCAGACTAATCAACATCCTATACGGTGACCATCAGCCCCACAAAAACTGTCAGACCTTCAGTGCCGCACAAACAAGATAATGAAACAAAAACTGAGCAATGGATATTCAGACGCATTTTCATTTATTCAGCCTCTACTCGAAGCAGAACAACCTACTTAAATCAAATGATGGGTTTAAGCAACCAGTATGTAAACAGGAAGGAGAAGGAAATGGCAACCCACTCCAGTATTCTTGCCTAGAGAATCCTGTGGACAGAGGAGCCTGGTGGGCTGCTGTCCATGGGGTCACACAAAGTCGGACATGATTGAAGTGACTTAGCAGCAGCAATAACAGCAGCATGTAAACAGGATACCAATGGATACATCTTCAAATTGTCCTCTAGGAGCTGTGAATAGGAATTGTTCTTTAGGCATGCATGTGTGGGCGAAGGCAATCATGTCTTACACTTTAAGTGGAAGAAAGTTGAAAGATCCTCTCTTTGTTTTATAAGAACATCAAAACTACTTTATAAACACACTTAATACTTTTTCAAGTTTTCTGTGGTTATTTTGGATCTCACTGTTGGGGCGTGATTTCTAGCGCTTTTCCTTTACATGTCTTTTCAGTTCCATTCACTTACAAGATTAAAAATTGAGGAGCATCAACTCAGGGAACCGTATCTTCTCTGTGTTCCCTCTGGAAACTGGGAAAATGAAAGTCAAAAGGTTTGTGGGCTCAGCAAGGCAACACTGAGTGCAGAGAGGGGGAGCAGACAGCTGGGTGATGGCTTAAGTCGTCCGCGGAAGTCCAGTGCTCCTGTTTCTGGCATTAGGCTGTTGAAAGGTGTCAGGTGCAGCACTGGAAGATTTGTCAAGAACACCCATGAGTCAAGGGGATCTGTTGCAGATGGCTGAGCAGAGGCATTGCAGTATTGGTATCTGCGCCAGCTATGCCCACCTAGCCAGGGGCCCGAGATCCCTAGAGCCTAGCTTTCCTGATGCAGGAGAGCTTTCTGAATTTACCGCTGAGGCTCACAGGAGGGAAACCGGACCTGCACAGATGCCTGTATCTGCCTAATTTTCCTGGGCCTCTAGCTCTGACGATCTCTTGATGTGTAACAATCTTGCTGACTTACTTCCCTCTTCAGGATCTCTGTGTGGGAGTGGGAAGAAGGAAGAAAATCTAGCCCAATGGAAGAAAACTAAAAGCATTGATGGCTTTCTTTTTCTTCCAGATAAAACCAGCTTTTATTTCCTATCTGCAGCAGGAGAATCACCCTTAAAAGTCAATGTCGATGGAAAGTGCATTCAAACGGCATTTAATCACACTCAGTGGAGACAGGTTAGCCAGAGTGATTGCCTCTTTTTTGATGAAAGCTTGTTTTCTTGCAGGCTGGCCTCAAGGAGCCTCAGATGGCGTGGTTTAGAGTTTGACCTCACGGAGGCTGTGCAGTGGCACTGAGTCTCTGAGCCCTCCCTGCTCTGTTGAGAAGCTGTGAGTTCACACTTTCTCTTACTACTATCTGAGACTCCAGAGGTAACACTGGCCTAGGGTTCCCTCAGCCCCTGGGAGCACCCTCAGTAGGGAGTACCTTTACCTGGAACTGTCTTTGTTTGCACATCCATCCTCTAAGCAGGAAGGGTAGTGCAGACCAACATTTGAAGACCTGGGTGTCTGCAGCTCCACTGTTTGGACCCAGTTCCTGGCGCTGTCATGTACTCTGTAAATTCAGGCAAGTTCCATCCATATCTCTACAAATGACCCAACTTAATTCCTTTTTATGGCTGAGTAGTATTAAATTGGGCTTCCCCTGGTGGCTCAGTGGTAAATAATCCTCCTGCCAATGCAGGAGATATCAGTTCAATCCCTGGGTTAGGAAGATCCCTTGCAGAAGGCAATCCACTCTAGTATTCTTGCCTGGACAACTCTATGGACAGAGGAGCCTGGTGGGCTACAGTCCAGGAAGTTGCAAAGAGCCAGACGTGACTTAGTGACTAAACAACAGACAGCAGCAGTATTACATTGTATGTTGGCACCATGTCCTCTTTACTCATTCCTCTGTTGATGGACATTTAGGTTGTGTCCACATCCTGGCTATTGTAAATGTTGCTGCAATGAACAGTGGGGTAACGTGTCTTTTTGAATTACGTTTTTCTCTCAATATATGCCCAGCAGTGGGATTGCTGTGTCATATGGTAGTTCTAGCTTTAGTTTTTTAAGGAAGCTCCATACTCGAGACTGTCATACAGAGTGTAGTAAGTCAGAAAGAGAAAAACAAATATTGCATATTAATACATATATGTGGAATCTAGAAAGATGGTATAGATGACCTTATTTGCAAAGCAGAAATAGAGACAGGGACATAAAGAACAAGATGGATATCAAGGGAGAAGGGAGGAGTAGGATAAATTGGGAGATTGGGATAGACATATAAACACAACTGATGCTGTATATAAAGTAGATAACTAACGAGAACCTACTGTATAGCATAAGAAACTCTACTCAATGCTCGGTGGTGACCTAGATGGGAAAGAAATACAGAAAAAAAGGGGATATATGCATACATATAGCTGATTCACTTTGCTCTACAGTAGAACATTATAAAGCAACTATGAAAAGTGAAAGTGTCAGTCACTTAGCTGTATCCGACTCTTTGTGACCCCCTGGACTGTGGCCCGCCAGGTTCCTCTGTCTATGAGATTTCCCAGGCAAGAACACCAGAGTGGGTTGTAATTCCTTTCTCCAGGGGATTTTTCTGACCCAGGGATCAAATTCAGGTCTCCTACATTGTACGCAGTTTCTTTACTATCTATAATCCAAGAAAATTAATTAAAAAACACACAAGTTATCTGACCTCAGGTACCCACTCTAAAAAGTGACAGTAGTGTTAAATAATAGTATCTCCTCATACAGTTACGGTGGAGATGAAGATTAAATAGACTACAGTGGTGACGGATTACATGGCAGGTCAGCACACAGCCCCAATTCTTTGATCAGTGTTGGGATGGAGAAGTAGGGACCAAAGATAGTCAGCTCCTCAGGAGCAGGGCTCTAAGTCACTTCTGTCATCTCAGCATTTGGTCTGACAGAGAGGGTTTCCCACAAATGCATGTGGACGCTGGCCTGTTGGATCTCCCCCACTGGCTTAGTTCCAATTAATAGCCCTTGTTCAGGGAGAACTACCAGGTTCCTAGGTGCCTAGAAACCCCTGACCAGTTCTCACTTTCTTCTCCCTCTGTCCAAGGCTCCTGGGGCACTTCCCTCACAGGCTAGAGATGACAGATCTCTTGCTGGCAGGTCAGGGGAAGGCAGGGCAAGGGGATCACCCTCAAGGGGAATCATCACCAACCATAGTTGATTCTTGTCATCTGCAGTGTCATTACAGCCCATGAAGCTACTAAAAATGCTGAAGCAGGGAATACTGAATCATTGCCCTAGGGGAGAAATACAGGATCAGGTTCCTGAGATCCTCTGGTCATAACATTTTCAACTGATAAACCTGTAAACTTATTTTAAACTGTTTCTGTTTAAAGATACAGTATTTAATATACATCATTGATTCATTAACACTGAACTCATGACCAGCAGCCCTAGAACTCATGCCTGAACGAAGCTTTTCTAACCCAAGTATATTTTCTCCATAAAGCACATCACTGACACTTTGTGCTCAGGGACACTAGACAGCATTTCAACACTATGGAAGAGGCCATTTTAGTTTATTTTTTTGGCCATGCTGCACTGCATGTGGGATCTTAGTTCCCCCACCACGGATTGAACCTATGCCCCTTGCAGTAGAAGCACAGAGTCTTAACCACTGGACTACCAGGGAAGTCCCAGAGGCCATTTTAAATAGCAAAATTACCAACAAAAAAGCACTAAAATGCAATAACACTCAGCACTAAATCGACCATGGAAAGGACATTTGTTAACAAGATGAGCTGAAACACAAAAGCGAAGCGTCATGCTGTTCCGCCTCAGCTGGAAACTGGTGCACTGGGCAACTCCAGTTTTTGCCACTTTGCACATACCCACAAATGACTTTAAAGGCATTGTGACTACTGCTTATTG
The DNA here is from genome assembly GCA_006408695.1 of Aepyceros melampus. Classification (NCBI taxonomy): domain Eukaryota; kingdom Metazoa; phylum Chordata; class Mammalia; order Artiodactyla; family Bovidae; genus Aepyceros; species Aepyceros melampus. The sequence continues at coordinate 184,761 of SJXQ01009001.1, forward strand.
GGGTTACAAATAATTTTTAGCAAGTAGGTAAACGTGCAGATATGGAATTCATAAAAGATAAATACGGAGTATGTATGAGCATGAAATATGGAAGGAAAATACTCATGTGGCATTTGTAATGAATGCCTGTAAACTGTAGCATTGAATGTTCTCAGATGATCAAGTTCAGCTTTAAACTTTCCTTCAGATAAGTTTCTCCTTCTTGGAACCATAAATGAATAGTTAATCTAAATGTCTCATTGTCCGAAAGAGGGATGGAAAGGTGTGTCTTTCTTTCTCTCTAAAACTAGCCTCAACACTCACAGGCTGAATCTGATAACCATTTGCCTTCATCCCACCTATCAGCCCCTCTTAATGCCACACTACATTTTTCATAGTCTGCAACATCTTTTCCAAACACATACACATACAAACACATTTTTCATACTTTGCTGTATCATTTTCATCTATAAATAAACATGCACAGAAATACAGTGTATATAAACACAATTATCCTGCAAAGTTTTTAATCTCTTTTTTCAAAACCATGCCTCAGAGAGGTTAAGACACTTAATGAGGTCACACAGCTTATCAGGCAGAACAGAGCAACTCTAAAACCTATAATTTTTATAGCATTATCCTAATTAGCTTGGGTATATGGTTAATCTTGAGATAACCTCCAATACCAATGATAACTAGCAGAGCAAGCTCTGAAGACATTTCATTGGCTAAAGTAAGCTATAAAGATACATGGAGCTATTACATAATACCAAAGGGGCTGACCCAAATGTGTGTTAATAGTATGATATAGACATCACATGTGTGAGGTTATCCATTTACTGCCAAAGACATGTCCACAGCAGCTTACATCTCCCTACACAGACAGTCATGACATTATATACATATCATGATTTTCATCAGTGAGAAAGCTGATATTGTGGACCAGTTATAGCAACCCACTCCAGTACCCTTGCTTGAAAAATCCCACGGATGGAGAAGCCTGGTAGGCTACAGTCCATGGGGTCGCAAAGAGTTGGACATGACTGAGCGACTTCACTTTCTTTCTTTCTTTTGAAAAGAAAGATAACTAGTTATATAGACCACCCTTCTTTTTTGTTAGTTTTTAAAAATTTTATCTATAATTTAATGAAATATAGTTGATTTATAATGTGTGTCAATCACTGCTGTATAGCAAAGTGACTCAGTTATACATATATAGACATTCTTTTTCAAATATTCTTTTCTCTTATGGCCTATCACAGGATATTGAATATAGTTCCCTGTGCTATACAGTAGGACCTCATGTAAACTATGATATATTGGGTGGATAAACAACAGAAGACCCTTCTTAAGCACTCCTTGTCATCAGACAGCCTCTGGTAATCACATGGCAAATGGCAGAAGAATGGAAATTTCCAATATTTTGTTAAAACCCAAAGAGGTCTTGCACCCCATAGAAAACTCAAAGCTCAAAGATTAAGGTGGAAGTTTCCACAAAAGACATTAAGAGAAGAAAAAAATGGCACCCCACTCCAGTATTCTTGCCTGGAAAATCCCATGGACGGAGGAGCTTGGTTGGCTACTGTCCATGGGGTTGCAAAGAGTTGGACACAACTGAGCGACTTCACTATGTATCTCACTATGTAGGGAGGAAGTAATGGAATTTAGTAAGTAGAAAAATTCAGCCTTACTTCAGGTTTGAAAAGAATACATATCTCAGCAGCAAATGGAAAATGACAAACTTCCCATCAGAAACATGACTTTTCATTCTCATTGTGTGCATTTACAGCTTTTCCAAGGATTTGACTAAAGAGAGCCAGAAGAAGAAAAAAGGAAGAGACAAATGAATTGGAAATGACCTCATCTATTAATATTACCTATGGCCACATGGAAGAAATCATGCTTTCCCAAAGCTGAGCCATGGATTAGCTGCCAAACAAAAACCTTATGTATAAATACTTGACTTAAGCACAAAGCACTGAAATAATAATTTCAGCTACAAACATCAGTGAGGAAGTCACTACCAGGTGAAATTAGCAAGTGGATAGATAAAGGTCTCCACACTGGGCTTTCTTTTCCTAATCTCAAGGTTTGTTTAAATAACTGTACTAAAGCCAGCCTAACACAAAGGCATAACACAATGAAAAGTTACAAACAGAGCATGTGTAAAGAGGAAATTAAAAATGTGATTAAGCATTGGGGAAAGTGCTCAATCAATAATGAAACAAAAACAAATTAAAGATGAGATCATTTTGTGACCAACATAGGAAAAAAATATATAATAACAGTCAGTGCTGGCAGAATCTTTGAAACGGAGAACACCTGGATGCTCTTAGTGGAAAAATAAAATGACAGACCTGAAGAGAATAGATGTGGGGAGTTTTAGAAATGTTTATAACCTTTGACCTAGCCATTTGTCTATGGGGACTTCATCTGAGGGAAAGAATTTGAAATAGAGAGTGATATTTTGGCACAAGAGTAATGACTGCAATACTTTTTAAAATATTTATGTTTCTATCTGCAAGGGTTTGGAAACAACCTACATGCCCAGGAGCAGGAGAATTGTTAATTAAATTGTGACACATCTATATGTCAGAACAGTTTGCAGCCATTTAAAAACATATTTTCAAGACATTTTTAATGCCATGGGAATATTTAATATACAGAAAAATAATTATACCATAGAATGTGATCTTATAACAAACACATGCATAGGCACTGCTCCACACAGAGCACTGAAAAAGGCTGGAATAACAACAGTGCCTGCCATCCCTTGCCAGGGAGACTATCAGCTATTTTAATTTTCTTCTTTATAAACAACTGAGTAATAACAGTTAAAATACAAGAAGTTACTATCATGACACTTAGGATCTACCATAAATCCTTCTCATCTCTTCTCCAAGTAAACAAGACCTTCCTCATTCCACAGGCAGACTGTTACTGTTGATTATGTCTTGACCACCAGATCATGGGTTTCTACTTATCACTTAACACTTTCCCTTATTAAGTCATTTTAATCTCTTAAGTGATCCCCAGAGACTTTCCCGCTTGCAACTGTGCATGGAGGGCTATTTATGGAGCACACACTCAGTTCTTATGGAGCCTTTCCTTAGTCTGATGAATGTTTGCTTTCAATGTTTGAAACTGATCCTCTACACGCTTCTTGAACAGTTCCAGTGAACACAGAATTCATTTCATGAATACATTCATTTTTTAAGCATCCACTATGTGCCTTTCTACACTACATATATTGCTCTCAAAAGCCCCCTGTGCATCAAGCTTGTCACCCTAGCCACACCTGGGAGTGTGATGTCCAACTTCCAAGTATGCAGCATGGAGTTACATATTTGGTGTGGTCTTGCTTGGAAAGACACCCACTTCTCACATCAGAATGCAAATTAAAAACAAACAAGCAGTGCATTACAAATGTCATGCAGTAGTACTGATGACATTTTAGTTATTGATATTTCTTTGGCTTCCTGTTGGACTGAATCAAATGGAAGTCTCAAACGAGTAGAAAAAGTAATAATGAAAATAATGACAAACAAACGCAATAGAGGAAAAAAAAAAACTCTAAAGCATTGAGAGGAAATAAAATTCTGATTAAATAGAGAAATACCATCTTTATTAATGATTAAAACATTTTAATGAGTTCATTTCCATCCAGAGGAAGTGATTAAGTGTAATAAAGTTAGAACAATAGTATAATTTGGGAGAAGTAGAGATTTTGTTTCTCAATCCACAAGAAAAGGAATTTATTCAAAGAGAAATAAGAACTTTTATTGGGTGGAAAAACATGAGAGGGATATGGAAAAAAAGCAATATACTAAAACATTCTTAAAAGTCATTATTGGAAAATATCTCATCAAAGTGAATATTGATATAGTCTCAAGAAAAAAAAAATCCACTTTTATTTGGAAACTGACTAGTTGATAAAGTTGCCATTTTAATTAAGTTGGAAAATTACGATTTGAAAGAAGAAAATATAATTATTGTTATATTGGCTACTTTCTAACATTCAGAAAAAAAATCTATTTATAAATATAAAAAGAAAAATTTAACCTGAGGAAAACCAAGTTGAAAAGATAAGTACTGCAAAGCCTGGCGAAGAAGGCAGTGGCACCCCACTCCAGTGGGGTGCCTAGAAACTCCCATGGACGGAGGAGCCTGATGGGCTGCAGTCCATGAGGTCGCTAAGGGTCGGGCACGACTGATGACTTCACTTTCACTTTTCACTCTCATGCATTGGAGAAGGAAATGGCAACCCACTCCAGTGTTCTCGCCTGGAGAATCCCAGGGACGGAGGAGCCTGATAGGCTGCTGTCTACGGGGTCGCATAGAGTCGGACACGACTGAAGCGACTTAGCAGCAGCAGCAGCAGCAGCAGCAAAGCCTGGAGAAACACGCCTTTCCTGGGATGTGAGGTCCAGCACATGCTCTTCTAGGATGTCAAGCAGGGAAGACAGAGAATGGAACTACCAACCTGAAACCTATTCTGAAGAATGGCAATGCAAATGACCACTACTCGGAGTGATGGCACGCTCTCATTTCACGTCACTCAGTCTGTGCAAATAACCCAGTGAGCCTGATGTGATGATACTTATCCCGTAGAGCTTGGAAAGGTGCAGTATCAGATTTCCATTCACATATTGGAACAGGTTGCAGCCATTCAAATACACATTTTCCTCTAGGAATTAGTTTGCTCATGAATTTAAAATATAGCATTCTTTTTTTTTTTAATTGAAGTCTAGTTGATTTACAATGTTGTGTTAATTAGTGCTGTATAGCAAAGTGATTCAGTTACACATAATTATATTTTTCATATTCAGGTTTTCCACAGGATATTGAATATACTTCCCTGCGCCATACAGTAGGACTTCATTGTTTATCCATTCTCTATATAAAAGATTACATCTGCTGACCCCAGCCTCCCACTCCATCTCTCCCCTAACCCCCTCCCTCTTAGCAGTCACTAGTCTGTTCTCCATGTCCAAAAACAAAGTGTGCTTAAGGTTGCTTTTTGGAGAAGTGTGGCTCAAAATGAACCTTAATGTTCACCTGCATCAAAAGAGAGGTAAGCATCTACATTTTGAGATAAGAGTCCCAAAACCCAGCAGAGGACTGTGGCAAGGAGGCTTTGGGGGACATTTTGGCAGGAAGGTCTCTATCTTTAGCTGTTATACCCACGGTTAACTATGACCTGGAAAGCTTTGTCATTGCACATAACCTCATATCACAAAATGTGGGGAAAGGGAATATTTGAGTTGGCAGAGATCTGCCAGTTTTTCAGACTTTAACAATCTTAAGTTTCCAAATGTCCAAGTGTCCTGAGTTATTTGGAGTCAATAATTTCTATTCTTAAAGTTTGTGCTGGAGTTGAAGGAACAGAAGTCAGAACTTTGGTTTTGTGTACAGGTTCCAAAAACCAAGAGGCATGTGGCCAGTGAGCACTGAACATCTCTATGCCTCAGTTTCCTTGTGATAAGCTGAAGATAATGGTCTCCGCTCTGTGTCATCACAAGGATGACATGAGGCCCCCATGAGCCATATCTGAAGGATTTTCTTAAACTCAAAAAAAAAACACTCGTGGCTGATTCATGTCAATGTATAGCAAAACGAATACAGTATTGTAAAGCAAAACAAACTAAAAAATAAAAATTAATTTAAAAAAAGCTTATTAAGAAAAAAAAAAAACCCAAAACCTCTAGGTTCTCAAGCTACTTTAAATTATAGTCTTTACAATTTTATGAATTACCTGATCTGATTCTCATAAAAATATACAAATGTACACATACAAAAAATGTACCCGCAATTATTTCAGACAGTTCATGGAATTCCTAAAGCCACAGTGAGTCCTAGATTGAGAAACTCTCTTATAAATTAGTTATGAGGAACTCATAAAATTCCTCCCCATGGGCCCAAAGACCTCCTCACCCCTATATGCAATAATTTTTCCTTCTTGCAGGAAGCCAAGAAGATTATTTCCATCTCTTGCATAAGGTTTGCAAGGATCTGCATCTCTTCTTAGATCTTTCACGAATTTGCAATGAGAGGTGAGAACATAGGAAGTCTGCAAATATCTTGTAAAGAACCCTTCCTTACCTATTTTATGATTTTTAGAGAAGCCTGGGGAGAGATGTGCCCAAATGAAGTAAGGGACCCACAATTTCTGCCCCAAGGATAGTTCCAAAGGAGGTAGACTGAGGCTCCCTGATGATGGTGAAGAGTTACCCAACCACCTCCAACAAAGGCCTGCTCTAGCTCTGAACAGAACTGATAGCCCCTGCCTCCTGTGATCAAGCATGGGGATTCCAGTTCCAGGAGTCATTCAATCAGACTCCCATATCTGTCAGGGGGTGATGGCAATGGCCATGTCTGGAGGATGCGAGAAAAAAGCAAAGACTGAAACTCTTGGTGGGACCCTGTCTCCCGGGATCCTGAGTGTCCTATCTCCTTGTAATGAAAAGAATTCAACTAAGGCCATCCCTGATTCTGGCAGACCTGGAAACAGCCCTTCTGCTTCTTGTTCCTCCTGTGTTCTCTCTCAGAGCACATGATCTTGTCCTGGGAGGAAAGGCAGGAATGCCAACCTGTCAGACACCCCTGCGCATCCTCTCCCTCCCTGCACTGTGCTGCTTGGAATTTTTTAAGTGAGTTATAAAAGAGCAATTACATAAATTTGATTATGTAATGTCATAAACAAATTAGTGATGCCAATCATTGCCACTAATTAGGGGCGTAAACTCCTTGGATACCACATGCATGGTGCCCTTGAGCTCAGAGCAGCTGAAGATAGCTTTCCTGGGTATGGAGACAGCTCCAGCAAGTCCCCATGGAGGTAACTCCCATGCGGCATGCTCCCAGCCAGTGAAGAGCCCGGCAGTGACCTTGGCAGAGCACAAGTGCTAACTTTGATGAGCCCCCTTCTTAGACCTACACCTTGCCCATGCCCAAGATTCTCTGATTCTGTCTTTGCAACTGTAACTCTGTGATCTTGAAATGGCCTTTTGCTCTCCATCCATCTCTCTGCCTTGACGTAGGGTAGGGTTTTCCCTATCTCTTGCCTGATGTACCTAGACTATACCAGGAGTCAGAAGGATCCTGGTGATCAGACTCACACACATGAAAACAGTCTTAGGCAGGAACACACATTTGGTGGACAGTGAGATAGTTTAGTAGAGACATCACTTTGACAACAAAGGTCTGTTTAGTCAAAGCCTTGGTTTTTCCAGTGGTCATATATAGATGTGAGAGTTGGACCATAAAGAAGTCTGAGTGCTAAGAATTGATGCTTTTGAACTGTGGTGTTGGAGAAGACTCTTGAGAGTCTCTTGGACAGCAAGGAGATCAACCAGTCCATCCTAAAGGAAATCAACCCTGAATATTCATTGGAAGGACTGTTGCTGAAGCTGAAGTTCCAATACTTTGGCTACCTAAGGCAAAGAGCCAAATCACTGGAAAAAGACCTTGATGCTGGGAAAGATTGAAGACAGGAAGAGAAGGGGATGACAGAGGATGAGATGGTTGGATGGCATCACCAATTCAATGGACATGAGTTTGAGCAAACTCCGGGAGATAGTGAAAGACAGGGAAGACTGGCGTGCTGCAGGGCATGGGGTCAAAAAGAGTTGGACATGACTGAACAACTGAACAACTAGAACAAGAGAGTTTAGTCTGGGGGCAGGGAGATCAAGGGATTGATGTTTGCATGCTGGCTGGGTCTCCCTGGCTTCTGGAGACACACAGGCCAGCAGATCCAGCCATCACTGTCTTTCATAAAATGGCCTAGATCAAGTCTGACCCTCCCTCAGCTGTCCACATATCTCTTCAAGTCTCTGAGCCTAAGCTGCTACTTCCCTGAACAACAGAATCAGCTCTACAGGGTGCATCTATACACCACACTTTCCTAAATGCCTGCGCCTTACACAGTTGCACTCCTCCCTCCCACGATCCTCTGCAGACATGAATCTCCAGCTTTCACATAATCCTGATGACCCAGAGAGCTTATTCAAATGCAGAATTGGTGGGGACTGAGGTCCCCCATTGGAGGCCCATGCTGGTGGCCTGTGGACTGTGCTTCAAGCTGTGAGGGTCTCTGAGTGCTACCACAGGACCTCTGACAAGGGTAGACATGTGAGCTCACATATTTACACAGGATTGGATTTCAAACCTTGGGCTTTATTCTGGAATCTGCTCCTTCTTTTCCCCTCACTGTCCACTGAACCTGACTCTTAATCTCATCTCTGCTCGACCCTCATCTGTCCCTGCTCCTCTCAGTTCTGTTTCCAAGGTCTTCTCTACAATAAAACCCTTGTCTCATTGTGTCACTCCCTTGCTCAACATTCTTCAGTGCCTCTCCACAGTGCTTAGGTGTGAATTTCTTCATGTGGCATCTGTGACTAGTTAGGACCTAGCCCTGTCTCCCCACTGCTGTCTTCATACCTTGAGCAGATGCCAAAGCAAGCACACTGCAGTCCCAGGAGTGTCATGGCTGTCTGCCTCTAGGCATTGAGAGTGGTACCCTGCGCTGAAACCACCTCCTTCCCACCTCCCCCTTCTCCACCAGGGCAACCCTTACTCTTTCTCCCAGGCATGGCATAGATGCCACTGCCTCCGCGTACTAGGCTCATGCCTTTATGCTGTTGGTTTCTTTGTTTTCCTCACTTGACAGAGCTTTGTGAAAGTGAGAGCTGGAAGCTTTTCATTCTGTATGCAGTGTACGGTTGACAGCACAGATCAGGGGCTTGGCTCAGGGAGGGTGCTCAGTAACTCTTGAGGGAGGAGGGAAGAAGAAGAGAGGTATAGAGGGGAAGGGAGGAGGAATGGAGGGGGAGGGAAGAAAGGGGGGGCAGGAGATGGGGAGGGAGTCAGTAGCTGCTCTTGGTGACCTTCCTCTCCGTTTGCCACCCTAGTCAAGGAACCAGGTGTCCAGCACCAAGCTAGTGTGAAGATGTCTCCAAATTCCATGAAACATTTTTAGCTTTACCTGCCAACATTTTGAAGAAAGCAAATTAGCTCTTCAGACTCTTAGTCACAAAACATTCATTTAATAACTCGGCAAACTAAAAAAGTATAGAAACAGATGCTGAATAAATAACACAGGCCAGGGCAAATTTTAATGGAAGAAGGTACTTATGATGATTCTTGCTCAAAAAATTTTATAAATGTCAAACTCAATGGCCTTGCCCCAAAGGAGATGCCAAATTTTAGTACTGGGAACAATGAAGTTAACTTTTAGTAATGTCACTCTTTCCTTCCTTCTTCCTTCCCTCCCTCTTCCCTTCCTTCCTTCCTTCCTTTCCTCCTTCACAGACAGTGCCTGGAGCCCAGCAGTCAGGACTCAGAGAAAGCCAGCCACGAAGGATGTGGTACTGGCACTCGTAGAGGGGACCACACACCCAGGCGTCTGCACACGTGTGCAGCCTGCAGGAGTTATAGTCAACATATGCTTGACACAATGTCACAGCGTGAACACACCTGCCACACGAAGAACCAAGCCCGTGGGAGAAAGGGCTCTTCTTGGAATTCTTAAGAAATCTTTTATAATTCTATATCATCAGCTCTGGATTTATTAAAGGGCACCCAAAAGCAATATTCTTTTCCATTGAAAAACCAGGCTTTGAATTAAGGCCTGCCTAAAACCACGTTTCACATTAATGAAGACTATATTTTGAAAATGGATTTTAATTTTAGTGTTTTACTCACAAGTTTGGGGAAAAGAGTGATTAATTAAAGAGACGGCTTTTCTTTCTTTTCTCCCTCTGGGTGGGTTTTCACAACCATTCGGCCTAATTATCCCTGGCCAGCGGCCCATCCCATTGCAGCTGAGCACAGCCTGGCTCTACCCACTCCTCTCCAGAGCAGAGAAAAGTCTGGCCACAATCCCAGGGGCTGAATCCCTTACAGGGACAGCGGCTCCATGCCACTCCAGGGAAGACTGAAACAAATGATATTACAGCAAATGATTATGTAAATTTGACTTCTAAAATGTAATTAAAATAGATTTTTCTCATTTTTTTCTCTATGAAAAATTCATGGAGCCTAAGTCCCAGCTATCCAGAAAGGCGCAGCCAAGCAGTTGTGACTCTCAGTTGAAACCTGACGTGGAAATCTCTAGTATATTCTCCAATGATGGACTCCCCTTCCACTGTCAGTTTGCCACATTCTTTGGAGGGCTCTGGAGGAGTGTGGGCTCTTGGAAAGATGAAGCAGACCCAGCTCTCTCAGTGTTCCAAGATCCTGGCATAGCACAGGCACCAGTGAACTGTATGATATTACAGCAAATGATTATGTAAATTTGACTTCTAAAATGTAATTAAAATAGATTTTTCTCATTTTTTTCTCTATGAAAAATTCATGGAGCCTAAGTCCCAGCTATCCAGAAAGGCGCAGCCAAGCAGTTGTGACTCTCAGTTGAAACCTGACGTGGAAATCTCTAGTATATTCTCCAATGATGGACTCCCCTTCCACTGTCAGTTTGCCACATTCTTTGGAGGGCTCTGGAGGAGTGTGGGCTCTTGGAAAGATGAAGCAGACCCAGCTCTCTCAGTGTTCCAAGATCCTGGCATAGCACAGGCACCAGTGAACTGCGCTGAGAGAATACGGGATGGTCAGACAGGCTTCTCTGGTGGTTTGGACAGTAAAGGATCCTCCTGCAATGCTGGAGACCTGGGTTCAATCCCTGGGTTGAGAAGACCCCTGAAGGAGGGCATGGTAACCCCCTCCAGTATTCTTGCCTGGAGAATCCTCATGGACAGAGGAGCCTGGTGGGCTACAGCCCAGGGGGTCACGAAGAGTTGGACACGACTGAGAGGCTAAGCACACGGCACAGACAGGCTTGCTGCCAGCCCTGAGTGTTTGCTTCTTGAGTAATGTCTGTCTTCCCAGTATGCTGTCAGTCTTATTTTAATATATCCCACCACAGCACAGACTAGTTCCAAGTTTCCAATAAAAAATGAAGCAGGCTTTTTGTGTAAGCCAACTGAGTGGATCTCTGAAACTGGATTGGTATTCACTTAATCCAGAGCATCTTACAAAATCGTGTGAGTCAAGAGATTCATCAGCAGATGAATGGATAAGACAGCTGTGGTACATATACACAATGGAGTATTACTCAGCCATTAAAAAGAATACATTTGAATCAGTTCTAATGAGATGGATGAAACTGGAGCCGATTATACAGAGTGAAGTAAGCCAGAAAGAAAAACACCAATACAGTATACTAACACATATATATGGAATTTAGAAACATGGTAATGATGACCCTGTATGCGACACAGCAAAAGAGACACAGATGAATAGAACGGACTTTTGGACTCTGAGGGAGAGGGAGAGGGTGGGAGGATTTGGGAGAATGGCACTGAAACATATACTATCATGTAAGAAATGAATCGCCAGTCTATGTTTGATACAGGATACAGGATGCTTGGGACNAACATGGTAATGATGACCCTGTATGCGAGACAGCAAAAGAGACACAGATGAATAGAACGGACTTTTGGACTCTGAGGGAGAGGGAGAGGGTGGGAGGATTTGGGAGAATGGCACTGAAACATATACTATCATGTAAGAAATGAATCGCCAGTCTATGTTTGATACAGGATACAGGATGCTTGGGACTGGTGCACAGGGATGATCCAGAGAGCTGATATGGGGTGGGAGGTGGCGGGGGAGGGGGTGTTCAGGATTGGGAACTCATGTACACCCGTGGTGGATTCATGTCAATGTATGGCAAAACCAATACAGTAATGTAAAGTAAAATAAAGAAAAATAAAAATTAAAAAAAAAGAGAGATTCAAATTTTTATGTCCACTTTATGAAAACCCATGTGACTGACCAGGCCATCAGGTTTGCATATCCAGTAAGCCATCAAGTATCTGTAAGGTGTCACTTTACAGGAGCAATGGATGCTATTCTATCCCTACAATGGTGGATCTGGCAGATGCATCCAGGTGAAACAGTGGGGTCAGACACGGGCTCAGTGGCCCCAAAAGAGTGCTCTTTGCTGCACAAGCTTAAAAGTACAAAGAGTGATGATAAACTTAAAGGTTTGGAGGTAGATTACCTGGTCATTGAGAACATTCAGGCGACCGAACCTACCGTATCTGTAAAACTCATGGTTGGATTAGCTCTACATGAGCTCTGCCACGACATTGAGATGCTCTTTATTAAAGAAAAACAGATTGTCCCTAAACCTCAAGAGGAGGCTGCATGGAAGAAAAAATACCTTGGGACTTTCAGTCCAGTGGTTAATACTCAGCTTCCAATGCAGGAAGTGCAGGTTTTGTCTCTGGTTGGGGAACTAAGATCCCACATGCAGTGTGACACAGCCAAAAAAAAAAAAAAGTAATACGAAAAAGATACCCCAAGAGAGGGCTTCCCTCATGGTTCAGTGGTAAAGAATCCACCTGCCAATGCAGACGACGAGAGTTCAATCCCTGGGTTCGGAAGATCCATTGGAGAAGGAAATGGCAACCCATTCTAGTATTCTTGCTTAGAAAATCCCATAAACAGAGGAGCCTGTCCAGCTAAAGTCCATGGGGTCACAAAAGAGTTGGACACAACTTAGTAAATAAACGACAACCCCAAAAGAATGTGCAGAAAGAAAAACATGGCTCAGGAATAAATTAAGCATAAAATAAAAGCAAATAAAAGTTTTTTTTTTTTTTTCAAATTAAGCAGGCACCTTTTGAAAGGAGTTCTTGCTATTTCTTAAATTGACCTGATTCTCAGCTAGCATCGGAGGTCACACTGCTATTGTTTTGGGCTCTCCCTGCCAGGGAGCCGTGCTGGGTTGGTACTGATGCTGCTGCCAGCCTGTTGCCCTGCTGGGCAAGGCTCTCTGGTGACTGTCCTAAACTGAGGCCTTTTCAATCTCCTCCCTGACATCTCTAACCTCCTGTACTCCCAAGTTATCTTAGCTGGGACTCATGAGTTACAGTAGTTTCCAAGAATGGTGAGTGATAAGCATACCTAGCATTTAGCATGTAAGACAGGAAAGAAAATAGGCTTTCATGCCAGACCATTTGGGGCACAAAGTAACTCTCCCTTTTGAAATCCATGGAAACCCACTCCAGTATTCTTGCCTGGAGAATCCCATGGACAGAGAAACTTAGTAGGCTACAGCCCATAGGGTCACAAGAGCCAGTCAGGACTTAGCAACTAACCACAAAATCTTAATTTTCTCATCTGTAAAATAGAGATAATAATGTCCAAAGGTTTGGAAGACATTGGAAAGAAAATCTGCAAAGTACTAGTACTGTACCTGGGACATTACAGGTACCCAATATGGAAATCATGTGCTATTATCTCCCACCAGGTCATGTCAGCTAGTTAAACCAGAACACACAGTCCTTGACTCCCTTGACCATTCCCTCCTGAGAATTCCAGCCCCCAAAGCAATACGGTGCCTGATAAGCCCTCTGCTCAACCCTCGGCCTTGTCAGACTTCTCAGACTAAAGGCTGGGCACGTCAACTATACTTTATGTGAGCTGCAGGGCAATTGCTCTGGCTGGAACATTTGTCTGTGTCAATTTATCTTCACCGGAGCTCAGATTTTCAGCTGGACTTGTTTGAACAAAGAAATAACTTAGGAGGCAGGGCAGTCTCTCTCTCTTAAGGTTCTGTCCATGGAAGTGACATCTTAACAGAGGTAGGGCTGGACTTGCACAAGCTGGCTGGTATCTCAGGCCCTCTGTGGCTCCCAGAGGTGTAGGGATGTGCTTAGGAGAGCGCAAGTGTGGGGTTGGAGAGGGGGTAGGGGGCGGGCGCATGACTGTGACTGGGAAAGAGGAATCAAAGACCTCATGGTAAATCTTTCCTCAGGACCTCTCTCTCTTTCCATATTTTCTGCATGGTCCACGGTTAATTTCTATTTTTTGGCCTTATTGCCCTGTGGTTTGTGGGATCTTAGTTTCAACCCATTTCCCTTAACTACCAGGGAATTCTCTGTGGTAGTTAATTTTATGTGTCATCTTGATGGGCTGTGGGGTAACCAGATTAATTATTTCTGGGTGTTTCTGTGAGCATGTTTTCAGAGGAGATGGTTATTTGAATTGGTGGAGGACTCAATAAAGTAGATTGCCTTCCCCAAACCAGGTGGGTCTCACACAACACTTTAGGAGAACTGTTTAGGCCAGAAGGCAGAAGAAGGATGAATTTGTCCCTTTTTTTCTGCATTGCTGATTAAGCTGGGACATTTCTTCTTATCCTCTTTGACTCTTGGACTGGGGTTTATACCACCAGCTCCTCTGTTCTCAGGCCTTCAGACTTGAACTGAATTAACCTTCCAGCCTTTCTGAATCTTCAGCTTGAAAACAGCAGATCATAAGACTTCTCAGCCTCCATGACTGCATGAATCAATGCACTCACACTGACCCTACACCCACACCCACACAGGTTCTGTTTCTCTGGACAACCCTGATGAATACAGACATTGAGCTAAAAAAAAGCATGAATCCTTAAAGATTCAGTACTAAGCTATCTCCTAGAAATCATCTGATCCACATTTCTCATTTCAAAATTGGCTCAATAGAGGCCCAGAGAGGGAAGGTGACCTGTCCAGGGTCATACTTGGTGGGAGTGGGAAACCAAAGTTGAAACTTGTCCTCCAAATTTGTGCAATGTAGCTCCTTCTCTCTCCTGTGTGTAGACCAATGATCATAAACTAATCTTCAAATGCATTATGGAAGCCCTCAGTTGAAGGTTTTCTATGGACTTCTTTTGTTCATGTGCAGAGCCTGCAGTAGTGTGCACAGGTGGAATTGCTGTTACCAGATGGGAGCTGAAATGATACCCGAGTGTCCCAGGTGCCTCAGCTCTTCCTTTCCATCCAGCATTTCAGCTGTCCCTCTTCTGACTGCTGATGGATGTCTTCTCAGGTACTATTGCTGGAAGTTCTCAGAGTGAGCCTCACATGTGCTGGAGAGCAAGGCCACTTAATGCAGCATTTCAGGAAGATTCTTACTTTCCTCCATCTGCCCAAACTTGCCACCCTCTCCTCCTCTCTGGGCTTGGGTCCACTGTTGCTCTGCAGACCCAGCCATTGCTGCCTGTAGGAATCAGGACAAGGTGTCTTGTTCTTAACTGGTGGCACTCCCCGCCCAGAGCCCCCGGGCAGTACAGTTTGTGTCTATTTAAAAATAAAATTATTTGGTTGTGTGGGGTCTTAGTTACAGCATGCAGGATCTTTCATTGCAGTGCAGGGACTCTCTAGCTGTGGTGCCGGGCTCTGGAGCATACCATCTCAGTAGTTGCGATGCTTGGACTTAGTTGCCTTGAGGCATGTGGGATCTTTTTTCCCTGACCAGGAATTAAACCCACATCCCCTACACTGCAAGGCAGATTCTTTTTTTTTTTTTTTCACTTTATTTATTTATTTTATATATTTTACTTTACAATACTGTATTGGTTTTGCCATACATCAACATGAATCCACCACAGGTGTACATGAGTTCCCAATCCTGAAACTCCCTCCCACCTCCCTCCCCATACCATCTCTCTGGGTCATTCCAGTGCACCAGCCCCAAGCATCCTGTATCCTGCATCAAACCTAGACTGGCAATTTGTTTCTTACATGATATTATACATGTTTCAATGCCATTCTCCCAAATCATCCTACCCTTTCCCTCTCCCTCTCCCACAGAGTCCAAAAGACTGTTCTATACACCTGTGTCTCTTTTGCTGTCTCACATACAGGGTTATCATTACCATCTAGACCATCAAGGAAGTCCCCACTTGTGTCTTCACTTCAAAATGGCCCCTTCAGTTTAACATATACCCAAGCTTTCTGTGTATATCAAATCAGATGCTTTGTTCTGCCCAGGGAATGGACATCACTGCTTCTCCTCTCCTTGACACCACAGGCAGGTCTCTGAGGTTCGCCTCTCACATGACCATCAATTTGTGGCTTAGATGCCTGGAAAGTGGAGGCTCTGAAACATGCTGATGTCTGGAACCTCTACTGCTCGTACATCCTGTTTGATTAGAAACGTGTCCTGGCAGTACTGGTAACATGTTAGAATCACCTCAGGGGACTTAGAAGGAATCCTCAGGCCTGGCCCAAACTGGGCTTCATTAAAACAGAGTCTCTGTGGGTATGGCCTAGGAGTCAGTGTGTTTGCCAAGCTCTGAATGCAGGGATGGTGGGTCCTGTGGGGCCTAGCTGGGCTGGGGTGTGGGAAGCTGGCCAGGGCGGTGGGACTGTATCTTCATCTCTCACACAAGGGGGCAAAGGTTTTGTCTGTGGAGGGTTTGAGGAGAGGAGGTGTCTCACTGCCCATGTGCCCATGGCCCTCCACACACTCAAATGCCTGCATTTTCCACTTAAATGATACTCATTCAAAAAAAAAAAAAAAAAACCAGCAAGCACGCCAGAAACCATTAGGAGGGGAGAACAGGAGAACAGCAGCAGAGGACATAAATCACATCGTTTTGTTTTACTCTTGAGACCCAGGTGTTCTGTGTTCTTGTGCTTGTTTTTTAAATGAAAGAAATCTGTCTAATATGCAAGTGTGACCCTGATTTTTTAGGTTTAGGAGAAAGGTGCTGCTGCTGCTGCTAAGTCACGTCAGTCGTGTCCGACTCTGTGTGACCCCATAGACAGCAGCCTACCAGGCTCCAGTCCCTGGGATTCTCCAGGCAAGCATACCGGAGTGGGTTGCCATTTCCTTCTCCAGTGCAGGAAAGTGAAAAGTGAAAGTGAATTCGCTCAGTCGTGTCCAACTCTTTGCGACCCCATGGACTGTAGCCCACCAGGCTCCTCCATCCATGGGATTTCACAGGCAAGAGTACTGGAGTGGGTTGCCATTGCCTTCTCCGAGGAGAAAGGTAGCTTTACACAAGTGTAGTTCTGAGCACTACAAGGATATCAGAGCTTCCAAAGTTCACCTCTCTTCTGTAGGGTGACAAGTAAGGGCATGAGCCATCTAGTTTGCCTGGAACTAAATAATTTCCCAGTACGCAGGACTTTTTGTGCTAAAACTGGGAAGTTCAGTTCAGTCACTCAGTCGTGTCCCAATCTTTGTGACCCCAAGGACCACAGCACGCCAGGCTTCCCTGTTCATCACCAGGTCCTGGAGCTTACTCAAACTCATGTCCATTGAGTCAGTTATGCCATCCAGCCATCTCATCCTCTGTCGTCCCCTTCTCCTCCTGCCTTCAATCTTTCCCAGTGTCAGGGTCTTTTCCAGTGAGGCAGTTCTTCACATCAGGTGGCCAAAGTATTGGAGGTTCATCTTCAGCATAAGTCCTTCCAATGAATATTCAGGACTGATTTCCTTTAGGATAGACTGGTTGGATCTCCTTGCAGTCCAAGGGACTCACAAGAGTCTTCTCCAACACCACAGTTCAAAAGCATCAGTTCTTCGGTGCTCAGCTTTCTTTATGGTCCAACTCTCACATCCATACATGACTACTGGAAAAACTATAGCTTTGACTAGACAGATGTTTGTTGGCAAAGTAACGTCTCTGCTTTTTAATATGCTGTCTAGGTTGGTCATAAATTTTCTCCCAAGGAGTAAGCGGGAAACTTAATTACAAGTAAGTAAGTAAACTTACTTACAACTAAGGAAGGAGAAACTGGGAAAGTCCCAAGAAAATCAGATAAGTTGGTCACCCTATTAAGAGTGAAGTCCTAATTGCTGAGTGGCTGGGTTCTCAACATGACCACAAAGGAGACATGTGGTTAAAAATAGGCCCCTGTGAGGCAGATATCAGGCCTCCTAGGTGGCTTAGTGGGTAAAGACTCACTTACAATGCAAGAGACGTAAGAGATGTGGGCTCGGTCCCTGGGTTAGGAAGATCACTTGCAGAAGGGCATGGCAACCCACTCCAGTATTCTTTTTTTTTTTCCCACACAGTCAAAGGCTTTAGTATAGTTAATGAAGCAGAAGTAGATTGACAAATCTAGAAAATATATTCAAAAGCAGAGACATCACTTTGCCAATAAGGCCCTTATGGTCAAATCTATGGTTTTCTGAACTTAACATGTATGGATATGAGAGCTGAACCCTAAAGAATGCTTTCTTTTTGTTGTTGTTGTTATTTTTTTTCTTTAATTTTTATTTTTTAGTTTGTTTTGCTTTACAATACTGTATTCGTTTTGCTACACATTGACATGAATCAGCCACGAGTGTACATGAACTCTGGAGAATTCCATAGACAGAGGAGCCTGGAGGGCTATACTTCATGGAGTCACAAAGAGTTGGACATGGCTAAAATGACTGAGCATGCACAGAGCAGATATTACTGACAGCCAAGTCACAACCCAAGGTCAGAGTCAAGGGCATTTTGTGATCATCAGCTCACTTTTCTGAAAACCAACCAAAATCTCAAGGGCATTCATTCATGATTAGAAGGGGAATCTTCAAAAGCCTGTCATGGTGGATGAGTTCCCCACTCTACATTTCCTGGTATCATTTTATAAGTATAGTCCCAAGGTATTTGGTGCCAAGAATTTGTTGTTTGTTTTTTTTCAGTGTCATACAACTTGCAGGATCTTAGTTCTCTGACCAGGGATTGAATTCAAGCCCTGGCAGTGAAAGCACTGAATCCTAACCACCACTAGGGAACTCTCTGGTCCCAAAAATGTTCAGGATGCTTTCATTCGTTATTCACAGTCCCTCAGTAACTGGAAATAGCACTATTATTCCCATTTTAATAATAACCCTAGGATTGGATCCCAAGTCTGTCTGAATTCGCAGCCCATGCCCTGCTTACTACGTTTACTGCCTCTCAGAAACGAGTGAGTGTCCCTAGGACATAAGCAATCCCCTGCATGACTGCTAAGGAGTCCAACACCCTCTCCTGGAATTTCCTAAATTCACCATCCTCCCTGCCCTGAGATGCCCCTGTGACTCTCTACCCCCATGGACTGTAGCCCACCAGTCTCCTCTGTCCATGGGATTCTCCAGGCAAGAGGAGTTTCCATGCCCTTCTTCAGGGGATCTTCCTGATCCAGTGACTGAACCCATATCTCTTGTGTCTCCTACACTGGCAGGTGGTTTCTTTACCACTAGCACCACCTGGGATGCTCAATAATATGCATAATACAATATAATATCTACGGGGAAAAAAGTGAAAGTGTGAAAGCTCAGTCATGTCTGACTTGTGACCCCATGGACTGTTAGACCACCAGGCTCCTCTGTCCATGGAATTCTCCAGGCAAGAATACTGGAGTTGGTAGCCATTCCCTTCTCCAAAGGATCTTCCTGACTCAGGGATCAAACCCAGGTCTCCTGCAATGCAGGTATATTCTTTACTATACTATAATACGGGGTTTCCCAGGTGGTGCTAGTGGTAAACAATCCATCTGCCAATGCAGGAGATATGGGTTCCATAATAATATCATCATTATCATAAGAATATTACAAACACCAGTGTTAAGTGCATTTACTATGTACCAGGCATTTTGCAATGCATTTTACAACATGTTTCATGAAATCCTCATCTGGGGACGTGGGTACCATGGCCAATGTTGAGTTGAGGAGATCCAGGCTTACAAAGGTGAAGTAAATCATCAAGGTGTACACAGCTACCTAACCAAAACCACATAGTTCTGATTCTTCCTTCTGGCTCAGAAAGCCTGTGTTGGGGAACGGCATCTGGAATGATGCTTTGAACTCATGGCAGTGAAAGTTCCCCCATTAGCAACTGGCCACCCAGAACCATAATCATTTAGCAGGGATATCCTCTGATTGAAGGGGCAGGAGGTGAATTCAATTAACATTTCACGCAAAGTCAAAATTCATGACTCTCCTGGGGAAAATAATAGAACGTCACCTTAATCATAATTAAAAATGATACTCAACTTCCATCTGATAGGCATCTAAATCTATTTTAGTGTTATTAGTGTGGAAACAGATTCTCCATCAGTGCTGTTCCTGGCTCATAAATAAACTAAAGTAAAAGCAAAATAAATTTTAAGTTGGAAGTATCAATGTAATGCATTTTTACAAGTTGTCTTATTTACAGTCACAGATTCACAGTTTATTGATTGTAAGCTGAAAAAAAGATACACATATCTGAACTGCATAATAAGAAGACTTTAAGCAAATAAGTGTGTCATGGATATTCATCCCTCAGTAGACGCCATCAGCCACATGCTAGAGCAGGGCCCACACTCTACAGCAGCCTCCCTCAGTCCCAGAAGCACAGCAATCGAGTGGGAGTTCACAAACGGTGAGGCCACTGTTCAAAGCCACCACGGATCCCTGGAGTCAGGGAGTGTAGCACCTTCCACAATCAGGGTGAAACCATGTCTCTGTAGAGCTGCACCGCCTCTAGAGAAGCAAGACAGTTCCCACTGTGACTGAGGATAATCTCCACTCCAACACCTGTCAGTCACTAGATTTTCCGTTTTGGAAGCCCTGGACCAGCATGGGTCCTCTCCCTGCATTACCCACCCTTCTTCTTGTCAACGTGGTAATCTCACTGTTATCCTTCCAAAATCCACTTTAGTCATCATGAAGGTAAAGGGTTAAATATTCCTTTTCCTTTGCAATCTCCAAGCCTCATACATCCATCATCTGTCCCATTTATCCACAGTTGGGTGATTTATTTATTTAAATGCCTATCTCTCCTTCAAGGCTTTGAGCTTCTCAGGGACATGGCTGAGTTGCCTTCAGGTTTATATTCTCCATGCCTAGCACAGTGCCTGGCACAGAAGCAGCGACCTGCACATGTGCGCTGCATTGGATTAGAACCACATAGACAGAGTCAGACATGACTGAAGCGACTTAGCAGCAGCAGCAGCAGCAGATGGAATATGTTTTACCCTGGAACTTACATCTATTTGACTTTCTCAAAGGCATATTTTTATCAAGTTACTTATCCATTCAATAGACACTCTCTAAATTTGTACAAACAAGCTTATTCACAAAGCAGAAATATAGCTAGACATATAGAACAAATGTATGGATACCATGGGAGAAGGGGAGGTTGGGATTGACATATATACACTATTATACACATATAAAATAGATAACTAATGAGACCTACACAGGGAACTCTACTCAGTGCTCTACGGTTACCTAAATGGGAAGGAAATTCAAAAAAGAGGGACATATGTATATGTATAGCTGATTCACTTTTCTGTAAAGCAGAAAATGACACAACATTGTTAAGCAACTATACTCTGATAAAAAAATTTTTTAAAAAGAAAAGAAAGACCAACAATCCCTAAATACCTACTGTGCCCTCTGTCTTGAGCACTAAAAGCCAAGTACACAACACTTTGCCACTCCTGTAATGTGTGCTTGTCAAGTCAGGAGACAAGTGACATGCAGAGTAGGCCAAACAGCTCAGTGCTTCCCAAAGTAGCTGTCGAGAACCCAAGACACTGTGAGAAAGAGGGTCCACGGTGAGGTCAGTGTGGAGACACTCCCACCCCTGCTTCCTGGGAGCACAGCTCAGCAGTCCTGTGGCATGACACACCATCGTGTTTTTGAACCTGATGCTTCAGAATTTATTGGGCTACAGAACTTTTAAAAATATAATATAAAATGATAGTATACATGTTTCAGTGCCATTCTCCCAAATCCTCCCACCCTCTCCCTCTCCCTCAGAGTCCAAAAGTCTGTTCTATTCATCTGTGTCTCTTTTGCTGTCTCGCATACAGGGATATCAAATCGCCAGTCTACGTTCGATACAGGATACAGGATACTTGGGACTGGTGCACGTGGATAATCCAGAGAGTTGATATGGGGTGGGAGGGGGGGGGGGGGGCGGTTCAGGATTGGGAACTCATGTACACTCGAGATGGATTCATGTCAATGTATGGCAAAACCAATACAGTATTGTAAAATAAAATAAAGTAAAAATAAAAATTAAAAAATATATATAATATAAAATGAACATTCTATAGGAGTTAGTGTTACAAAGAACCTATTACAATTTACATCAACCTGGAACTGTAAGACTAATGAAACATAAACACAACTAAAAAAAGGAAAACTCCTTCCCTCTCATGAACCTACAGTACAGTTTTAAGCACTCCCTGTAAAGGTGGAGACCATGGAATCTGTGGGAGCTCTGCATGTATACAGTAGAGATTACCTGTGTTTCTCAGCCATACACAACCCATATGGGGTACTTTCACTCTGTACTGACATAAGAAACAAGTATGTATCCATAGAGCTCTTCTTTTCAATCATTCACATGTATGTACACGTGCCCCAGGTCCTCTGTCTTCTCCACCCCATGTTCACCAAAACCTTCCTCCACTCTTTAACCACAGACACATGAGGGCATCGTAACCCAGGATGCCTTGGGACACTGGACACCATTCATGACCCACTTGTGAGAACCACAGCACTAGCTGATCATTCACACAGCAAGGGCTTTCCTTCTAAAGTCTGGATCAAAATATTGTGCCTTTGGTAGTGAGCAATCCCCTCCTGACTCGGGAAGCGAAGGCCAAAGCACACTGCTATTTCTATCTACTTCCAGTGGGCTCTGTCACATACACCTCATGTGTTGCTGGCTCTGTGCTACAGTCTAGGGTGATGGGGAACAATGGGAATCAAGGAGATCTCTGCCCTGTGGGTGTATTTTGGAAAACAGAATCTATGCAATAAGCAAACGTGCTTTTGAGGATCAAGGAAGGAAAAAGTGCAGTGGGCTGCACTGGCTTGGCAAGGGTTCTAGAAGAATCAGAGCTTAACAATGAGTCAGGGAGAAAAGAAAGAAGTGGGTGTTAATAAAATCAAGCACATAAAAAGTACAGATAACCCTGGCAGTGATTGTGTGTTCCCAAATGTGAGTCCAGAATGAGGGTTCCCTGGGTGAGCCCAGGTCTTTCATCCGGGATGAACGTGGTGGTGCTACAGTGGTCCTCTGGGAGAGAATCATTTGGGAAAGGAGTGTTTTTCCTCCACAGGTTGTTGGGCAGTAAGGACTCCGACAGGCCCCATTGCCCCTGTGAATGCCAGACATGGCAGCCTGGGGAATGAGAGTCATGTCCTCTCATAAAGCTCAGGGTCCCGTGAGCATGCACTGCTTGTAAGTTTCCCGTGGGAAGGTGATGGCTGAGTGTCAAAATCCCTCAAGGTCCATAAAAACCCTTAGTGTCCAGCCAAATGGGAAGACACTGTGGTGGGGGTTGTATTCCTATATTAGGTAGGGAAAAGTTAACTTCTCTGGTCTCCTGGAGGTCAGAGCACAGAAAATGGACATTTTGAGTAAGGAACACCAGGCCCAAAATGTAAAGTCAGCTTGAGTAAAAAGTACTCTCAGAAGTTGGCCTATGACAGCCCCATGGCCACCTTTACCAATACTGTATTTCAAACATTCTTTTTTTAAAATTTAAATTTATTTAATTGGAGGTTAATTACTTTACAATATTGTATTGGTTTTGCCATACATCAACATGAATCTGCCATGGATGTACACGTGTTCCCAATCCTGAACCCCCCCTCCCATCTTCCTCCCCATACCATCCCTCTGGGGCATCCCAGGGCACCAGCCCCAATCATCCTCTGCTCATATGTCTCATAGACAGGATTTGAAAATATTAAAGATGCATTTAAAAAGGACAACATTTTTTTCAAGGAAACTTTCACTGCTTCCTGGAATAGGTCAGGTTCCCCTATTTTTATGTATTCATAATATACTATACAAGTTTCCTCCTCTGTAGCATGTAAGAGAGCAGTATTTTGGGGATGGGGCTGTGCATGGCATCTGGAATCTTAGTCCCCTGGCTAGGGATCAAACCCATGCCCCCTGAAGTGGAAGCTCAGAGTAGTAACCACTAGACTGTCAGAGACTTCCCAAGGGAGCAGTATTAAATAGCATGCGTGCTTGTTGAATGCCTTCTTTCTTACAACAGGATTCCATCTGTCTTATTCACTGATCTATCCCCAGATCCTAGCACAGTAGGATCTGATCACAATAAGCACTCAAACCAAATTTGTTAAATGAATGAATGAAGACATAGTCTAATTACTTGTGCCAGAAGAATCAGGGCAAGATGCCTAGGAACAGTTACAGGACATTAATACCAGGATGAGAATTAAGTGCAGGATTAACTTCTCCTCAGTTGACTCTTAAATGTTTATTTCAACCTACAGATTTGAAAAATGGATTCATGGCACACTGACTCCATTCTCCTCTTCCTCACCTATGACAGATACTAAAATTTGAGTCCTTACAGAACACTTACTTGCTGAACATGGACATGGCCTGAGAATATTTTACAACAGACTACTCCCAGAAGTCACTGCCAATTGCTTGCAGATGACAGTAGATATAAAACCTACTTACTATCCTGAGTATAGGTGACAGGAACAGGCAGGCACAACTAGGCAAAATGGATATAAATCGCAACCATGAGACGGCACTCTTAACATTGCTTTTTAAAAACTACCTTGTTAAAAATACTGAGAAACAGAACACAAGAATAATAACTTACAAATCAGAATTTCTACAGCTGATTTCATGCATTATCATTTTTCATGTTTTGTCACATTGTCAACAGTTACAACTCCCCATCTCCTGGAATATTGGTACATTACACCTGATGACCAGGGACACATACCACTTCCTCCACTCTGAGGCTCCAAGATGATGGTCAGTATGTCATCTATGAGGAGGAGGGTTCTCTATTGGAGAGGGTGAGTATAGAATAAGGGAACCTTAGTGCTACTAAAGAACTTTGCCCTTCTTGTCTATTCCAGCTTCAAAACAGTCCTTATGCCCTGTTCAGTCCTATTACTTCAATCTCTTGAAGCTGGGTCTCTAGCTCTCTATTCTGTTGCTTTTCTAGAAGTGAAGTGAAGAATCATCTACCATCAGCAGTCTTCACCTCTTGATCCACAGGACATGTGTAAGTGAGATTCATGTGTGTATCATTTTACGTCTCTATCAATGTTATCTGCACTCTCACCAAACCTGTCAAGTTGGTAGTGATAGCACCATGATTTGCAGATGAGGAAATGAGGTTCAGGGAGGTTATGTAACTTAGCTAAGGTCTCAGCTGGTAAACATTATAGCTCATGGAGCTCAAATCTTGTCTTTTTGTTTCTAAATCTCATTCTTTCCCCAAAATGTCATGTAACACTCATGTTTATTTTCTTTGTTTATGACAACTTTCTCTGTAAGTACTACCATAAAAACAACAAGGTATCCAGATGTAATTAAGATAGAACTATGGCTAAAGCTGGGGCCAGGGCTTGGAGAAATGCCAAGGCTAGAGGTCAGATGGAATGTTCTGCCCAGGAAAGAAATAAAGGTGACCTATTCTCTTGTGTGAGATCCTAGAAAACAGGAAATTTTTTGTTTCTTTTATAAATGTTTATATATCTATGTGTGTATTATATATACATAATATATATGTGTATACAGAAATATATGGAGCAGGCAATGGCATCCCACTCCTGTACTCTTGCCTGGCAAATCCCATGGATGGAGGAGCCTGGTGGGCTGCAGTCCATGGGGTCGCAAAGAGTCGAACACGACTGAGCGACTTCCCTTTCACTTTTCACTTTCATGCACTGGAGAGGGAAATGGCAACCCATTCCAGTGTTTTTGCCTGGAGAATCCCAGGGGTGGGGGAGCCTGGTGGGCTGCCGTCTATGGGGTCACACAGAGTCAGACACGACTGAAGTGACTTAGCAGTAGCAGACAGAAATATATATAAACATATATAGCATTTCATGTTTTCTACGATGCATAGTTTTTATATTTTATCATCATTGAAATCTCAATGAATTTTAAAATCAGTGAATCAATGGCATCTCACAATTTCTGGCCAGGCTGTAGTAAAGTTGTAGTTTTCATTGCCAGCATATACATATCAAAATTTGCAGAATGGCTTGTAGCACTTGGAGAATGTGCTGGATATAATAATGAGGCACTTTTAAAAAATGCTGAATGAGCAATGCTCTAATGGCATGAAGGATAATATTGTATGGAAAAACTGGATTGGACAACTCTAAATGACACGTTATTAGAAAACTCAGTCTCTACATATGAAGATGATTTGAAGGCTCTTCAGTCATCTAATTTTACCTATATTATAATTTTGAAGTATGCATAGGAGGGATAACAGTCTATTGTTTGCTTTAATAAGTCATTCATAAGTATGAAATAAATTTTTTTTCTAATTTATTAGGAATTAGCTAGCAGTGTTTTTCCTTTATTAATAGTACAAATAATGGTGCATCTCATATCTGATGGCACCTTAACATTAATAAATAGAGCTAACATATATATATATATATTGTGTGTATTAGTATGTGGGTATCTCTATTCTCCAACCTTTTACAATATCTGAAAACCACTGAAGAAAAACTGAGTAGCAGGTTTGGGTTAAATCAAAACTGTGAAGTTATCTCATTTTGCTTTTCATGCCACCAACCACCCTACCCCATCCTTACAGTCAGTATTTGAAGAGACTGGCAGCAAAAACTACAATTATTAAGGCATTCCTGCAATCTAAATGTGACAAAGATTGCTGGGATCAATGATGAGAGGCAGAGTACTTTTGAGAAATGTACAGATTTTTTTCCCCACTTTGATTTCACCCCCCCTCAAATGAATGTCTTCAATTCAGCTAGGGAATCTGATTTTCCTTTTAGATCCACATCCATTGTACTTTACAACATGAATGCTGAATTAAAAATCTGGAATTTAAGTCCTGGCCTTAGTCATTCTATTATTTCAATGCATCACAAATTTCTTTGTAGCTGAATCCAAGGCTCTGAGGCATTCTTGAAATAGTCCTTTTAAAGCTGACATTTTTTAATCACCCCTAACTCAAATTAAAATGGTTTTGACATGGTGTTCTGAGAAGGCACAGTGCTTAACAGCAAACACTTCTCATGTATTAAGCAAGATTAGTCAGCCTAATTCTAAAAAATGTCATAATGAGTATGCTGCAGTAGATGTTTTAAAACTTGGGCCAAATTTGCTTCTATTTTTTTTCCTTTTAATGTCTTGGAACATGAAGGGAAAGTTGCACTTCTAAAATGAAGAGAAATCTCTTATTACCAATTACAAAACACGATGCAAGAAAAATGGATGGAGTTCAGACTTATTATTTCTTTTCCCTAGTAGAAGTAAAATACATCAAAAATAGTTGCTTCTGGACAGTATAGATTTTTTTTCTATTCTGTGCAGAAAATACTCTTAAAATAGAACACAGAGAACTTTACCTAGCTGAAAACCATGCATAATTCAGCATAGAGAGTGAACCATAATCTCTTTACTGTTTGGTTAAATGGTTTGTGCTCTGAAAACAGGAATTTTCCAGATAGCAGTGAAAAGTCAGATTATATTTCTCTTCAATACAAGAATCTGTCACCAATGGAGGCTCTGGCAATCTATCCTGTGGCCCCAAAGGGTCAAGAGAAATGTCTTCTGTCCACAGAACTGAAACAGGATGCATATACAGCATTGGGGTTGATGCCTGAAGAAGCACCATGCTTAGCAGCTCTGAACACATGGATGAAAAGAATGGGCCAGTCTCTTTGAACGCTGGATGATTTATGTGAAAACACATGCTTATTTCCTTCTTCTGTAATAGGGAAATACAAGTTATAATTGGCAAGAATTTTGACTTGATTTACAGAAATACTTTTGAGACAGCAGTGCCTCAGATTTAAGAACACGACTTCAAATCTCTTGTCTACTCTAGTTGTTAACCATGCCAGCTTGGGCAAATTACTCAGACTCTTCGTGCCTCAGATTCACCATCCGTAAAACAAGGATTAAAAATAGTATCTAATAGAAATTCCACTTCCCACCATGATGGAATAATAAAAACCTACAGCCTGAAAAAACTAGAACACTGGGAAAAGATATAAAACACAGTGGTTTTCAGATATTGTACAACAGACAACATTGCATAGTGATTTCTGAGGGAAGAGAAGCAGGAGAAAACTACCAAGGCTGGCAGGTGGGGAACTACTAAAAAAAAAAAAAAAAAGGCAGACAGAATAATCCCTGGAGCTCAGTACTAGGAATAGCTTGTGTTCCTACCACCCAGTGAGGGAAAACCTTGGCATGCACGAGGCATGGAGTAATGCCTCAGTAATGAGGACAAATTATCCCTAGACGAACAGCTGATCTGGTCCCACCTAATGAGGCTGAAAAGCTAGGCTTGAAAAGCTAAAAGTGATTCGAGAAACTTAACTGCATTCCAGAATGAAGTCTGAATATATTTAAAGGTATCAAAAACATGCCACAGCTCAACACCATAAAATTCACAACGTCCAGTATCCAATAAAAATTTACCAGGCATGCAAAAGAAGCAGAAAAATATATATGGAGAATAATCTGTTGATAGAAACAGGTTACTAATAGAAACATAAAAATAGTCATAAACATTAAAACAAATATAAATATGTTTCAGATGTGTAACAAGTAAAGAAAAGAAAGCATAGGCAGATAAGAAAAGAGATGGAAAATTAGGTAGAAGGTAGATAGATAGGTAAGTAGGTAGATAGTTAAGGAGATAGATAGCTATTACTCTTCACTGCTATCTCTTCATATCTGTGGCTTTTCTCTAAAAACTCCTTTTCTCAGAATTTTCTCAAGTATTTTATTCTTCTTATTCCCTTCCTTCCAGCAAATAAAGTGTCTTCACCTTCTTTAGTCACCTAGCTCCAAGCAAGGTTTAAACCTTGGATGAAGACAAACCTTCCATTCACTCATAGATTGGGAATGCATTAGTCTACACACTTAGGAGGAGGCTTAGGAACCCCAAGGATGGTCTGAATCTTCCCCTTGGGGCCTTTACCTCTCCCACCTCTGGAACTTGCTGGCACAGACTAGGTAGGCAGCAGAGACTCCTCATGAGAGTGCAGCGGAAAGGTAAGACTAGCCCTTTGCTAGTCACAGCAGATCAGAAGATTAACTAAAGCCACACAAACCAACAGGTGGGTCCGTAGACCTGCATGGCACTGGACACCTCTCAGTCCTGATTTATTGTTTCTACTGTGTTTCTGAGCATGCATTTAAATGTCTCTCCAAACAGAATGCTCCTAGAAGCACTGAGACTCTCCTTTACCACCACCCTTCTTCTTGAGGGTGAGGGTGGGGTTACATGCTAACCCAGAAAGTCTTTAGGGAAAGGAAAGGGTGGAAAGAACAGCTAGGGGACTGTCAGGAACCCCCAGCCAGCCCTCTGAGGCCATTCATTGGAGCAGCACTGCTATCTAGGGCAATTCACACTTATCAGCCCATGTGCCCAGCTGTGTGCAAAGAGTCATGCACTGAAAGCATACCATGTACGAGAAACATAAATTATAGTTAATCCTCCCAACAAACTTAAAAGATAAATATTCTTCCTATTTCATAGTTGATAAAATTGAGCCTCAGGGATACTGAATGAGTCATACAGCTAAATAAAGGCTGAGGAGACCATTCTCACAGACAGAGCAATTGTTTGTCCTGGGGCTGTATGAACTTTGAGAAAGAGGACAGCACTCTGGGCGGGGACCACAGTCCTGGATGGCTTCCTGTAGGAAGTGGCATGGCAGCTGGTCTTTGAGAAGCAGGCTGAGAGGTGGGATGAGAGAATGTGAACTTAGGGGACCAGTATGCTAAAGCAAAAGAGCAAGAAGGATCAGGGCAGGGAAAAGGCCCACTGCTGGGGACAGAGGCTGAATGACATCAGAATGGATAATGGATGGATGGGCCAGTTTTGATCTTCTCACATGAGCCCTGAGATATATAGCCAATTTCATGCAAACAAGAAAGTTTTAGGAAATCTGCTTGTTTCTAGAGAGCTAAGCTATTCCTTTTGAGGAGGGAAGTCCAATATTCAGGAGATCTCCTTGGAATTTTTTGCTATAGTCCTAGAACACAACTGAAGAAAATTATAACAGTTAACATTTATTAAGCATTTTAAATTAAAAAAAAAAAAAAACCAAACTGCAGTAACAGTTTCCTGCGTCCCATCTACTCTCCACTATAACCTTGGCCAGCGATGTTACTTACATGAAACATATTTCACAGAGGAGGAAACCAAGGCCCAGGGGGTTAAGTACCTTATTTGCTCCAGTTTACACCACTGAATAGTGAGCCAGCTGTAGGCACAGGCAGAGACTAAGCGTCACCTCCTCACAACTCAAAAGTGTGGGCCGCAGAGCAGGCACAGGGCCCTCATCTGGGAGCAGTAATACTTGGATTTGAAGATCTTTTCCTCAATGAATATGAAAGTCTTAGACAAACAAAAAGTTTTATCATAGGAAAAGTATTAGGAATGTTGCTCAGTCATAGAAACTGGATTTAAGCAAAACTCTAAGGCAAACCTTTTTTTTGGTAAAGGTCCAAGGAGTAAATGTTCTAGACTTTGCAGGCCATATGGTCTCTGTTATGACTACTCAACTCTGCTACAGTGGCATTAAAGCAGTCATAAACAGCACATGAATGAACAAGGGTGGCTGAGTTGCAATAAAACTTTATTTACAAAAACAGGTGGTGAGCTGAATTTGGCCCTCCTATTCTAGAGCACCAAATATTACCCTCTGAAAGAGGGAATGTGGAAGCGAGGGGAAGGTAAGAAAGGATGCTTCAAGCTAATGGACTTTCTACTAGCCACCTGGATGCAGAACATTTTAATGAGGGACAAAAAATCTTTGGATTCTGGGTATCTGGGATGAATATCACAGCTACTAAAAGGGTGAAGAAGAGTTTCAGACTATTTATGGCAGGGAGACTTTTTGCCCTTTCATATCCAACTCTTTGTTAGATGAGCTCTATAGAGGGAAATGTCAAATAACATCTGCCAGTTCTTTTTATTCATTTATCTTTACCGAATGACTACCATATACCATGTAGTATAAATAAACATGGTCTTCCCTGTGACTCGGTGGTAAAGAATCTGCCTGCAGTGCAGAAGACCTGGGTTTGATCCCTGAGTTGGGGATATTCCCTGGAAGAGGGCATGGCAATCCACTCCAGTACTCTTGCCTGGAGATTTCCACAGACAGATGAGGCTGGCAGGCTACAGTCCGTAGGGTCGCACAGAGTCAGACGTTAGTGAACTGACTAAGCAGCAGCAGCAATATAAATAAACACAGGATAAATTATGCAGCGTTCCTTTTCTCAGAGAGCTCATAATCCAGTGGGGAGGAAGATGTAAACAGGCAGCCTACCTATATGCATGCTAGCACCGAGATACCGTGGGGCACGGTGTGAGCTTGGAGGAGGACACCTTATACACACCAGGAGAAGGGGGTCGAACAACTTTCTGGAAGAAGACAAGCCTCTATTGATACTTGAAGTCTTGGAGACTGTAGAATCAACAAAGTCAAGAGGGGCAGAGTGAACAGTGTTCAAAGGTTAGGGGCAGGAGGCTAAAGCAATCTGATTGCCAAACCAAAGAATTAGTCTGAACAGCAAATGGTAAGTAATGGGTGAGGGAGAATCCGGAGTCAGATTATCAAAGACCTTTGTAACCTCTAAAGGAGGTGGGCTCAATCCTTAGGGCAATGGGTTTCACTGAAGCCTTTTAAATCAGAAAGAAATAATGCATGGATTTTTAAGAATCTAAAGAAATTTTACTAAGGATTCACTATGGAAAATGGATAGACTGGAGATGCAGAGGGTGGGGTGCAATACAAAAGAGAGGCTGATCAGGAAGCTCTGGCAGTGACAGTGGTCAGCGAGAGGAGGTAGTTCTAGAGGGAAGAATTACAGAAGGAGAGCTGATGGAGCTTGAGGGATGCTGAAGTGTCAGTGGTGAGAGAGTGAAGACACTCAAGCTTCCAGCTGAGTGATAGGGTGAGTGTTTGTGCCATTTATAGCAACACTCAGGTTTAGTGGAGACAAAGGGTTAGTCTTTGACTCTAAGTGCCTGTGGAATAGACCAGTGAAGATGTTTAGTAGGTAGGTATATGGACTGGAAATTATGGAGAGATCTGGGCAGAAGGTAGGAATTTGGAACATCATGTAGGAAATGTGATCAAAGGGATGGCAGAGAGGAAACCACACACGGGGAATGCACACAGTAAGAACAGAGGGCTTAGGAAGACTCTAAGGGGAGAGATGGTCAGAGTAGGGAGACCACGAGGGAGAAGGGAAAGGGCACCCATGATGAGGGAAGGAGGACCAAGAGACACTAGCATAACATAATTGTCAAGAATGGCACTTGGATTATCTTCGGTAATATTTCCAACTGCTGTATGGCTAGGCCTGATTATTCTTATTTTACAGATAAGAGAACTAGGAATCAAAGAGGGAAAGTAACTTGACTAGGTTTGAGTGCCACTAACGTTTGGAGGTGGGATTGAAACAGTCTATGTATTTCTGTCCCACAAGCTACATCACAACTTTCAATAATATAATGAATGATATTTGTTTGTAAATATGTACTTGGCTCTAGACACTGTTATAAACACTTATGATATATTCACTCATTCAACTCTCACAGTAATCCAATGATATACAGTATCAATAATCCAGTACCATAATTATCCTTATCTTTCAAATGAGAAAATCCTGGCACAAAGTTGTTTAAGACCACACAGCTAAAAAAAGGTAGATCTTGGATTTGAACATAGGAAGTCTGACTGTCAAATCGGTGTACCTAACCACTACACTACAGAACTTGAATTAATCCAAAACCTTTTATTTAGCAAAGGCTAATGGGGTGGCTTAGATGGTAAAGAATCTGCTTGCAATGTGGGAGACCTGGGTTTGATCCCTGGGTTGGGAAGATACCCTGGAGAAGAGCATGGCAACCCACTCCAGTATTCTTGCCTAGAGAATCCCCATGGACAGAGGAGCCTGGTGGGCTACAGTCCATGGGGTTGCAAAGAGTCAGACACCATTGAGTGACTAAGCACAATGGAGTGAGAATTACATTCAAGGCAGCATGTCCAAATTAGCAATTTTAAAATGTGCTAAAATGTTAAAATTCCTACTTAAATAGATCTTCAGTTCAGTTCAGTCTACTCAGTTGTGTCTGACTCTCTGCGACCCCATGAATTGCAGCACGCCAGGCCTCCCTGTCCATCATCAACTCCCAGAGTTCACCCAAACTCATGTCCATTGAGTCGGTGATGTCATCCAGCCATCTCACCCTCTATCATCCCCTTCTCCTCCTGCCCCCAATCCCTCCCAGAGTCAGAGTCTTTTCCAATGAGTCAACTCTTCAGATGAGGTGGCCAAAGTATTGGAGTTTCAGCTTTAGCATCAGTCCTTCCAAAGAACACCAGGACTGATCTCCTTTAGAACAGACTGGCTGGATCTCGTTGCACTCCAAGGGTCTCTCAAGAGTCTTTCCAACACCACAGTTCAAATAAATCTTACAATCCCATATCTCCTAGAATTGATTCTCAATCATATTTAGAGAAGATA
Source organism: Aepyceros melampus (assembly GCA_006408695.1). Lineage (NCBI taxonomy): Eukaryota > Metazoa > Chordata > Mammalia > Artiodactyla > Bovidae > Aepyceros > Aepyceros melampus. Next base: position 218,044 of record SJXQ01009001.1, read on the forward strand.
AACAATGAAGAGACAATAGAGTTGAGTGACAGAATATGAACAGAACTTGAACTTGGGACTGTTGAGAGAAATGCAGGCTTTTATTGAATACCTCAGTGTGTAATACTTTTCTAGATTTGAGAGGAGCTATCCTGGGTAAACTAGTTTAAGAGCATCATCACTTAAGGATATTTCACACTTGCCTTGACCTGAATTTTTCTCTCCTTGTGTTTTCCAGTGGATGTGATGGTTTGTGATAGTTAATTCACTGTTCATGAGACAATCTGCCCTTTTTAAAAAGTGGTGGCTCAGAAGTTAAAGAGCCTGCCTGCAATGCAGGAGACCTGGGTTTGATCCCTGTGTCGGGAAGATCCCCTGGAGAAGGAAATGGCAACCCACTCCGGTATTCTTGCCTGGAGAATCCCATGGACGGAGGAGCCTGGTCGGCTACAGTCCACGGGGTCGCAAAGAGTTGGACATGGCTGAGCGACTTCACTTTCACTTTCAAACCTTTTTTTAATATCCTTTTTATGATGGGAATAGATGTAGATGTTTAGAATTTAGAAGGATGGGATTTATGGAATCATGGAGCCCATCCAGGACTGAAGGAGATTGGGAGGATATTAATAACTCTGGAGCCAGGAAGAGGAAAATTGTCTACTTCAGGTGGGAAAGACTCTTGGGTGATATCACCAGGGACAGTGAGAGTCTCCCCCAAAAGAAGTTAAGATCCTTGTTTCTTGTTAATAATGGTCTCCTCTATCTCTGGATAATAGTTCTTTTCCCCAGTGCTCACCATGGGATTCCATTGTTACGGAGATGAGAAAGGTCTGAATTAGGAAGGATCTAAATATATATATTTCATTGTAGAGAAAGTATTTGACTTATAAAAAATTAGAAAATGATTCCTCTATTAAAAGCCAAGTTTCAGCTATCTCTTTGCCTTTAGGAACTGCCAGGCTGTCCGGTAATGAAGTCTCTTGAGAACCCACAAGGCTCTTTGTTCCTAAGGGTTATCCTAAGAGTTTCTATCCTAAGGGTGGTTTGGGAGGAAACAAATGACCAAAGGTGGTTTCTGAAATAGCTGTATTTACTACTTGAGACATACTTTAAGGACTGAACTATTTATTCAGGGTATTACAGGTAAGTCTAAAGTATCCATGGGTTTGATCTCTTTCTTGGCACTTAGGCTTGCTATGTATTGGACCACACAATATTACAGTGTGCAACCTTCTCAGCAAATATGTTTGCCTCTTATCAGTGCCGTCAGGATGTATTATTCCATACATCAGAAGTCAATGTCAAAACTACCCCTGCCCCTGCTCACTGAGGCCTGATATTTCATCAGTGCCACATCCGTCCATCCATCCATCTCATTGATCCAGAAAACACTGGATGAGCATTTAATTTATTGAGCTTTACTATGAGGGCAAGGAGATGAATCAGATACATCCTCCAAGCTGCTCAGAGACTATTAAAGAAGATAGAAAAGCAATAATTTCACTCCAGTACAATAGACTCTATAATAGCTGTGTATCAAAAACAAACCTAGACAGCATATTAAAAAGGAGTGATATTACTTTGCCAACAAAAGTCCGTCTAGTTAAAGCTATGGTTTTTCCAGTAGTCACAAATGGAAGTGAGAGTTGGACTCTAAAGAAAGCTAAGTGCCGAAGAATTGATGCTTTTGAACTGTGGTGTTGGAGAAGACTCTTGAGAGTCCCTTGGACTGCAAGGAGATCCAACCAGTCCATCCTAAAGGAAAGCAATCCTGAATATGAGTTGGAAGGACTGCTGCTGAAGCTCCAATACTTTGGCCACCTGATGTGAAGAGCCAACTCATTAAAAAAGATCCTGATGCTGGGAAAGATTGAGGGCAGGAGGAGAAGGGGACGACAGAGAACAAGATGGTTGGATAGCACCACCAACTTGATGGAAACGAGTTTGGGCAGGCTCCAAGAGATGGTGAAGGGAAGCCTGGCATGCTGAATCCATGGGGCTGCAAAGAGTTGGATATGACTGAGCAACTGATCAACAACAACATCAAAAACAAAAAAATAGGTTGAGCTCCCATTTCATATCCTATTTAGAGTGACAATCATGGGAGAGGGAACAAGTGTGAGAGAACTCATCAGCAGAAGTTTCTGTCTATGTACACATAGTGCGAAATAGAAATTCTTCCTTATTAGAGCTTTACCTCTTCCAGAGCAAGGTCTTAGTTTGCTTTTGTAAGAGAAGATATTGATAATGAGTAAGCTGGAAAGCTGGGTCTAGAGGAGCTCTGGAGGAATTTCTGGAGAAGGCAAAAGTAGGTACAGTATTTTAGGTACAGTATTTTAAGGCTTTCAGAGTAAGCATGGCAGTTTCCCCACTTCCTCCTTCACTTCCTTGTTTACTTACTTCCTTAAACACCTGGGCAATTTTTAGCTCTCTTGAATAACCACATAATTAGTGTCAGTATGTGTTTTATCAAAAGAAAACAACTTAGGATGCTAGGGGAAAAGGCTGTGGAGTGGGAACCCTCAGAGCCTCCTTCTCCCATGGAGACACTGACCCAGCAACAATGCATGAATGAATCCCCTTTGTGAGAAAACCAGAAATCATCCCAAGTGAGTGCAAAACCAGCTGTTACGACTATAAAATGTTTTATGTATGACCCATGGTAACCACAAAGAAAAATGCCCATAGATGATACACAAAAGAAAATGAGAAAGGAATCAAAGCATGTCTGAACAAAAAATCAACAGAATACAAAGGAAGATAGCAAGAGAGGAAAGAGGGGACAAAATTGCTATAAGACAGACAGAAAACAATGAACAAAATGGCAAAGTAAGTACTTCCCTATCAGTAACTACTTCAAATATAGTTTAAACTTCTAATCAAAAGATATAGACTGGCTGAATGAATTAAACAAAACAAGATCCAACTACATGCTGTCTATAAGAGATTTAGTATAGGATTAAGAACCCATATAATGAAAATGAGGGCTTCCCTGGTGGCTCAGAATTTACTGCAATGTGAGAGACCCAGGTTCAATCCCTGGATTGGGAAGATACCATGGAGAAGGGAATGACTGCCCACTCCAGTATTCTTGCCTGGAGAATTCCATGGACAGAGGAGCCTGGCAGGCTACAGTCCATGGGGTCACAAAGAGTCAGACACGACTGAGTGACTAATACTTTCACTTTTCATAATGAAAATAAAAGGAGGTGAAAGACATTTGACATAAATGTCAAACAAAAGAGAGCAAGGATGGCCATACTTATATCACATAAAATAGACTTTAAGTCAAAACTGTCACAAGAGATAGAGAAGGACACTATATAATGATAAAAGGACAATTCATCAAGAAGATATAACAATTATAAATATATATGAACCCAACTCAGAGCACCCAAGTATATGAAATAAACCATGACAGAATTGAAGGTAGAAGTAGACAGTAATCAATAACAGTAGGAGACTTCAATACCCCACTTTTGATAATGGATGGAACATCCAGACAGAAGATCAGTAAAAAAACAAAAGACTTGAACAACACTACAGACCAAGTAGACTTAACAGACATATAAAGAATATTTCCCCAAAAGAGGCAGAATACATATTCTTCTCAAGTGCACACTGGACATTCTCCAGGATATATCATTGTTTTAGATCACAAAAAAGTCTCAATAAATTTAATAAGACTGAAATATTTTCTGACCACAATGGAATTAAACTAGAAATCAAAGGCAGAAGATTAAAAAATTCACAAATACGTGGAAATTAAACAACACACACTTGAACAACCAATGGGTCAGAAAAAAATCAAAAGGGAAATTAGAAACTATCCTGAGACAATTGAAAATAAAAACACAACATGTGAAAAGTAAGAGATGTAGCAGAAGCAGTATTAATAGAGAAGGTTAGTGATAAACACCTATGTTAAAAAAGAAGAAAATCTCAACTGAACATTCTTCTCAAGTGCACACTGGACATTCTCCAGGATATATCATTGTTTTAGATCACAAAAAAGTCTCAATAAATTTAATAAGACTGAAATATTTTCTGACCACAATGGAATTAAACTAGAAATCAAAGGCAGAAGATTAAAAAATTCACAAATACGTGGAAATTAAACAACACACACTTGAACAACCAATGGGTCAGAAAAAAATCAAAAGGGAAATTAGAAACTATCCTGAGACAATTGAAAATAAAAACACAACATGTGAAAAGTAAGAGATGTAGCAGAAGCAGTATTAATAGAGAAGGTTAGTGATAAACACCTATGTTAAAAAAGAAGAAAATCTCAACTAAACAACATAAATTTACACTTCAAGAAGCTATAAAAAGGAGAATAAGCCCAAAGTTAGGAGAAAGACAGAAATGATAGAGATTAGTATAGAAATAAATGAAATAGAAAATAGAAAGGCTATAGTAAAAAATCAATAAAACTGAGAGTTGGATTTTTAAAATATCAACAAAATCAACAAATCTTTAGCTAGACTAACTAAGAAGAAAAGACTCAAATAAATAAAATTGGAAAGCGGAGACATTTCAACTGATGCCACAGAAAAAAAAGAATTATAAAAGACTGCTATGAGCGATTATACAACAAAAAAATGGAGAGCATATTAAAAATGGACAGATTCATGGAAACACACAATTTACCAAGACTACATTATGAAGAACTAGAAAATATGAACATACCTATGACTAATAAGGAGATTGAGCCAGTAATCAAAAACCTCCAACAAAGAAAAGCCCAGGATGGCTTCCCTCGAGAATTCTCCCAAATTTACGCCAATCATTCTCAAATTTTTCCAAAAAATTGATAAAGAGGGAACACTACTATTTTGAGGCCAGCATTATCTTGATACTAAAACCAGAAAAAGACACTACAAGAAAAGTATAGGCTGTGACCTCTGATGAATACAGATGCAAAAATCGTCAACAATATACTAGCAAATTGAGTTCAATAATATATTAAAAGGATCACACATCAAGACCAAGAGGGATTTATCCCTGGGATGCAGGGATGCTTCAATATATGAAAAAATCAGTTGATGTGATTTAAACAGAATGAAGAATAAAATATCACATGATCATTTCAATAGACGTAGGAAAAATTGTTTTAATTCAATACTTCTTCATGATAAAACACAGACCTAGGAATAGAAGGAAATTGCCTCAACATAATAAAGATATATGAAAAGACCACAATGGACATTATAATCAAAGGAAAAAAAAAAAAAAAAAAAACAAAACCCAAACAAACAATCTGAAAGCTTCTTCTCTAAGATCAAGAACAAGAAAAAGATGTCCACTCTCATCATTTCTATTCAACAGTCTTGGAAGTTCTACCCAGGGCAAATAGGCAAGAAAAATGAATAGATGGATATAAATCAGATAAAAAGAAATAAAACTGTCCATATTTGCAGACAACATGGTCTTATTTGTAGAAAAGCCTAATTATTCCATGAAAAAAAATTATTAGAATTAATAAACAAATTCAGTAAAGTTACAGGTTACAAAACCAATATGTAAAAATCATACATGTTTCCATACACTAACAACAAAGTATCTGTAAAGGAAATTGGAAAACAATCCCATTTATGATAGCACCAAAATAATAAAATGCTTAGGAATTAGCTGAGGAGGTGAAAGACTAATACATGAAAAACTGTAAACATTGATGAGAGAAATTAAAGAAGATACAAACAAATGAGAAGATATCCTATGTTCATGTACTGGAAGACTTAATATTAAAATGCCCATATTATCCAAAGCAATCTATAGATTCAATGCAATCTCTATTAAAATTTCAATGTTACTTTTTGCAGCAATAGGAAAAAAATCCAAAAATTTATACGGAACCACAAAAATACCCCAAATAGCCAAAATAATCTTGAGAAAGAAGAAAAAAGCTAGAGGTTTCAAATTTTCTGACTTCAAAACATTATAAAGCTATAGCAATCAACATAGAATTGTACTGACATATATGTTTTTTATATTTTTATATATATATATATATATTTACATACACACATAGCAGTGAAACAAAATAGAGAGCCCAGAACTAAACTATGCACATTTAATCAAAAAATCTTTGACAAGGGTGCCAAGACTACACAATAGGGAAAGAATAGTCCCTTGAGCAAATGGTGCTGGGAAAACTGAATATCTATATGCACAAAAACAAAATTGAACCTTTATCTTACATTATAAATAAAATCAACTCAAAATGGATTGGACTTAAGCATAAGATCTGAAACTTTTAAAATTCCTAGAAAAAAATGCAGGGCAAGAGCTTCACAAGATTGGTGTTCACAGTGATTTCTCAGATACAACACCAAAAGCATAGACAACAAAAGAAAAATCAGACAAGTGAGACTACCTCAAACTAAAAACATGTATAGAAAAGGAGAAAATTGGCAGAGCGAAAAAGGTAACCTATGAAATGGGAGTAAGTTTCTGCAAATAATATATCTGCTAAGGGGTTAATATCCAAAAAATATAAGGAACTCCGACAACTCAACAGCAAAAATTAAAATAACTTGATTAAGAAATAGGCAAAGGATATTTCTGCAAAGAAGACAAATTGCCAATAATTATATGAAAGATGCTCAACATCATTAATCATAAGGGAAATGCAAATCAAAATCATGACAATTATCACTTTACACCTGTTAGGATAGCCACTATCAGAAAAACCAAAACAAACATTCAACAAACAAAATAGTAAGTGTCAGCAAGGATGTAGAGAAATGGGAACACTTGTGCACTGTTGGTGAGAATGTAAAGTGGTTCGGCTGTTATGGAAAATAGTGTGGAGGTGCCTCAAAACATTAAAAATAGAATGGCTATGTGATTTAGCCATTCCACTCTGGATATTTATTCAAAGAACTGAAATCAGGATCTCCATGGAATATTTGCATTCTCACATTCACTGCCGCACTACTCTCAATGGCTAAGACGTGGAAGCAACCTACTATCCTCCTTTTCCACTCCCTCCTTAATCTTGCCAACCAATAAGCTCTTTTCCATTTCAATAATTTTGCAACTCAAAAATATTATGAAATAGGACTTCCCTGGTGGTCCACTGGTTAAGACTCTGAGCTCCCATTGCAGGGGGCCCAGGTTCAATCCCTGGTCAGGGAACTAGATCCCACATGTCACAACTCAGAATTCACATGCCACAGCTAAAGATCCTGTGTGCTTCAACTAAGACCCATCCACAGCCAAAATAAATAAATATTCAACAAAAATGTTACAAAAGGGAATCATGCAGTGTAGCCTCTTGGGATTGGCTTTTTCACTTAGCATCATGCTCTGGAGACTCAGGTAAATAGCAACAGTTCAATCCCAATGCGCTTTCAAATAATTTTTCATACGTAGGGGAACTTCTTCATGAGCCTGTGTCAGTGTCAGTTAGTGGAATCCCTTGCGATGTTAAAGAAGGAAACATATGCTCTAGAGGCTTTCCTTTTTTAAAACACCTTCTGGAGGTTTTGACACTTTGCGGTATTTGTCACAAATGTTTTGAAAAGTTTCCAATATGATTTCTGTGCATGTGAACTTGAAAAGGGAATAAAAATGTCAGTGGCCATATTCATCTTGCATAAAATATTTGAACTTTATGTGCACTGAAACAATAAATTCTCTCTGTAATAAGACATGGGCAATTAAACAAGCAAGAGAAACAATTCATGTAGCTTGAGTTGAACAGAAGTAGTGCAATTGAAGTAATGTAATCACACCCTAGGAATTCAAAGAGGGGGGGTGTATGCCCAGGAGAGGCGACTGGTTTATGCTTCTTTATATAATGTATAAGGGAAGTGTAATTTAATTTGCAAACAGCGATCTTTAGAAATCAATTAGGAATTTATTCCAAAGAGGGCAAACACCAGTCAAAGATTTACAGACTCCTCTATAAGAGGAGGGTAGTTTAGCATTTAGAGCGCAAGTCTTAACTTACACATCTCCTCAGGACTGACTCTGTCAGGGAAGGATATGGTGAGGCCACAAGGAGAGGTATCCTGCTTTGCAAAGTAGCCCCTTGCTTGGGAAGGGGTTTGTTCTTCTTGGTGGAAGAACAAACTCTATTATTTCTCATTATACGTTAACATTGCTTTTTCAGTCATCTCTAGCCAGTATTTTCCTTTTTGTCTTTCTCAGAACGTAGAACACAAGCAGTCAGTCTAATAGGAATTAGCAAACAAAGGTTTCGTGGTCATGTGAGTTTGGGGAATGCTTGTTTAATCAAAGTTAAGCAGGCATCTTTATCACAGGACCACTCATATCCTTTGATAAGAGGCTGTGTATGGGAGATCTACAGATTATTCTAAGATTATACACTTACAATGACTGATTATACCATTATAATCAGGATTTTTTGTTTTGTTTTGTTTTAGCCTATCGGACCAGGAGACCTCATTTTCTTGTGAGCCTTGACCCAGACAAAAGCGCTCGTGTCCCACTCTGAGGAAAGCTGACTTGGAAAGCTGACTTCCTTGAGCCCTGCCTGGGGGCTTCCCACTGTGTTCCCTGATGTATCTCCACCCCCTACATAGTAAGTGCTCACTGAATGCAGGTTGATGATTAAAAATAGTAACTATTATTGCTTGAGGTCTAGGAATGGTGAGTATTTTCAGGTATTATCTCTTTAACCCTCAAAACAATACAGAAAACTAGGTCTCATGGTTACTTCCTTCCATAGATGAGAACACCGAGAGTTATCATGGTTCAATAATTTTCCCAAATTTACCCAGTGAGGAAGGGGCAGGTTGATGCTTGAATTCAGATTATACGATTTTTTCAAGCCCAGACTGGTAACTGGTTCTCTATGCTTCTTCTAGGAAGGAACAGATACATAGATAAATGAATCCAGAGGCCATGTAGGAATCACTCACAGTAAGGGAGCCAGCCCCAGGGGCCCCACCTAATCACCCCACTCCTCTGAGCTAATGGATCCTTGGACATGACCTTACAGGGATAACATACATTTCCAGAACATTCCTGACTGCAGAGGTTGGCAGGTCTCTTTCAGAGTCCACACTGAACATGGTGGCATTTGGAATAAAACAGCCAAAGCAACAGGTGTTATGAGGTGAGGGGATGGGGGGTGGATGAAAGCCTTGGAAGCAACCACTCAAGCTTCCAATCAGGAATTGGTGGTGGTTTAGTCGCTACGTTGTGTTCTACTCTTGAGACCCCATGGACTGTAGCCTGCCAGGCTCCTCTGCCCGTAGAATTCTCCAGGCAAGAATACTGGAGTGGGTTGCCATTTCCTTCTCCATGGGATCTTCCTGACCCAGGAATCAAACCAGAGTCTCCTGCATTGCAGGCAGACTCTTTACCAACTGAGCTATGAGGGAAGCCCTTCAGGAAATAGGAGCATTTATTATCAGTAGAAGGAGGTCAAGGAGAGAGGGCATCTCAACCTCTCAATGTTCCCAGTGAGCCCACATGACGATTCTACCTGCACTGTGGTAGACAGGAAATAACATAGCTGCCTAGGAAAGATGACGTCAATAAGGTAAAATGCCCAGTGCAGAGAGACCTTCTGAGGATCCCTCTTTGGAAAGAGGAAGTTTCTCAGGAAGTGATGAGTTAGTACCCCAACATTCAGGGGTCTCTTGAGTTTTGTCCAAAGACTGGCAAAAGACTCCAGAGGCCAGCTCTGAACTGGGAGCTCACCTTTGCTTTTTCCTATTGATGATTTCTCCATGCATCCAGTGTCAGATCCACATAGAAGTCACCTCTGACCCAGAGTGAGTAGGACATTTCTTGGTCAACATGACTGCAGCTCAGCAGAGGACAGTGGTTAAGAAGAAAGATTTTCAAGCCAGATGGCCTGGGCTTGATTTTTAACCCTTCCACCTTCTAAGTGGGTCTGCTCTGAGCAAGTTATTTTATTTCTCAGGGCCTTAGTGTTCCAATCTATATCGTTGGGATAAAAATGACAGCATCTCTTAAGATTACAGCAAGGATTAAAAGATATAAGAGATGTAAGATATTTACATGTGGAGGCTCATCTTCTGCATGACTGTAAGTCTTGCTGGCCCTCTGGTTTTCAAATCAGCCTTGGCGTGTTTAGGGTGGAGAGGCAGTTTCTTGGTATTGGATCAGCTCCAAAGCACTGATAAATTCTGGTTTGGGGAGCTGCAATGCTGGGGTTCCAGTTCTGGCTGCCTTGTGAGTCTTGTGGACCTTGGATCGTGGGTTTCAACACAGGTGCCAGCCAACCTTCAGCACAGTTTCTCATCAACCCCCGAAGGATATAGTGCACGCTAAGTTATTTTAGTCGTGTCCGACTCTGCGACCCCATGGACTGCAGCCCAGGAGGCTCCCCTGTCCATGAGATTTCCCAGGCAAGAATACTGGAGTGGGTTGCCATGCCCTCCTCCAGGTAATTTTCCCGAGCCAGGGATTGAACCTGGGTCTCTTCCGTCTTCTGCACTTACAGTGGATTCTTTACCACTAGCACCACCTGGGAAGAATTCCCAATGTGTGCTGGCATCAGAATGAGGCCCTCAGGGGCTACAAATCTAGCCTGTCCTCCTGCCTCCCAACATTGCACGTCTCAAGCATTTGCCCCACGTTCTGATGAGACGTTTAATTCTTAGCTGCAGGGGGTCGCGAAGAGTCAGACATGACTGAGTGACTTCACTTTCACTTTTCACTTTCATGCATTGGAGAAGGAAATGCAACCCACTCCAGTGTTCTTGCCTGGAGAATCCCAGGGATAGTGGAGCCTGGTGGGCTGCCATCTATGGGGTCACACAGAGTTGGACACTACTGATTTGACTTAGCAGCAGCAGCAGGCATCATCTGAGGAGTGTCTAGAGTAATAATTGAGAGTTAAAGTCATAGGCAAAGACTTGAAGACAGCAATCAGGAGTTTAAATCAGGATAACAATATCCTTCTGAGTATCCTTCATGTTTCAAGCCAGAAGAGCCCTCAAATGATATTGTTAATTTATTCTTTCAATAATATAAAACATTTCCTCAGCAACTGGTAAAGGCCTAACTGGTAAAGAATAAGTGTGGCTCTTGATGTCTGCTTTGATTGGTGGTACATTTGACATCAGACCCAGTACAGAACTGGGTTCATGTGTGTCAGGGGCCTGGCTAACTCCTTACCTGTCCCCTATGCTCTACCTGCTCTCAATCTGGTTTTCTTACAGTCCCAAACCCATAGTCCCATAGAGCCAGCACCTCAGTTTACTTTCTGCCCTTCCTGGCCCCAGAGGCCAAATCTATTAATGCAGATAATAATATTGACCTCACCAGCTGGTTGTGCGGTTCCAAGGACATCATGTAGGTGAATGTGCTGGGCAGGCAGTCCTGGGCACACAGAGGAATCTGCAAATATCATCCTATCTTTCCCTGGATGGAAATTGCCTTGTCTCTATTCCAGATCAGCACAAAAGGATATTTGGTCTTGTTCTGTTCTTTCTCTCCTATGAGTTCATGCATTGGCTTTTGCTTTTGGATTTTCAATTAGATGGAAACCATTACGGAAGCAGACACCAATTCTGCTCATGTATCTCCATGATGTATTTCTACTGAAGGCATTTCTACTGAGTTGAATGGAAATGGCTCTTGGCAAGTTTGTCTCTGAATGCACCCAGAATCTTCTTCATGAGAGATGGATTTAATAGTCATAGACATAGCGGGGGAGGGACAGGCAAGGATGCTTGGTTCCAAAGCTAAAGACATCTAGACAATTTAAGGTTAAAATTGGAAGCTGTCTGTTGATTAACCATGGGGCCCAAGTAAGAAGAGAAGAGGCCAAATTCCACATGTGGTCCTGCTAATGTCCACAATTCTATTCTCCCAGGAAATCTGGACTCCCTGCTCCCTCCAGTATGACAGACTGGAGACCAAATACATCATGACACCCATATAGCATGATAAGCATAGGAAGATGACACTTGGAAGGTGAGCCAGCTCCGCCAGAGGGCGCTGTGGGCAGACTAGCCCGTGGGTCTCTGAGGACTCCTGCAACAGGTGACAGAGCACAGTCTGCGCCCCTTCAGATGCTTAAAGCTGAACTGATGCATTTGTTTGCTTTCATCTGGCTGTTATCGTCTTGATAGCAGGGAAACCATGAAAGGCAGGATAGCATAGCATCTGGAGCCAAACTACCTGACTCTGACACTTACAGATGTTGACAAGATACCTGAGTCCTCATGTCTTCCATCCCCAAACCTATAAAATAAGGTCAATTAAAGTGCCCACTGCCCAAGGTTGCAGTGACGCACAATGAGTAAATACGGCCAAAGCTCTCAGAACAGCATGGAGCACAAAACCTGCAACTCAATCAAAAGATGGACAGAAGATCAAAATAGAAAATCCTCTAAAGGAGACATATGCACGGCCAAAAGCACATGAGACGATGCTCAGTATCACTAATTTTAGAGAGATGCAAATTAAAACTATAATGAGGTGTCATCTCACACCAATCAAAATGGCCATCATCAAAAATGTCTACAAACGAGAAATGCTGGAGAGGATGTGGAGAAAAGGGAACTCTCCTACACTGTTGGTGGGAATGTAAATTGGTAAAACCACTATGGAGAACAGTATGGAGGTTCCTTAAAAACTAAAAATAGAGCTACCATATGATCTTGCAATCCAACTCTTGGACATATATCCAGAGAAAACCATAATTCAAAAAGATACATACCCCCCCACCCCCAGCAATATTCATTGCAGCACTATTTACAACAGCTAGGATGTCGGTTGATTCAGTCACTCAGTCGTGTCCGACTCTTTGAGACCCCATGAATCATAGCACGCCAGGCCTCCCTGTCCACCACCATCTCCCAGAGTTCACTCAGACTCACGTCCATCGAGTGAGTGATGCCATCTAGCCATCTCATCCTCTGTCGTCCCCTTCTCCTCCTGCCCCCAATCCCTCCCAGCATCAGGGTCTTTTCCAATCAGTCAACTCTTCACATGAGGTGGCCAAAGTACTGGAGTTTCAGTTTTAGCATCATTCCTTCCAAAGAAATCCCAGGGCTGATCTCCTTCAGAATGGACTGGTTGGATCTCCTTGCAGTCCAAGGGACTCTCAAGAGTCTTCTCCAACACCACAGTTCAAAAGCATCAGTTCTTTGGTGCTCAGCCTTCTTCGCAGTCCAACTCTCACATCCATACATGACCACAGGAAAAACGATAGCCTTAACTAGACAGACCTTTGTTGGCAAAGTAATGTCTCTGCTTTTGAATATAGTATCTAGGTTGGTCATAACATCTTCCAAGGAGTGTCTTTTAATTTCATGGTTGCAATCACCATCTGCAGTGATTTTGGAGCCCCAAAAAACAAAGTCTGATACTGTTTCCACTGTTTCCCATCTATTTCCCATTAAGTGATGGGACCGGATGCCATAATCTTTGTTTTCTGAATGTTGAGCTTTAAGCCAACTTTTTCACTCTCCTCTTTCATGGAAGCAACCTATCTAGGTATATCAACAGATGAATGGATAAAGAAGATGCAGTCATATATACAATGGAATAGTACTCAGCCATAAAAAAGAAGTCAGACAGAAAGACAAATATCATATGATACTACTCATACGTGAATCTAAAAATATAATACAAATGAACTTATTTACAAAACAGAAACAGATTCACAGACTTAGGAAACAAACTTACAATTACCAAAAGGAAAATGCTGTGGCAGGGGGCAAGTTCAGTTCAGTTCAGTCGCGCAGTCGTGTCCGACTCTTTGCGACCCCATGAATCGCAGCACGCCAGGCCTCCCTGTCCATCACCAACTCCCGGAGTTCACTCAGATTCACGTCCATTGAGTCCGTGATGCCATCCAGCCATCTCATCCTCGGTCGTCCCTTTCTCCTCCTGCCNGGGCAAGTAGAGAGGGATAAATCAGGAGCTGGGGATGAACAAACACACATTACTATAAGATAGATTAGCAACAAGGACCTACTGTATAGCAAAGGAACTCTACTCAATATCCTGTAATAATCTTGTGAAAAGAATGGATATATGTATATGAATAGCTGAATCACTTTGCTGTATACTTGAAACTAACACAACATTGTAAATTAACTGTATTCCAATAAAAGTAAAATTTTAAACTAAAAAACAAATAAAAATAAAATTTCTAGAAATGAAAAACAAAACAATGCCATAGGTTAGCAGCAGATGTGACAGTGACAATGCCATATTTCAGAGACAGTCAGTCCTGCCTACATGGCATGGAACATTCCCAGGGAGGTGCCAAGGTCCACCAAGAAGCTTTTATAAAGCCAGGTTTCCAGGTATTTTCTTTTTGTCTAATTTAATTTTTAATTGGAGGATAATTATAATATTGTGATGTTTTCTGCTATACATCAACATGAATCAGCCATAGGTATACACATGTCCCCTACTTCCTGAAGCTGCCTCCCATCTCCCTCCCCACCCCACTCTAGGTTGTCACAGGGCACTGGCTTTGGGTTCTCTGTGTCATACAGCAAATTCTCACTGGCTATCTACTTTACATACAGTAATATATATGTTTCAATGCTGCTGTCATAAATCATCCCACCTTCTTTCTCCTTGACTGTGTCCAAAACTCTGTTCTCTATGTCTGCATCTCCACTGCTGCCCTGTAGATAGGTTCATCAGTACCATCTTTCTCAATTCCATACATATGCATTAATATACAATATTTGTCTTTCTCCTTCTGACTTACACTTCACTTTGTATGATAGGCTCTAAGTTCATCCACCTCATTAGAACCAGTTCAAATGCATTCCTTTTTAAAGCTGAGTCATATTCCACTGTGTATATGTACTGCAACTACTTTATCCATTCATCAACAGACATCCAGGTTGCTCCCATGTCCTAGCTGTTGTCAATAGCGCTGCAGTGAATATTGGGGTACATGTGTTTTTTTCAATTATGGTTTCCTCAGGGTATATGCCTGGTAGTGGCATTACTGGGTCATATGGTAGTTTTATTCCCAGTTGTGTAAGGAATCTCCATATTGCTCTCCATAGTAGCTGTATCAGTTTGCATTCCCACCGACAGTCAAGCAGGTGAGTCACTTTACCAAGCAGGTGTGCAGGAAGCCAGCTCTCCTGATGTCTGAGCTGAATCCACCTGCTAGTCTGGAAGGAATGGACACTGCCCCTCCATCAGGGCACCATGGACTCCTTCTTACTGTATTTACCAGCATCCAGGACACCACGAGAAGACTTGCTCTGAGTGAAAAGTGAGCAGCATTCAAAAAACATTAAATAAAACAAGCCCAGAAAAAGAACTCTAGAAACAAGATTGCTCCTAGATAAATAGCCACCCTGTTTTCTTCAGGAGCGCAGAATTCTCAGAATGAAGGAACTGTGGTTTGAAAGGTTACCTTCGGGAAACCTGGAGCTTTTAAAGCCCTGAGCTTTAATTAAAGCTCACTCATGCACAACTCATGTGTGAGCCCAGAGGTCCCCTGAGTGCTCTTCTGGAAGGCAGGCCAGATAAGGGCTTTCATGAGATGAGAAACTCCCGAGTCCTTGGCACGCATATGAGACCTGTGTGCCCCTGCTCCCGTTTGCACTCTTTAGGAAAGGCTCTGCTCTCCACTCTTCAGAGGGGAATGCGCCCAGCCATCCAAGTGTCCATCATTCCTGCAGCTTCTGCATGATGCTTGCTGTGGTGCTACCCAGAGGGACCAGTGTGGCTGGAATCGACGCATCGGTGGTAATTTTTTTAAACTCTCAATTATTAAAATAAAATAAAAAATAGGTTCAGGCACCATCTACGAAAATCCTGTGTGCGAACCAAATGCTGCCAACTGGGGTTTCCTGCTCCACCCAGGTTGGGTCCCCGTCCGCCACCACTCTGCTCCTGTGGTTCACAGAGACGGCTCAGATGATTGCAACATTTAATCCTGCTGCATATGATCATGTTGGTGAAGCCTGTTACTATATCCTCAGCCACCAAGGGACTCCACATACTCTGTTTTTAGGAGCAAATGCAAGTCATCATTTCCCACAACAAATTCATCCCAAATACTGTCTTTGTTCCAGGTGTCATGGGGCTTGGGCTATTTGGCAAAACTGCCACCCACCTTGAAAAATTTCCAGGGAGAAAGCTCCTGTGGGCTAAATTTGGCCTAAAGACATGCTTGCCTGACCTGCTTGGTATTTCAAAAAATGTGAACTACTTGCTGATATGTAAAATTCAGGAAGTTTATATGCATCAACTCAGATTCATCTCAAAAATCAGGAGAGCTAGCAATCTGGGCCAACAAGGCAACAAATATTGGGTCCACTTTCCCTAAGAGCAGGCTGTCTTCAGCTTACCACAGTCGCGGGCCCCTCTGTCTTATACACTGCTGCCTCACTTGAATTTGCATCTTATTTAGTCCTGGGGTAGGTCTTTCCAACCCACAAAGAAAGAACTAAATAATGAGCAAACGGACTTCCCTGGTGGTCCAGTGACTAAGAATCCACCTTGCAATGTAGGGTATGTGGTTTGATCACTGTCTGGGGAAACGAGAGTCCACATGCCACGGAGCAACCAAACCTGAGTGCCTCAACTAGAGAGTCTGTGGGCTTCAACGAAAGATTCCCCATGACACAGTGAAAATCCTGTGGGCTACAACTAAAACCCAAAGCAGCCAAGTAAGTAAATAAGTATTTTTTAAAAGTTAAAACAATAAATAAGTGAACAAATGTTTATGAATGCCTGGATGGCATCGAGAGCACCACCCCCAGATCCCTAACAGCTCTGCAACTAAGGGAATGTGTGAGGTTGCTTCTTTGCTTATATAGCATGGATGAATGCAGGCAGAGAAATAGCAATTTTAATGATTTCGAAGTGTTTTGTTCCCAAATACTGGAGAGTATTAGTCGATCAGTCCCATCCCATTTGACTCTTTGTGACCCAGTTGACTATAGCCTGCCAGGCTTCTCTGTCCATGGAATTCTCAGGCAAGAATACTGTAGTAGGTAACCATTCCCTTCCCCAGGGGCTCTTCCAGACCCAGGGATTGGACGTGGGTCTCCTGCATTGCAAGTGGATCCTTTACCATCTGAGCCTGGGAAGTCCTGGTGGCTCAGATGGTACTGGACTCTCTCAGCTAACAGTGGTGGCCATTTTTCTGACAAGAACTGGGAAATTTCTGCTGATGAGAAAAGTTTAGTTATGCATTCTATTTTTACAAAATAATAACTGTTATGTTTCTTATCAACATTTATTTAGTTTTGTTTTCATTTCCTGAGTTCCAGCTCCTTGATGAGCTCTTGAAAAATGACCACACATGCTATAAATGGTCATTTCTCTGCTTGAGGCAGACAGAAATGGATCAATTTTTCTATGCTGAGTCATTAATTAAGACTTCGAGAAGGGTCTGGTTCATTCCAGGGCCATGTGAGTTGCTAATACGCTTTGGAGCTAAAGCAAAACATGATTTGGTTTCTTCCTTCTTTTTTGCTTTAGAGACATTTAAAATTTAAAGCATAATTTCCAAGCTTCCTCTGTACTTGACATTTCTTAAATAAGTTTCATTTCCTAGCCCAACAAGAGCGTTCTTGCTTTCTAAGGCAAATATGGATTTTTTTTTTTTTTTTTTTTTTTGCTTTAGAAGCATCTGACTGGGAGAAAACCAAAGTGAGGGGAGGCGATTAGAAGAAATGTGCTACATTCAAGTCCTAGGACCAAAACCCTCTCTCAAGACAGCAACCATTTCTATTCCTTTCAGGTCTTGAAAAGGTACAGAAAATATTGTAGAGCAAGATTTATTTTGCTTTTTGCATTTTTCTATTTTTTAATTTTTGTCAGGTACAAAGTAATTAAAAAAACTGTATTTTAATGGTGACTATTTAATGATAATCAGTTTTTCCTGGATCTCAGCAAACCATAGGGGAGGTGCCACTGTGGGCTGAATGGGAATGAGTTCTAATAGGAAAAGTCAATTCTCAGGGCAAATTATAACTCTGCTCTATGGACAGCTGTCCTGGGACAAAGTGGCTTAGTTTGGCTTGTCAAAGTATTTTTGATCAGAGAAAACATCCCCAACCTTGGTCCCAAACTGCTTTTAGAAGAGCAAAATAACAACCTGTGCTTTTAAAAATAACCTTTTCTGTAAGGATATAGAAACCAAACTGGTGCATAATAGACCCTCAGCTCCAACCAGAACCAGCTCCTGGGTAATTATGAAGTCAGCCAACTCCAACTTGACATCCTCTCCTTTCTCTGTTACCTGGCAGTTAAGAAACTGACCCTGGAACCACATTGTTGTTTAGTTGCTAAGTCGTGTCTGACTCTTTGCAATGAACTGTAGTCCTCCAGGCTCCTCTGTCCATGAGATTTCCCAGGCAGGATCCTGGAGTGGGCTGCCATTTCCTTCTCCAGGAGATCATCCCAGTTGGGATTCAAATCCTATTTACTAGCAATATGACACTGGGCAAGTTACTTGCTTGCAAGTTACTTCTCTGGACCATAGTTCCTCATCTGTAAAATGTAATAATAGTACCTCCCACATGGGCTTTTGTAGGATTAAGTAAGTTAGTGCCTGTGAAGCCTTTATACTAGAGCCTGGCACATGGTAAAGTCTTGAATGTGTCAAATTATCTATGGACATACTTACACTCCACTGTCTGTTGGTTTCCCAGGTTTTCTTATCTGGTCTTGGATTCATTGCCAGGACATATTCCTCCCACTTCACTCCCATCACCATCAAAATCTAATACCTGCATGAAAGTTTGAAGTTGACAAAATGCTCTTACACACTAAGCCTCATGTGCTCCTTATATCAACCCTAGGTGTCATCCCCATTCGTATCATCCCCATTCTTCCTGAGTGTTATGAACAACTTAACATCACTTTCTCTCCTCTGAGTTTTGTCCTGCATCACAGGTCTAGAGTTCTGAGAGGTAGATTTCCTTGAATCTTAACCAGCAGGTAACTGATTTCTATCTTTGTAAAAGCAGAGAGGCATATGTTGGAGAATTTGAAGGTAGAGGAGGAGCAGAACCTTATTGCTCCTGAAGCCATAGCGGGTGGGCAGACATACCGGCTTTCCAGCAGAGTTGGATGGACTGATGCCAGGAGCATTGGGCATCCTCCTGAAAGTCACCTCTGCTGGTGCTGCAATCCCTGAGTTCCAAAATGCTAGTGGTGGCTTTCCCTTTCTTTCACCCCACAGCTTCTCTAAAGACCTTATATCTTCTAATCCCCTCTACGAAATCCCTTCCTGTTCGAAACACTAGAAGTATTTGCCATTTTCCTGACCAAACCCAGACTGATACACCCCCTTTATATTGGGTGCTACACATTGTTATAATTCCCATTGTTATATACCAAGCACTGTTTTAAGCTTTTCATACAAAGTACTTATTAAATCTACCAATAATGCAGTTGGAAAAGCAGCACTGTTATCTTGATATTTCAATTGTAAAAAGTGGGGCACAGAGAGGTTATGTTCCTTGTGCCTGATTATCACTCCAGACGCTCCAGACTCTTACTTGATAGCATGTTTGTTCTATGCCTGGCATTGTGCTAAATGGCAACGTGAACAATGAGTCTCAGGTTTCCTGAGCTAACACTGGTGGTTAAGAGCCAAGCAAGGATCCCCATCCCTCCCCAAATCTACATCCAGGGTTTCTTTCTCTCAAACCACTGATACCTCTTGCACAGAGACAGCCTTTCTGGGGATGTGTATGTGTGCATGCTCAGTGATGTCCTACTCTTTGCAGCCCCATGTACTATAGCCTGCCAAGATCCTCTGTCCATGGTATTTTCCAGGCAAGCATACCAGAGTGGGTAGTCATTTCCTTCTCCAGGGATCTTCCCGACCCAGGGATCAAACCCAAGTCTCTTGCATCTCCTTCACTGGTAGGCAGATTCTTTACCACTAGCCCCAACTGGGAAGCCTATCATGGGGATAAAGACAGTCAAACTGTTATGGTTAAAGGGTGTCTGGCTAAGAACTAGTTATCCTCCTCCTGTTCTGTGTGCTCCTTGTATTTTACAGAGGAAACCATTTTACCCCAAAGAACAAGCCTGTAGTGGTGGGACTTGAGGGCCAGGGAGAGTTTGTGATTGGCATAGAAATAACTTGGGGGAAACAAGGAAAGTCTCTTGCATCTCCTTCACTGGTAGGCAGATTCTTTACCACTAGCCCCAACTGGGAAGCCTATCATGGGGATAAAGACAGTCAAACTGTTATGGTTAAAGGGTGTCTGGCTAAGAACTAGTTATCCTCCTCCTGTTCTGTGTGCTCCTTGTATTTTACAGAGGAAACCATTTTACCCCAAAGAACAAGCCTGTAGTGGTGGGACTTGAGGGCCAGGGAGAGTTTGTGATTGGCATAGAAATAACTTGGGGGAAACAAGGAAAGAGAAAGAGAAAGAGAGTGAAGAGAATGGGAGGTGAATGGTGTAAGAGGAGTGAAGGAAAGAGTAAATAAAAGGATGAGGCCAGAGGAGGAAGAGGGAGGGAGAAGGAAGGCAAAGTGAGGGGCAGCTTTTCTGATCATCAAAGCTAACAGTGGCGCAGAAGAGTGAGAGTGGAAAGAGAATCTTCCTACCTCTTATTTCTACCAAGGGATCCAGGTCCCTGTCATTGCAAAGACTAAGTGCAGTTACTAAAATATTCATCCCTCTGCCCTAGATATACATCATAATGCACAATCCATAAGCGTTTGTTATTTTGGTTGCTTGATAAAAATTTGATACATTCAGATTAACGCACATAAAATAAATAGTCTAATTTTATTATGCTGTATAAAGACTTCCAAAATATATGGTGCCTGTGATTTTCCAAAGTGTAAGAAAACAGATAAGGCTTCAGACAGTCAAAGAAAGATTGCTTTCATTAAATTATGCAGTTATTGAATTTCTCTCCTATGCTATACTCTCTCTGGTCTCAAAGCTGTCTGCCACATGAGCAATCACTTGGGGTGGGAATTTTCTCTCGATCTCTGGATGGGATCCTTGAAAATAACATTTAAATAATTGGGGAATTCTTTACTAAAGACCTGCAAGCAGTGAGGATGTGTCAGAAAGAGGTCAGACAGATGGTAAGTGTTGTGCCCAGGCTATTTGGAAAGGATGCAAGCTCTGACTCTAGCCCTGGGATATCTTGAAGTTAAAGAATGTTGACCACTTACTCTGTGCTGGGCACTCTGAAAGCCCTTTCANAGGCTTCAGACAGTCAAAGAAAGATTGCTTTCATTAAATTATGCAGTTATTGAATTTCTCTCCTATGCTATACTCTCTCTGGTCTCAAAGCTGTCTGCCACATGAGCAATCACTTGGGGTGGGAATTTTCTCTCGATCTCTGGATGGGATCCTTGAAAATAACATTTAAATAATTGGGGAATTCTTTACTAAAGACCTGCAAGCAGTGAGGATGTGTCAGAAAGAGGTCAGACAAGATGGTAAGTGTTGTGCCCAGGCTATTTGGAAAGGATGCAAGCTCTGACTCTAGCCCTGGGATATCTTGAAGTTAAAGAATGTTGACCACTTACTCTGTGCTGGGCACTCTGAAAGCCCTTTCAAAGTAGGTGGGCATGTTCATCTCTCTCTTTTTAAAAAAATATATAATAGATAAGAAAGCTGGGGCTTGGATAACATTATCTAAGATAGGCTTAGAAAGGCTCTCTTGGGATGTCCTATAGTCACTGTTCTTTATTTTAGATTGGAACTACAAACCAAACTGCCAGGCCAACTGAACTTTCTGGATCACCAAATCTTGAATAGATTGTCTCAAGGATGGGAATTAAATTTGGACCCTCAACCTTCTCTCTGAGAACTCAGGGAGGGTGTGTGAGTTCCTTTTCCTCTCATATTCTTCCAGTAAACCCTGTTCTGCTTCAGCCAGCAGGGTCTGTTTCTGTTGCTTGTAACCAAAGTGAGCTGGGTGATAAGAGAGCACAGCTGGATTTGAGATCTGATCTTCATGAAGCCAATACTCACTCTCTGTGAAAGAAATGAAGCTCCTCCTCCTGCTAATTTCACCAGGGGCTCTACTTTCACATTACAAGGTCAGACGTTAGACTAGATGTTCTCCTGGACCAAACAGAGAGGAGTAATTGGGCACCGACAGTTACTACCCAGAACAGTGCTCCTGCCTGGTATTCTGGGCATCTCTGGACACCAGGGGACAGGTGCTCCTCATTTTACTCTGATAAGAATCAATAGGCATCACTACTGCCTTGGAGCTGACTTCCCCCATGGCTCATGCCAAGTAAAATGATCTGTGGGAGAGATCACGTGCTCCATGCCCTTTGTTCACTGGCATTTTCTATGGCCAATCAGCATCTTCTTGTCCCTCCCCACTCCCCCAGGCCTGCATTCCAGGGGAACAGGTCTCACCCAAGGTTACCAGGTACCCATTCCCAAGACCAAATCTGCTCATCCTGCCTCGTCATTCTTTGGGGCCTGAAGCTATGCAGATACCAGGTGACATAACACAGATCTAGTGGTGAGATGAAGGGAGAGGATAATCCCAAAGAGCCGAGAGCTGGTTTGGCTTTATCTAGCATGCTGCATTCCCTCCTAAGAGTGACACTTTGAGGGAGGATTTTCCAAACTGTCTGCATTCACGAGGCTGCCTGATGTTCAACGAGTCTAGAAATCAAAGGGCAGAGGATTTGGCAAAATTTAAGAATTGTTAGTGGGAGACACAGCAGCTCCCATCACACATTCAGAGGGCAAGTATGGCAATGGGGAGGAGGTACACTTAGTGGTTGAGGTTCCAGAGGACAGAAATGAGAAAGAAGGGTGGGAATTACAGGGGAAAGATCTTTGTTTACTGCAGGAACAAATGTTCTAGTTAAGGTTGCCTTCTCTAGTACCGAGCATTCTGTTTCTTACAGTATCTGAGCAACAGCAAGACATGTCTGACCAGGGATGCTACTGGAGGGACTCTAGGTTCTAGAGAAGATCTGATCATATGATCCCTGATGTCCCTCTCTCTTAGAGATCCCAGGATTACAACATACTTAGATGTTGATGGACAATAGGGGAGTAACTAAATAAACTTTTCTTGTTGGGAAATCCTGATAGCCTCTAAAATGAATGAATGAGAGCTAAGAGTGCTAAAGCCAAATTTACAACATAACTATACATTTCCAAAAGCAAGCTGCAAAGAGATGTTTCCATTTAATATCGTACATTTTGGAGGGTATGAGAGTGCACGAATACAAACCTGCAAACACACACACACAAGTCAGGAAAAATAATACGAAAAATAGTTGAGGAGTCTGGGACTGGAAATGGTATGTAAGAGGAGTTTAGCCTCATTTGCAATGTTTCGCTTCTTTCTTCTTTTTAGTTTTTTAAAAAGGAGAATATATTAATATACTCTTTCTGGTATTAAAAATGAAAGGAAAATTGCTGATGGCTATGAGGTTATAAAAATGAAAGGAAAAATTTTTTTCCTGCCGATGACTATGAAACTATTTCTTCCAGTTAGGGAATTTGAAGTTTAGCCTTGGGTGATGATGGTTCGTTGGTTGGATGGTTCATTCATTCATCAGTAGCCATTGAGTAGCCCTGCGCACTGGCAGTGTGGGGAGATAGAGCCTGGTGGAAAGATAGACAAGGTTCTACCCTCAAGGAGCTTATAGTAGAGGAACCAGGGACTACAACAGAGTGTGGAGAACACAAAGCCCAGGCAGAAGGCATCAGAACTAGCTTCCCAAAGACTAAGGGCTGAGATGTGGGGTGGGGGTCAGAGAGTGGTGGATGAGGATCCTTGGCATAAGCAATATTATGTGGCAAGGTCTGGAGTGAACAGAAGGGCAGTCTATTTGTGGATGTGAAATAAGTTTGTTAGGCTGCTGGGAGGTAAGGGGAACAGAGAGAGATGAAGCTAAAGATACAGAGAGAATGCAAATACTAGAAGGACTTACGGGTCGTGTTAAAGAGTTTGGACTTAACCCGAAGTCAGCAGGGATTCACTGAAGAATTATAAGCAGATAAGAGGTGGAACTTCCAGCTAGTTAAAGGTGGTTTCCGGGCTGGGTAGTCCTCAGAACACAACACATAAGCTTTCTACTTATATACATCACAGTCTGGACTTCAAAGAGGTACAACCTCTTATACAGAGGAAGTAACCCAGAAAGAAAAACACCAATACAGTATACTTACACATATATATGGAATTTAGAAAGATGGTAATGATAAACCTGTACGTGAGACAGCAAAAGAGACACAGATGTATAGAACAGCCTTTTGGACTCTGTGGGAGAGGGAGAGGGTGGGATGATTTGGGAGAGTGGCAGTGTAACATGTATGATATCATAAGTGAAACGAATCACCGGTCTAGGTTCAATGCAGGATGCAGGATGCTTGGGACTGATGCACGGGGATAATCCAGAGAGATGGTGTGGGGCGGGAGGGGGGAGGTGGGGGTCGGGATTGGGAGTTCATGTACACTCGTGGCTGATTCATGTCAATGTATAGCAAAACGGATACAGTATTGTAAAGCAAAACAAACTAAAAAATAAAAATCAATTAAAAAATAAAAAAGAGGTACAACTAAATCAACCTGTAATTATCTGTATGCAGATTAATTGCTTGTAGATTACCAGTGGCAAATGAAAAATGTTAACCTGTAACTCATGTTCCATTCTCGCACAGGACACCGATGGCTGCTTTCCTGTCATTAGTCACCAACTCCCCTAGGCCTACAAACTCATTTTAATGCTGGATGGAGCTAAACCATATGCAGAAAGAGAATACCTGCTGAAAATTAATAAAATAATGCATAAGAAAGCTAAGCATAACTGGCTGATTATTCAGAGGAACGCCCACAGCACACACCCATCACGTTTCTGAGGAGTTCACTGTCCATGGTTGATTCTGCTCAGCCATGCAGAAAGCTGGGGACAGGGAAGGGCTTTCATCATTGGTGTCACTGCACTCGAGTCCTGGCTGCTCACTAGATCCTTAACCCCTGGGCATCAGTCTTTTCATCTGATAGCTAATAAGGGTGATGCAGGGGAAATCTATGCAAATTTAGAGTCAAAAGTCAACAGGCATGCTGAGAACTGAAAATTAAACACAATCAAAATTACNCTCAGCCATGCAGAAAGCTGGGGACAGGGAAGGGCTTTCATCATTGGTGTCACTGCACTCGAGTCCTGGCTGCTCACTAGATCCTTAACCCCTGGGCATCAGTCTTTTCATCTGATAGCTAATAAGGGTGATGCAGGGGAAATCTATGCAAATTTAGAGTCAAAAGTCAACAGGCATGCTGAGAACTGAAAATTAAACACAATCAAAATTACTTGAAAAATAAAACAACAAAACCTTACATCCTCTTTGAATTATGAACATCAGGCACTTGGAAACCCAAAAAATCTCATATTTTTTTTCTTTTTCTTTTCCCATGTTTTCCCGATTACTGGAGGTGAAGGTCCAGTTTGAAAGGCTGAGGGAGAGCTGGTGAACGGGGTGAGGGGCAGAGGATGCAGAGGTGAGATAAAGGCAGGTTCTCTCTCACAATTCATGTCTGCTTTCATTCAAGTAAATTAAATATGTATGATGACTCAGCTCTACTGTACCACTGTAGGTATGACAACAGAAGTTTTTTGTTGTGAGGATTGAATGGATATATATGAGTTATCTAGCATATCTTATGTGGTTTGGGACCTCTCCTTTTCTCTACTGGTTGAGAGAGTCATTTCCTAGGCAGGTTGATAAGAAGTCTAGGGGTCCCCAAGGAGAGAGGGGTCTGGAATTCTCAAGGAGGAAAAAAGGACAAACATTTTTTCCTTCTCTACATTCCTTAGGGATTAAATAACAACAATGTATGCTGCCTGAGGACAGTCTCTGGATTAAACCTTCTGGCTAATTCTGTTGTCTTAAAATGTAAATTATGGGAGTAGGTCTGATGAGGACTTTACAACCTCCAGACATTCTTTGGATTTACTGGAGAGTATATAACTTCATTGCTAACACTAACAAGGGGGTACTCTTTCTACCCCCTTCTGATGCCTATGTCAGAAGCTTTCTCTATCTCCTTTATACTTTAATAAAACTTTGCTACATAAAAGCTCTGAGCGATCAAGCCTCGTCTCTGGCCCCGGATTGAATTCTTCTCCTCCGGAGGCCAAGAATCCCGGTGTCGTAATTCAACAACAACCTTTCATGGTCATAGATAATTAAGAACAGATTGCTTATCCCTCCAAAACAATCACTCTAGAATGGATCTTAAATAAAAGAGCTGGAAGTTTCTTTAAAATAATCTAAACTGAATTGCTGAATTTATAGAGGAGGAAACTGAGGCCAAGGAGAGGACTGATATACCAGAGCCACCCTGCTGGTAAGTAACAGGCCTGATATGAGGCCCCGACTTGCTGACAGTCAGATTCTGGTTCCACCAGGCAGAGCCTGCACAGGAGCCTGGCTCTGTCTGATCAGGGAATGAGGCAACCTCTTTCATCTCTTCTTAAAAGTTATGCTCATATTGATATGGAGAAGGAAATGGCAACCCACTCTAGTGTTCTTGCCTGGAGAATCCCAGGGACAGCAGGGCCTGGTGGGCTGCCATCTATAGGGTTGCACAGATTCGGACACAACTGAAGCGACTTAGCAGCAGCAGCAGCATATTGATATAGACAGCAGAGGCTCTGGTTACTGTTGATGAAGTACTTGGGAATGGGGGAGGGGAAGGGTATTATGAATTTGGAGACTTGAAGCTTCCTAGGAAGCTGTGGTATTCTTAGCTTCATAGATATCTTAAGTTTTTTTTTTCTCATAAAATCCTTCCTTTTCCACCATTTTCACCCCAATTGTTATATCAATCAATAGGTTTATTCTGCAGATTTCCATAAATACCTGTCTCCATTGAGCCTACTGCATGGACAGGGCCCATACCAAGATCTACTCGAGAAGAAACATCCAGGAAAGTGACACTTTCCCTGAGGAATGGGGCAAAGACAAGGACACGGATGGCTTCACTGCAATGAATTATCCAGAANTTTCTATAAATACCTGTCTCCATTGAGCCTACTGCATGGACAGGGCCCATACCAAGATCTACTCGAGAAGAAACATCCAGGAAAGTGACACTTTCCCTGAGGAATGGGGCAAAGACAAGGACACGGATGGCTTCACTGCAATGAATTATCCAGAGGAGAAGCAGCTTGATGTCTTCTAGACCCTCTGCGAGCTCAGCTCAGACTACTGCACAATTTCCCTGAGGATCACAAGAGCAAAAATGAACATTTCTCTCAGACTTCAGGAGTCTATCCTCCAGGCGAGACAGCCTGTTTCCTGCTGGGCATGTGTCGTGTCAGCTGAGTGGCTCCTTGATGCCAAACACCTGCCTGAGAGTGAGTAATATTTCCAGATGTTTCTTCACATCCAGCCATACAGCATCCTCCAGCTACTGCTGCTCCTATCAATGTGAACATCATGGCTCTGTTTCAAGTCACATCCTTGCAAATATATTCTCATCATTCACAGGATTTGGGGATTGGTGGATTTAGGGAGCATGAGGTAAGGGCTTTAGAGTCAGGCAAATAGAAGGTCAAATCCTGTTTCTCCAGCGATACAACAAGCAAGTTCCTTGGTCCCAGGTCTTCATTTGTGAAATGGAGACATGGTAGCAACCTCCCAGAGCCATTACACAGATGCAGTGGTGATACATGTAAGGCTCCCATCAGCTACTGCTGCTCCTATCAATGTGAACATCATGGCTCTGTTTCAAGTCACATCCTTGCAAATATATTCTCATCATTCACAGGATTTGGGGATTGGTGGATTTAGGGAGCATGAGGTAAGGGCTTTAGAGTCAGGCAAATAGAAGGTCAAATCCTCTTTCTCCAGCGATACAACAAGCAAGTTCCTTGGTCCCAGGTCTTCATTTGTGAAATGGAGACATGGTAGCAACCTCCCAGAGCCATTACACAGATGCAGTGGTGATACATGTAAGGCTCCCAATAAAAGAGGATGAGGGACTTCCCTGAGAGTCCAGTGGTTAAGATTCCACCTTGCAATACAGGAGATGCAGATTCGATCCCTGGTCAGGGAACTAAAATTTCACATGCTGTGGGACAACTAAGCCCGCGTGCCGTATCTATAGAAGAAAAGTCCATGCGCTGTAATAATGGCCCAGCACAGCCAAAACAAATTGTAGGAAGAGAGGGTGACACGGTAGGTGAGAGGGTAACAGGCAGGAAGACCAGGGGTCTCCAAATGGAGGAAACAGCCTGCAAGTGTCAGACATTTTCTCTCTCTTAAGCAGCAGGAGGAAACAAACTAGCGATATTTTTTCCTTCTCTATACAAATTTAAAAGGAGGTTTCTCTTAAAATTCTGTGTTGCCATAATGACATCTGATTTCACCTGAAGTTAACCAATGCCTTTTTCTTATGGAAATGTTTGTCTTAAGCTATGCTAATGTACTATGCATCCACCCCAAACTCTGTCTTCAAGTTGGTTCCGCCTTTTGGGCTCAGAACCTACTTGATAAACCAGTATGTTATACTCCTATATTGTTCCTCTAATCTATGTAAATGAAACTTTTTGTATGGTGACCTGCCCTTCTTCAAGATTCAAGTTAATCATTTTATGGCCCAAGATAAACCATTTGGAGCCAAGGTTATCCCAAAATACATCTTATGGGTGAGGGGCCTGGTGCCATTCTAAGTTAACAGACTGCTGGTGACTATATAACATCGAGCTGAAGGCTAGCAGGGGGGTACTCTTTCTACCCCCTTCTGATGCCTATGTCAGAAGCTTTCTCTATCTCCTTTTTACTTTAATAAAACTTTATTACACAAACGCTCTGAGCGATCAAGCCTCGTCTCTGGCCCCGGATTGAATTCTTCTCCTCCGGAGGCCAAGAATCCCGGCGTTGTAATTCAACAACGACCTTTCATAGGCATGCAGGGAAGGATGGATTTTCTCACAGGAGACAGAGAAGGTTCTGTCTTGTTCACCACTATATCCCCACCACTTAGCACATGGCAGAAGCTTAAAAAATACGAAAAAGGGAGGAAATGAATGAGTAGCTGAATGGCCTCTGATTCACAGCCCTGCACTCCAGTACTCTTGCCTGGAGAATCCCAGGGATGGGGGAGCCTGGCTGGCTTCCATCTATGGGATCGCACAGAGTCAGACACAACTGAAGTGACTTAGCAGCAGCAGCAGCAGCAGCAGGTACTTAGAGAACCCTTGAAATCTATGTGAGAACTGCATTCATTAAGGCTCCAACTTACACTTAAAAAGTTAGAACCACTTCAAAGTTGAACCACTGAAAAGCCCTCTTCCTCCACCACTTGAACTAAGAGTCCACCGCCTCTCATCATGCTGGCCTCTTTATGCCACTTTCCAGCTTCTCGCCTCCAGGAGTGGTGTGCAGGGGCCTGACCACCTTCTCAGCCACTAAATGCCAGGGTGCTCTGCTAGCTCAGCCTGAGGAGCTTCAGGTTCACACAGCAACACAGATGTTGCTGTACTTCAGGCATCTACCTTCTGGAAGGGTCCCTGATTAACAGCAGCTGGTGCAGTCTCCCTCAGTACCCCATGGAAGTATGTACGAAGACACAGCAAGGACCACTCCTTATAAAAGCACCCAAATCTGGCCCTGGCAGTTAACCTCCTGCCAGAATTGAGAGGAAAGTCCTGTTGCTCACCAATAAAATGAACATGAAAAAAGATCCATTAATGGCCACCAAAGCTTTGTGGATGAAAGGAAGCAGCCTGCTGACCCAAGAGTCCACTCGGCCTCCCATGTAGTTCCCACCCAGAAATGCAAAGTCAGTACCTACCCAAAGACTGAGCCATCTGTGTTTTACTAAATAGTGCTTGGTTTGAGAAGCAGAATGTTCTCCTCCAAGCAACATCCTCAACTTTCCACCCTGACTCCTGCCACAGCCTCCAAGAGACCCACAACGTGGTTTTTAATCAATAGATAGTTGAAGTCCCAGAGTTTCAAAAATCTGAGAGCAAGAAACAGGTGAGGAGTAGATGAAATCGCAGTGTAATACTTTTCTGAACAAATGGTTCTCCTAGGAAGGTGCTGTGATGGTCACAATGATACGAAGAAACCTGGGGGCAGTTCACACTGGGAATTGTCATTTTCTATCCATTGCACCCTTTCAGAGTGTAAAAGAACCAGAAAGTGGTGGTGGGTCTTGATAATAATAGGTACGATTAGTTGAACCCTTTCTGTGTGCCTGGCATGGATACAACCTCTTTATGACTATTGATTCATTTTATGCTCCTGATCACCCGCTGAGAAGCAAAGAGAAGTTACACAGCTCACTTGAAGTCACAAGGTCTTTAGTTGCAAAGCTGGGTTAAAAAATAACAAACAATGTGAAAACACAGCAGAGTTCATTAAAACAAGATGAATAAAATATAGAAGAATTGTAACAGAACCCCAAAATGCAGGATGACAATGAAAATTTGTATTCTTAGCACTGAAAAGCAAAAAGAACACTGGAAACCTGTCAGTGATGAAAAAAATAAATAAAACAAGGACGAAGTCTAAGGAGTCAGGTAAATGCCAAAGCAACATAGGACAGCATCCGAACACACAACATACAGAGGGCAGAAGTCCTAAGAATTATCTGTATTTGGGAGAAACAGAATCAGTAAACAAACACATTGTAAATTCTTCCTGGCTAAGATGAAAATAAAAAGCTGAAACAAATAAACAAAAAGATTCATCATAGTCGTAAGGTTAGAAGATCTTATTTAATTCCATAATCAGTACAAAGAAACATTTTCTGGATCCATTCCGTTCAGTCGCTCAGTTGTGTCCGACTCTTTGCGACCCCATGAATCACAGCACGCCAGGCCTCCTGGTCCATCACCAACTCCCGGAGTTCACTCAGACTCACGTCCATTGAGTCCGTGATGCCATCCAGCCATCTCATCCTCGGTCGTCCCCTTCTCCTCCTGCCCCCAATCCCTCCCAGCATCAGGGTCTTTTCCACTGAGTCAACTCTTCGCATGAGGTGGCCAAAGTACTGGAGCTTCAGTTTTAGCATCATTCCTTCCAAAGAAATCCCAGGGTTGATCTCCCTCAGAATGGACTGGTTGGATCTCCTTGCCGTCCAAGGGAGTCTCAACAGTCTTCTCCAACACCACAGTTCAAAAGCATCAATTTTTCAGCACTCAGCCTTCTTCACAGTCCAACTCTCACATCCATACATGACCACAGGAAAAACCATAGCCTTGACTAGACGGACCTTAGTCGGCAAAGTAATTTCTCTGCTTTTGAATATACTATCTAGGTTGGTCATAACTTTTCTTCCAAGGAGTAAGCGCCTTTTAATTTCATGGCTGCAGTCACCATCTGCAGTGATTTTGGAGCCCCAAAAAACAAAGTCTGACACTGTTTCTACTGTTTCCCCATCTATTTCCCATGAAGTGATGGGGCCAGATGCCATGATCTTCATTTTCTGAATGTTGAGCTTTAAGCCAACTTTTTCACTCTCCTCTCTCATTTTCAACAAGAGGCTTTTTAGCTCCTGTTCACTTTCTGCCATAAGGGTGGTGTCACCTGCATATCAGAAGTTATTAATATTTCTCCCAGCAATCTTGATTCCAGCTTGTGTTTCTTCCAGTCCAGCGTTTCTCGTGATGTATTCTGCATATAAGTTAAATAAGCAGGGTGACAATATACAGCCTTGACGTACTCCTTTTCCTATTTGGAACCAGTCTGTTTTTCCATGTCTAGTTCTAACTGTTGCTTCCTGACCTGCATACAGATTTCTCAAGAGGCAGGTCAACAAGACTTATTGAGCATCTAGTGATGTGAAGAGCTGACTCATTGGAAAAGACCCTGATGCTGGGAAAGACTGAGGGCAGGAGGAGAAGGGGATCACAGAGGATGAAATGGTTTGATGGCATCACCAACTCAATGTACATGGGTTTGGGTGTACTCCGGGAATTGGTGATGGACAGGGAGGCCTGGCAAAACTGAACTGAACTGAACTTAGAATAATTACTGAGACAGATAAAAAGTTGGTACAATTAGGGAGGTTATGAGTTAGGCAGAGACAGACCTACACAAAACTGTTTCAAAAGTAACAAAAGGTTCTAAACTAACAATTTGAATGCAGTAATAAGGGACCATAAAGTGGACAAACAACAGAATGATATTATAGACTTAAAAACATTTTAAGTTTCCTCACAAGATCCAAGAAATAATAATGATATTCAACATCACTGTTTATTATTTATCATAATCATCCTTTCCCTCTCTTAAGTTAGTGTTTTATTATACATTAGTTTTTTTCACTGTCATAACTATTAAAGAGAATGAACATCATTTAATGACCAAAGAAAGTATTAATTTTAGGAGAAGAAGGTATCAAACTCTACCTAGGAAGAAAATGCACACATTCCAGCAGTGTTTTAGCTGGAAAATCAATAGACCTCTCATCTCATGTCATTGTGGAAACTTGGCTATGTATGTGACTGCATGTGGTTTCCATAGACTGAGTACTTTGTTGAAGCCTGAGCGCCACATATTTAAGATGACAGCCCTGTATTTACCCTGTCATAAATTTCAGGTTCAATATCTGGTTCACTTAGTAACTTCATATTACTGCTCCTATGATATGATAGAAAACTCAAAATGGCATATGGTAGAACAGTGATGCTTTCTTGAAGGTATCTGGAAAATAAGATATAACAAAGGGAGATGATATCCAATAGATTGTTTTCTGTGAAATGAGTTGCCCTAATGAAATTTTGATGACTGTCATTTGTTAATACTTTCTGATAACTGAGTTTATCAATGAAAGCAAAATACATCAGATTAACTAGTGAAAAAAATAAAATTGAATTTTTTAAAGCAGTTTTTTCTTTAGCTTCAATATTATATTCCTGCAAAACAGTAGGGGCAGTAAATGCCTCTTTCTCCTCCAAATTTTAGAGCTGAACTCTTTAATATATAATTTTAATTATTTTTTCCAGTGTTTTATGGTTGAATAGGAATTTTCCATAGATAAGAAAAAAGGCACATCTTTATTTATTTTTTCCTCCCTTGCAAGACTCTTCAACTAAGAATTAGAATTAAATTTTTGAAGCAATCCATTAATTGTTAATCAGCATATAGATTCTAATTCCATTGCTAATCTTCCAGGGAGATTTCTAATGACTTTACAAGATCATTAAATGTTTATATAAGGTTTTTTTTTTTTTAAGTTAGCATTTAAAACGCCACAATCATATCATTAACATTTAGCCCACCTAAGAGTCAGAACATTTTTTAAAATCCTATATATGACAAGAGATTAGAGTAAGAGAATTTACAAATCAAAAGAGTCAGAAAATCTTAAATAAAGACTACTTATAGCATATTAAGTTTGTCCTTAACAAAGACTTTCTTACTCTACACTGAAGTGTGATTCTTTCTTTTAGATTGAATTAGACATCTAAATGACATCACTATATTTACTTCTCTACCAAAAAAAAAAAAAATGCCTTTTAATTTCTGAAAACTTATTTACTCTAAGAAAACCTATAGGATTTTAGGAACAAATGTTTTTAAATTTTTTTTTTTAATAATTTTGGTGTTTTCTTACTTTGCTGGATTATTTCCTCCCCCACCCTNATCCAGGAAAGTGACACTTTCCCTGAGGAATGGGGCAAAGACAAGGACACGGATGGCTTCACTGCAATGAATTATCCAGAAGAGAAGCAGCTTGATGTCTTCTAGACCCTCTGCGAGCTCAGCTCAGGCTACTGCACAATTTCCCTGAGGATCACAAGAGCAAAACTGAACATTTCTCTCAGACTTCAGGAGTCTATCCTCCAGACGAGACAGCTTCTTTCCTGCTGGGCATGTGTCGTGTCAGCTGAGTGGCTCCTTGATGCCAAACACCTGCCTGAGAGTGAGTAATATTTCCAGATGTTTCTTCACATCCAGCCATACAGCATCCTCCAGCTACTGCTGCTCCTATCAATGTGAACATCATGGCTCTGTTTCAAGTCACATCCTTGCAAATATATTCTCATCATTCACAGGATTTGGGGATTGGTGGATTTAGGGAGCATGAGGTAAGGGCTTTAGAGTCAGGCAAATAGAAGGTCAAATCCTGTTTCTCCAGCGATACAACAAGCAAGTTCCTTGGTCCCAGGTCTTCATTTGTGAAATGGAGACATGGTAGCAACCTCCCAGAGCCATTACACAGATGCAGTGGTGATACATGTAAGGCTCCCAATAAAAGTGGATGAGGGACTTCCCTGAGAGTCCAGTGGTTAAGATTCCACCTTGCAATTTCTCATCATTCACAGGATTTGGGGATTGGTGGATTTAGGGAGCATGAGGTAAGGGCTTTAGAGTCAGGCAAATAGAAGGTCAAATCCTGTTTCTCCAGCGATACAACAAGCAAGTTCCTTGGTCCCAGGTCTTCATTTGTGAAATGGAGACATGGTAGCAACCTCCCAGAGCCATTACACAGATGCAGTGGTGATACATGTAAGGCTCCCAATAAAAGTGGATGAGGGACTTCCCTGAGAGTCCAGTGGTTAAGATTCCACCTTGCAATACAGGAGATGCAGGTTCGATCCCTGGTCAGGGAACTAAAATTTCACATGCTGTGGGACAACTAAGCCCGTGTGCCGTATCTATAGAAGAAAAGTCCATGCCCGTGTGCCGTATCTATAGAAGAAAAGTCCATGCGCTGTAATAAAGGCCCAGTACAGCCAAAACAAATTTTAGGAAGAGAGGGTGACACGGTAGGTGAGAGGGTAACAGGCAGGAAGGCCAGCGGTCTCCAAATGGAGGAAACAGCCTGCAAGTGTCAGACATTTTCTCTCTCTCAAGCAGCAGGAGGAAACAAACGTGATATTTTTTCCTTCTCTATACAAATTTAAAAGGAGGTTTCTCTTAAAATTCTGTGTTGTCATAATGACATCTGATTTCACCTGAAGTTAACCAATGCCTNGCCTTTCCCTCCAGACATCCACTCCTGCTGAGCCCAGGTTTCCACCTGCAGAAGCTGTCCTGTGGGTTCCCTCCCTGCCTCCCTCAACTCCCCGATTCCACTATGGATAACCCACCTTGCCCCCACCCTTCCTACTCCTGTGAACAGACTAATGTGGAGTTGTTTATAGCTGTGAACTCCAGCAGCAGTATTTCCACAGACAGCGATCTGTTACTAATAAAAGCAAATGTTCTTTAGTTTGCAAATGATTTCCTTTCTATTTTTCTTTAAGTAGGAGCAGATTCAAAGTTGTATCGATTATAAAATTTTTACTCCTGTGCATTCTGGTGCATTTTTTTTTTTCCGGGAAAGAAGATAGAGCTCCCAGCCCCCAGGGGCACAGCACACACTCCATCCACCCCCTTGGGCTGACCAGTGAGCACTGCTGGTCTGGAGCTTTGCGAGGCCTGGCTGTTTGCATTGATCGGGGAGTAAGAGCTCCTGAGGCCAGGGACCTTGCCTCATTGTCCTCTGGGCTCCAGCCCCAGACACGGTGCCTGCATGCAATGTGTGCTCAGTCGTCATGGAGTGGCAGAGGCAGTGCTTTGACTGGTGAGCTCCTGTACTGACCACGCCCTACGTCTGAGCATGCGCAGAACACAGCTAGGTTCAGTCAAGTCTGAACAGCAAGGATGCCCAATCTTCAGTCTCCCCCTCCCTCCTTCTGTGGACTTCCTCACCTTATCTGCTTTCCAAACTCAGTTTAATATGGCTCTGATACCCCCACCTTTGTGACCCAGGAGATTCCTATAATCGCCTTTCTCTGAATCTCTGCTTTATGGCTTCCTTAGTGCCTCAGACAGTAAAGAATCCGCCTGCAATGAAGGAGACTCAGGTTTGATCCCTGGGTTGGGAAGATCCCCTAGAGAAAGGCATGGCAACCCATTCCAGTATTCTTGCCTGGAAAACTCTCATGGACAGAGGATCCTGGTGGACTACAGTCCATGGGGTCAAAAATGGTCAGAGACAACTGACTGACTAAGACAAGCAGACACTGCTTTATGGCTTGGCTTGCCTGACCATCATTGTGTGCTCAGGGGCTCCCTGAGTACAACCTGCCTTCTTGGCCTACACTTAGCATGCCTCATGGTGGGCATAATGTCTTCTGCACTCACATATGTTCTGCCTTCCAGCATCAAGGACTCAATGTGAGCTCCATAAGTGTTTGAACTGAGTTTAACCACACATGGGAATAATGAAAAAGAAATTTAAAAAACATAATATTTGGCTGTCAGCGGGACTTGGCTTCAGAGCCCAGCGTGACCTTGGGCACTTTACAGGCTCTCTGACTTTCATTTTTCTTAACTTTTTTTTTTAAGAGCCCAATTTTATTTTATTTATTCATTTGGCTGTGCCAGGCCTTAGGTGCAGCATGTGAGCTTTTCGTTGCAGGGCATGGGTTCAGTAGCTGTGGCACAAAGGCTAAGTTGCCCCACAGCATGCAGGATCTTAGTTCCTTGACAGGGATCAAACCCACGTCCCCTGCATTGGAAGGTGGTTTCTTTACCACTAGACCAGCAGGGAAGTTTCCACTTTTCTAAGCTTTTAAGATGCACATGATAATGTTTACCCTGTCATGGGAAGGACAGAAGTCACATCTTATAGAAAACCTCTGCCTTTTTCTCACACACCTCCTGACTCCCCCATCCCCACCATATTTTGAGCCTCCAAAAATCATTGAGTGAGTGAAGTTGCTTAGTCATGTCCGACTCTTTGCGACCCCTTGGACTGCAGCCTTCCAGGATCCTCTGTCCACGGAATTTTCCAGGTAAGAGTACTGGAGTGGGTTGCCATTTCCTTTTTCAGGGGAATCTTCCTGACCCAGGGATCAAACCCGGGTCTCCCGCATTGAAGGCAGATGCTTTACCATCTGAGCCACCAGGGAAGTCCTCAAGAATCATTAGCAGGTCAATAATATCATGATCAATGCACTGTCAGTAGGTATTATCAGTCCCTTCCAAGGCCTCATAGAGCCAGAACTAGGGACAAGCAGGACTGGCCCACCGGAACACTACTACAGCGTCTGTGGGGCAGTGACCAGGGTAATAAGACCCCAGGTGCTGCAGTAACCTCATGGTGGCTCATGTGGCCCCTCAGATGATGTGGAGACCCATCAGCATGTCTAGTTCCCCCAGGAAAGGACATTTGGACATACCTCGAGTGACAGGCACTGTTATTCAGAAGTAACAGATTTGCAAGTTTTAGATCTTTTGCCGCATTCCCAGGTTCTGCCCAGGTGCCATGTTAAGCACAACCAACCAGACAAGGAATGTGTCTTTTTCCAGATTAACACAAAACCACACACATGTGCAAATAATTCTAAGAACTAATTCATTAAGAAGTTATAACACACCAGATACTCTTTTCTATGTATTCACTCATTAATAAATCCCCAGGAAAGGACATTTGGACATACCTCGAGTGACAGGCACTGTTATTCAGAAGTAACAGATTTGCAAGTTTTAGATCTTTTGCCGCATTCCCAGGTTCTGCCCAGGTGCCATGTTAAGCACAACCAACCAGACAAGGAATGTGTCTTTTTCCAGATTAACACAAAACCACACACATGTGCAAATAATTCTAAGAACTAATTCATTAAGAAGTTATAACACACCAGATACTCTTTTCTATGTATTCACTCATTAATAAACCCCTCCAATCTGGGGCCTAGGTGACAATCTCCACATATGGATTAGGAGAGGGAGGCACAGAGGGGTCAGCAACCTGGGCAAGGTTGGAGAGAAAGAACAGGATGATAACCCATTAGAGCATCTTCTCTGGACCATCACGTAGACCCCTACTTATAGATCCCTGCCTCATGCCAGAAGTTATTTCAGATATTACAATCTCCATACTTCAGAAGGGGAAATTGAAGATCTGAAAAGTTAAGTGACTTACTCAAGATCAGACAGGCAGAACGTGATGAAGCGGGAGTTTAAAGTCAAGTCTTTCTAACATGCCACACTGTATCCCGAAGGACACCTTCTTTTGGTAAATGGAGAGCAAGGGGAGATCCATGGAGATTAATCACAAAAGGAAGTATCCTCCATTCTCATAGGGCGGTCCTGGCTGCCTCCTACTAACCAAGATTGTTCTCTCATGTCTTCGTTACCTCCGCTAGCTTCTACCAGTTAGGCGGAAACTGGGAGCTTATTTCCTTCCCACGTTAAGTTCAGGTTCCATGTTAAGTAAAATCTTTTCATTGTTTCCCTCTTCCTCCTTCTCCCTCCTCCTCCCTCTCCCCACCCCCCTCCTCCTCCTCCTCCTCTTCATCCTCTGTCTTTGAGCATAATGCTGTTCATTACCATCCCTGGAACCTCTCCAAGATAAGCACTGCCAGGAGAAGCCATTGTCTTGTCAGAAAAGTCCATTAAGGCTGTCAGGTTTCCTAACAAATCAATCAGGAACCACGAGGCCTTTCAAAACGATATCATTTGCTATTCAGGCGGAAACAAATAACTCTCCCAGGTGAGCAGCAGAGGCA
>SJXQ01009001.1:256675-453417 GCA_006408695.1 Aepyceros melampus
CAGCTTAGGCAATGGCACCTCCATCCTTCCAGTTTGGGCCTGAAAATTTGGTGCCATCTTAGATTCCTTTATTTCTCTCACTTGTCATATAACACATCAGGAAATCCTGTTAGCTCTACATTCAAAGCATACCCACCCTGCAAAAATAAATCCCACTATTTCTTACCTCCTGTTAGAAGCCACCAGCATTCCCAGCTGGATTACAGTAGTGGCCTCCTGCCTGGCCTTCCAGATACTACTCATGTCCTCCTATAATCTGTTCCCAATGCAGCAGCCAAAGGGATCTTACCAGGAGGTATAGCAGTTCATTCTATTCCTCTGCTCCAAAGCCTGAAATGGCTCCCACTTCACTCAGAAAAAAAAAAAAGTTCTCACCATGGTCTACAAGCCATGCTTGATCTTCCTCACTCTCATCATCTTTCTGACCTCCAACCTTTCCTTAAATAGTCAGGCATGCTCTCATCTCCAGGGCTCTGTACTAACAATTCTCTCTGCCTGAAATACACCCCGATCCATGACACAGGGCATAGCCCCTCCTTCCTTCAATACCATTCTCACAGTGAGGCCACCTGACACTCCCGATCTCCATCTCCCTGCTCTGCTTTCTCAGGATTCTTTCCCCTTTCATTTTTCTATCCAACCTACTGTATAATTTGGGCTCCCAGGTGACTCAGACAGTAAAGAATCTGATTGCAATGCAGGAGATGTGAGTTTGATCCCTGGTTGGGAAGATCCCCTGGAAAGGGGGATATCAATCCACCCCAGTGTTCTTGCCTGGGAAATCCCATGGAGAGAGGAGCCTGGTGGGCTTCAGTCCATGGGGTTGTAAAAGAGTCAGACATGACTTAGCGACTAACCAACAACACTGTATAATTTACATATTTGCTCTATCTGTTGTTGGTGGTGGTCTTTTTCTTACCTCTGCTATGATGTGAGTTTTACAGGGGCACAGGACTCTTTGTGGTTCACTAATATGAATCCTAAGTTTCTAGAAGAGAGCTGACCACATAGTAGGTACTTAATAAATAGTTTTTTGCATAAACAATTAGTTTTGCAACACCAAAATGTATAGAGTATTCACAGCAACTCTTCTAGTGGCCAAGATTTTGACTTCCCAAGCCTCTTCCAGTCTTGTTAATCAAAAACCTTCCTGGCTCCCCACTGAGTACAAATTCCCTGGCTGGCGGTAAATGTGCTCCATGTCTTTGTTCTGTTGTTCTTTCTTGGCTGTGGCTCCCGATGCCACTGTAAGCAAAGCCTGTGCACCAGCCAAAGTAAAGACCACACCTTTCTCCCCCTGTGTCTCTGCTCCTGGCTTCCAGTCTCCCTTTGAATGAGCCTCTGGGACTCAGTTGTTTTTCAATGGCCATTTCAAGAATTACCTCCCATGATGAAGCCAAACTGAGGCCATATCACTCTTTAAAGGCCACAGTGGAATTGAGGGCATCTCTCATGTCAGCTTTCTCTCTGAGTAAATATTTAGAGGGCAGAGCTTTTGTTCCTCAAGAAACAAGGACAGGACTTTAAACTCATTTATTTCCTTTTGATTTAACAAATATTTTTTGCTCTGTGCAGGCACAGGGGATCTAGAGGCAAGCAGGTCGCCCTCCCCGATTTCAGGGTGGTCCCTGTCGGGAGAGGAGAGAACTGGATGAATAAGCAGTGCCAAGGTCATACTGCCAAGGTCCTGTAGAGGAAAGTATCGGGTGACGGAGCAATGGGATGGGGGGAGGGGCGGGGAGGGCTTAGCAGAGGAGATGATGCCTCAGTTGCGGCCTGAAGACAGTAGAGGTGCTGAAAAGAAGAGCCAGGTGGTAGAGCAGTGGGCATTCTAGACTGGAGACCAGAGAGGGACTCAATAACATTTGTTCTGGATTTCCTTCTTGGTTCAATGGCTCAGACTCCACGCTCTCAATGCAAGGGACCCAGGTTCAATTGCAAATCAAGGATCTAGATCCCATGTGCCTCAGCTAAAAGATCTCACACGCTACATCTAAGACCCAGTGCAGCCAAACAAATACATAAACAAAAATATTTAAAATAATACTAGTATTTGTTCAATTCAGTCTTTGAGAAATGTCCTGTCTTTGATGTGTTTTCAAATGTTTGAACATATTCATACAATGCCTTAACGAGATTGAAGAATAATTCAGTTTCCTTAGAACCAGACATGCTTTTTTAAAAAAGCAAATACCAGGATCTTGCATTTCAAAATAGCCTCTTTAATGCTTCTGGATGCTTTCACATTCATGATACAGTTTGATTTTTATTTTTCACTATTATTCTATAGATATTAAGAACACTCCCATTTCACAGAATTAGAAATAATCTTGGAAATGTATGGCATGCTAATGTTGACGAGCTAATTGCTTTAAATAAGGGTCCACTCTCTTCCCCTCCGAAGATTCTCTGCTATGTTTGGGGGTTATTGTCGGGAGTCTAAGGATGGAGTGGTTTAGGGGTTTCATGAGTCAATGAAAACTTATGTGAAATTTTCTCAGCATTTTCAGGGTACTAAATTCTCTATCATATTTATTTTTCACTATTATTCTATAGATATTAAGAACACTCCCATTTCACAGAATTAGAAATAATCTTGGAAATGTATGGCATGCTAATGTTGACGAGCTAATTGTTTAAATAAGGGTCCACTCTCTTCCCCTCCGAAGATTCTCTGCTATGTTTGGGGGTTATTGTCGGGAGTCTAAGGATGGAGTGGTTTAGGGGTTTCATGAGTCAATGAAAACTTATGTGAAATTTTCTCAGCATTTTCAGGGTACTAAATTCTCTATCATTCATTAGATTTCACAGGGACTGTGATTTTAAAATATGTACAAACTTCTGCACCATACTACAATCAAGTTCTGTTTAGAAAGAACATGGACATCTTGGCTTTCATGATGACCTTGCCCTCTTGGGGACTGTAGAAACCTGGGATTGGTTTGTACAGCTCGTACCTAGAATGAAGCGCCAGGTGGAGAAGCACTAGGCTACATGTAGAATATAGGCTCCTTGGCGCTGTTGTGCCTACACACAAAGTCTCCTAGGAAGTACCCAGAATGAACCACCCACTGGTCCAATCCTAACATGCAGAATGCCCTTCAGCCAGAATTTGAACTCTATTTATGCACTGTGTGTGGGTTCAGTGGCACTAAATTTAAAAGACCTTTGCAATTTCTAACACTCATTGTCTGAGCCTGATGAAATGTCTTTTAAGTCTAACTAAGTAATTGCTGGAGGTGAACTCTGCTGCATCCACCTAATGGCCAGGTACATGTGTTTCGTTCATTCATCCTGGCAGGTCTCTGGAGAACAACTTTGGAGACCATCAGATTCACCTGCAGTGCTTGTGAGCCATCTGTCCAGAGCTCAGCCAGGCCCACGGACAATATCTCTGGGAAGGCCAGCTTCAGGCATGTGTGGGGACTCTGGGATGGAAGGAGATTGGGAGAAAAGATGTCAGTGTG
The DNA here is from genome assembly GCA_006408695.1 of Aepyceros melampus. Lineage (NCBI taxonomy): Eukaryota > Metazoa > Chordata > Mammalia > Artiodactyla > Bovidae > Aepyceros > Aepyceros melampus. Next base: position 260,143 of record SJXQ01009001.1, read on the forward strand.
TCCTCATTATCCATGGTCACAATAACCACCTGGGGCCTGAGTGGCTTCAAGTTTGAAAAGCACCCAGCTGATCGAAAGCACTGATCTATTTGGTGATTTTTAAATCTGACTCTGCATCAAACTTCCTGGAAGGTCTCAAGACAATTTTGATCCCCAGGGCCACTTCAGACCTACTGAGTTGAACTCTTTAGGATGAAACCCATGAAATGTGAGTTTTAGATCTGTAGTTAATTCTGATGTTCAAGTAAGGGAATGGATGATTAGATGAAGAGTTACTCGAACTAAGCCTGGCCAGGCACAAAGACCACGCGACCTGTATGTGGTAGGTGGATTCTCCACCTCTGGCCCTGTTGACCTTGTGGGGATTGAGAAAAAGGGAGGGAGTTAGCATCCAGATGGAAGATGAGCAGAAGATAAATCATTGCACATGTGGCTTTTGATTAGCTCTTGGAGAACCAGATGGATTGATTAGGTCTGGGAACCAGAACCAGACCTGCCTGGAAGCTGATAGTCAGGCAATAATCTAAAGCCCCTGTGTCTCCATTTACTCATCTGGGGGATGAGTATTAACTTCAGCCTAATGAGACTATTAAGAGCAAGGAGCAGGCACACTAGTAAATTCAGCCAGCTTGCCTTTTATAGCCCACAGGCTAAGAATGGCTCTTATATCTTTAAATAGTTTCATTTTAAATAGTTATATTAAGTACCTAACTAATAGGATTGATGTTGCTTGTTGATCTGCAATGCCTAAAATATTTGCTACTGGGCTCTGTAAGAAAGTTTGCTGACCTCTGGTTTAGAGGGTTAAATGAAATAATCAATGTGAAAAGCCTGGCACATATTACATTACTTACAACAACTTTTAGGAGCTGAGAACATCTCCTGGCTGGCAGCCAGCAAGAAAGCAGGGACATCAGTCCTTCAGCCACAAGAAGCTGAATTCTGCCAACAACCAGGGAGCCTAGAGGAAGACCCTGGCTCTGGGTGAGAATACAGTCAAACCGACACCTTGGCCTCTGCTGGGTGAGACCCTGACCAGAGGACCCAGCCATACCATGTCCAGAGTCCTGACTCTAGGAAACTGAGATTATAAGTAGACATTGTTTTAAGGCACTAATCTGTGATCCTCTGTTAAGTTCAGTTCAGTTCAGTCGCGCAGTCGTGTCCGACTCTTTGTGACCCCATGAATCGCAGTACGCCAGGCCTCCCTGTCCATCACCAACTCCCGGAGTTCACTCAGACTCACGTCCATCGAGTCCATGATGCCATCCAGCCATCTCATCCTCGGTCGTCCCTTTCTCCTCCTGCCCCCAATCCCTCCCAGCATCAGGGTCTTTTCCAATGAGTCAACTCTTCGCATAAGGTGGCCAAAGTACTGGAGCTTCAGTTTTAGCATCATTCCTTCCAAAGAAATCCCAGGGCTGATCTCCTTCAGAATGGACTGGTTGGATCTCCTTGCAGTCCAAGGGACTCTCAAGAGTCTTCTCCAACACCACAGTTCCAAAGCATCAATTCTTCTGCGCTCAGCCTTCTTCACAGTCCAACTCTCACATCCATACATGACCACAGGAAAAACCATAGCCTTGACTAGACGGACCTTAGTCGGCAAAGTAATGTCTCTGCTTTTGAATATACTATCTAGGTTGGTCATAACTTTTCTTCCAAGGAGTAAGCGCCTTTTAATTTCATAGCAGGTGAAAACTCAAATAAGCTTCTAGAAACCAAAACTCTGACTTTTCTCACCAGATAAAGGCACTCTCACTTCCCCTTCACTCTCTAGAAGTCTCCCACCTACTGCTCTCTGCCTCATCTTTCAGGTTCCCTGCCATGTGTGAGCCACACTTGACTATCCCTCACCATCAGGGGGTTTGCCACCCTCGGTCTACAGGCTCTTGGGCATGCCACTCGGCCATGCATGACTTCATCCATTCCTCAGGGATTCCCTGGGCCAGGTGCAGGGGATGCTGACACAAGCTAGCCAAGGCTCTTCCCTCAAGGAGTTGCTAGCTCAGGTAGAGCAGGGTGTGGTAAAGCAACATACATGGACCAGGAGCAGGAACTGTGCTGGGTCTATTATTATGTTCAGCAATGTTCACTGAAGTCTCTGCCTGTCACTCCACTCAGCCATGATGATGCAGAAGTAATTCAGCCTGCAAAAAGACTCACCCAGTCTCGTGACTCTGGCCCAACCCTACAGCCTCAATGGCCACAGCAGTGTCACTTACCTCCAACCCAGCTCTAACATGCCTCCCTATCAGGACATGCCCAGGTCCTTGAAGGCAGTAACAGAATCATGCCTATACCTCCATCCTAACCTATGACTCAGAGAGAGTTTAGAATTTAATTTACCAATTCTCAAATGCCCTCTTCTCTAAAATTTAAACAAATCCCTACCTGTCTTTCTTTCACTGACCTTCACAAAAGCATTAGCAATGAATCCTTAAAACACTGAAGGTCTGCTCTCCACGATTACAAAACACTGAAGTTAAATCCTCATAAAATAAACACAAGCGAAGTGGTTGAAAGGTTTAATCCTTTGCCAAATGCGTGGGTTAATCTGTGCATATGTGGGTGTATATGTGTATAGCATGCTAGCAAAGCAGTAATTTTTTGGCCTTGGAGTAAGTTTCTCCTCTGACCTCCACTGGCCAGCTGGGCCAGTCAGGGTCACAGGAGGGTTTATGCAGTCTGTCCATGTTAAGGGCTCGGCCATTCTTGTGGTTGCCGCAGTGTGTGTATCCAAAATACAGACAGTTGTTGGTAGCATGAATACCTTAATGCCACTGTTAGCTGCTTTGTCTTCCCCAAAGGCACCAACATACCATGAAACACAAAGCTGGGCCCGCCATGGTGACACGATCACTGACTGGCATAGAATGGGCAACTTAATCATGGCAAGAAGTCAAAATTTAACAGGATACTCAATGAAGACCCAGGTACAATGAGGTGAAGACAGTTTCTTTCTACTGCAGAATGCATAAAGCGTCCACACTATATAATGTATTGAGGCCATCAAAACTCTCCTTACTTTTGCTTAAAGCCTCAGTCCATTTGACAGGCATTTTTAAGACGACTTCAAGAACCACAAATAAAATTCTAAAGTCTTTCAGGATCGGTAGTGTGTGAAAGTTGGAAATATCTCAGAGGTAATTCAGTCTAACAGTCTATTCCCTTGATTTGCACACAAGAAAACGGAGGCTCAAAGAGAGGAAGTAACTTTTCCAAAGTTAAATTCTGAGCTAGATGCAGAATAGAAACTAACACTGAAGCTTCCTGCCTTCCAGACCAGGTTTTCTCAATCTCAACACAATGACCTGATGCTTTGGGTCTGATAATTCTTTGGTGTGGGGAGCTTTCATGTTTACTGTAGGATGTTAAGCAGCATCCTTGGTCTCTATCCACTAGATGCCACAGCAACCCTCCATCTCATTAAGAAAACCAAAGAATGTCTCTGAATGTTGCTGAGTGTCTCCTGGGGGAGGGGGGCAGAAATTGCCCCAGTTAAGAACCAATGACCTGAACAAATGATGCTAGCTTATGTGATTTCTGGCTCTAAGATGTACCTGGCCGTGTGATCTCAACACGTCACATAATCTTTCTTAGACTGAGTTTCCTTATCTTTAAAGTAAAAATAGTGCCAGATTTACAAGTTCACTTGACTGGAAAATGTAAACGAGATCATGTACGTAAGTTTGTCAGTAAAGTACCAAATACATAGTAGGCAGGCAATTGCTATGATTTTTATGAGACCTGACTGTATGACGCCAGTCTATTTCCATCAAGGTTTCTCCTCTCTGCAGTCTGCTGTAAATGCCAATGAACAATCATTCCCTAGTGGAGGCAGCTGCCTTGGCTGAGACTAAGGCTGGGACTCTTCACATTTGGAGGAAAGGGAGAGTGCTTGGAAGTCAGGTGGGGTTGTATTTGCTGTGCAGGAAGACAAACTATGAGCTCTTTGTTTGTTTTCATCATGTCTTTAAGCTTCCTTATCTCCAGCTGCAGGATTCTGCAAAATAAAATTCAATTAGTATTTATCATCCTTTTCCTGAGTAAGTCAACTTCTTTTATGGCTGAAACTCATAAAAAACGTGGAATTGCCAAAGAGCTCTGAAGATTTCAAGGTTTTGAGATGGAAAGGCCCAAGAGGAGAGAAGTAATTTTTTTTCATAAGAAAATAACCACACTGTCATTGGGATCACAGATAATGTTCAGACATAAATGTAAACAGAAAGTTCAACGCTGAGGTTTTTAAACTTTGGCTTCACCACGAAATCTGCGTGTGCAGAAATATAATACTGTATAATACATGTGATAGGACAGCTTGTGCTGTTCAGGCTGCCTCTCTGTTTCCACCCCACCATGGGTGTTTATGCTGTTTGGGATTTCAAGGGACTTGAAGACACATAAGCATCTTCAGAAGCAAGACTAATCTTGCATCCACCCTAATGACCAAAAAAGGTCAAAAGAGTGTAATGGTGCCCTCTTTGGTTCAGCCCTCTCTCCTTTCTACCCTGGAAATGGCAAGTGGTACCCACTCCATTCCAGCCCCTGGTTTGACCAGACAAGTGCATGCTGAGACAGCTGTTCTTAATTTTCACTTCCATCTCTAGCCTCTCCTTATCCATGCAGTGGTATCTCATGTCCTACATCCAGCCTTCCTGTTTCCTTGACTTTCATTAGTGTGACTCTGGATATTTTCCCCCAAACCACTATGACATTTGGGAAAGCTCTGCTATCTCTGACTATGGCCAGTTTCCAGGTCAGGGCACCCTAATAGCTAGGAGACACTTGTTCCCTCTCTTTTCACTGTCACTGGAGCCAGTGGGGCTGTCAAGTATTTCTCTCAAACAACAAGAAAGATGATTTTGGATTCCTGAGGAATTCACTAGGATTAACTATTAGAAAGATGGTTCACCTAAGAAGCTGCCCACAGAGTCACATCTCTTTATGAAAATCTTTTCTCCATCATGATGTCCACTATAGGAGGGTGTGTTTTGTTTGCTCACGTAAGCTCCATGGTGAGAAGCCCTTGACTGGCTCATTCACCACTGTAATTCACGTGCAATAGACACTCAAAAATTTCTTATGAATGAATCAAGGAGCAAATGTGGGATAGGGCAAACATCCCTCTTTGGCAGTGCACAGACCTCCAAGTGTACCAAACTCACAGTCCCTCATTGCCTGGGTAGCCTAAAACCAGAGGTCACAAGCTGGTGGTCTTGGGAAAAATTTAGCTAGCAGTGATGTTTCATCTGTAGATTGTAAGTCTACACAGTGCTCTATAGACAAAATTGAATTATTTACTTTTTAAAAACCGTTTTGGAAATTTCACACAAAATTCTGGATTTCTGGCTTCTTTTGGAAAATGATAAGATTTGGTAGACTTGAGGTTACATTTGTAGATGAAAAATACTAGACTTTTTCCTGTTTTTCTCACTAAGCATAAAGATCCCAGAATATATATAATAGAGATATATACATGTATACATATATGTGTATATATATAAAACATAGGAAGATTCTGAAAGTTGGAGAGAAAAAGACAAACCAGTCAGTTGGGGAGCTCAGGAGTGGAGAAACAGCATGATAATGAGTTCCCTGGGTTTTCATTTCACCTCCTATATCCCAAAACTGGAGCTGAAGAAGGCTGCAATTCAGAAATGCCAATGGACACGGGGGTGGGGGGGAACCCCTCCAAACAAAAATTTACCTTCTCTAGCCAAAGGACCAGAAAAAAGAGCTGCCTAACAAAATAGATACCGAGAAGGCAATGGCACCCAACTCCAGTACTCTTGCCTGGAAAATCCCATGGACGGAGGAGCCTGGTAGGCTGCAGTCCATGGGGTTGCTAGGAGTCAGACATGACTGAGCGACTTCACTTTCACTTTTCACTTTCATGCATTGGAGAAGGAAATGGCACCCACTCCAGTGTTCTTGCCTGGAGAATCCCAAGGATGGCGGAGCCTGGTGGGCTGCCATCTATGGGGTCGCACAGAGTCGACACGACTGAAGTGACTTAGCAGCAGCAGCAGCAAAATAGACAAGCTTTGAACAATTACCACTCTACTCAGATAAATGCTACATAAAAAACTGTGACCTTACCTCTACCTATACCAAAAAAGGCTCAGTAGGGATCCTAGACCTCCACTCTCATGAGGCTATACTGAGGTACCCAACGTCCTGGCTAAAATGTTGTCAGAGGAGATCAAGTAGAGAGCTGGGATTTCCATCTTCAACAGCCAGTAACGAGGACTATCCTATACTGTCAGTGAAGACCATGTGGAGAGCCTGGGTGTCTACCCTCACCTGGCAGTAATGAGGAGCCCTCCCAGCTCACATTGCCAGAATAAACTCAGGAAAAAGTGAGGTCTTTCATCATTGCCCCACTGTAATGAGGCCATCTCCATTGCAGTATCACTGGAGATGATGTGGGAAGCTGGAGCCCCCATCCCAACCTGGCAGTAGTGAGACAACCCCCTCAGGTATCGGTGAAAGCCAAGACTCTCTAGAGTCTTACCTCCAGGTGACCCTAAGTATATAGCGCCCACCCTCCTCCCTTGCTCACTGTCAGAAAAAGCCAATTAAAACACATGGTATATATAAGATCTAGTTTCAGAGAATAATTTAAAGTGTTTAAGGTTTCAATAGGAAAAAACTAAGAAAATCCCAAACCGAATGAAAAACAGAACATCAATAGATAGTACTGCTGAGAAAAAAGACCTGTGAGATTTATCTGACAAAGATTTTAGAGCAGGCATGATGGAAATGATTGAAAGGTCAATTATAGATATGCATGAATCAAAATAAAGTAGAAAGCCTAAGCAAGAAATTAGAAAGCCTCAGTTAAAAAACAAACAAACAAACAAACAAAAACAGTAGATATAAAGGACCAAATGGAAATTTTAGAATGGAAAAACCCAGTGAATTAAAAAGTTCACTGGATGGGCTTATCAGGAATGGAGGAAGAAATCAATGCACTGGAAGAGAGAAAAATAAAAATGCCTAACCTGGCAACAGAGGAAAATGCACTTAAAAAAGGTAAAGACAGAGAAAGAGCTTCAGGGGCCTGTGGGGCCCTACAATGGAAGATCTAATGTTCATGTCACTGGAGTTCTGGAAAAAGAGAGCAGTGGTGAAAAAACATTCAAAAAAATAATGGCTTGGAATTTCCCTGGCACTCCAGTGGTTAAGACTCCATGCTTCCACTGCAGGAGGCATGGATCTGATCCCTGGTTGGGGAACTAAGATCCTGCATGCCACGCAGTGTGGCCCCAGAAAAGCTAAAAAACTCCCCTTTCATACAAGAGACACAAACCTACAGATTCAAGAAGTTGAGTGAATGTCCAACAAGATAAACTCAAAGAAGTCCAATCCAAGGTGATATAACTAAACTTCTGAAAATACACCAGAAAAAAATATGGAAAGCAGCCAGCACAACACTTTACTTATAAGGGAAAAGCAGTTAGAATGACCAAGCAAGTCAGAAGGAAGAAGCACAATGTTATTCAAGTGCTGAAAGAAAGTAATTGTCAACCTGGAATTCGATATTCAATGAAAATATGCTTCAGGAATGCAGGGGAAATAAAGATACTCTAAGAGGAAGAAACGGAGCAGGCAATGGCACCCCACTCCAGTACTCTTGCCTGGAAAATCCCATGGACAGAGGAGCCTGGTAGACTGCAGTCCATGGGGTCGCCAAGAGTTGGACAGGACTGAGCGACTTCACTTTCACTTTTTACTTTCATACATTGGAGAAGGAAATGGCAACCCTCTCCAGTATTTTTGCCTGGAGAATCCCAGGGTTGGGAGAGCCTGGTGGGCTGCCATCTATGGGGTCACACAGAGTCAGACACGACTGAAGCGACTTAGCAGCAAGAGGAAGAAAAACTAAGAGAATTGGTCATCAGAACACCTATTCTGAAAAACTGGCTAAAGGAAGTTTTTGAAAAAAAGAAAAAAAAAAAAAAGAAATAACATGATGAACAAAAATCCAGGTAAATATAATAGTCTTTTCTGAATTTTCTAAATTATATTGGACAGTTAAGCAAAAATCATAACATTATCTGATGTGATTATAAATGCATGTAAAATATTTAAGACAATTATAAACAGGGGAGAGTAAAGACATAAGTGGAGATAAGGTTTTTGTATGCCATTTGAACTGATAAAATAACAACACCAGTGGACTTGTGACAAATTATGTGTGTGTGTATATATATATATATTAGCCAAAGCAACCAACAACAACAAAAACTATACCAAAAGATACATTCAAAATACTATAAATATATCAAGATGAAATTTGAAACATATACAAATAACTAACTGGAAGGAGGACAAAGCAAACAGAAATATAAAAAGAACACACAGAAAACAGCAAATAAAATGGCAGACTCAAAAAAGATAAGGTTTTTGTATGCCATTTGAACTGATAAAATAACAACACCAGTGGACTTGTGACAAATTATGTGTGTGTGTATATATATATATATTAGCCAAAGCAACCAACAACAACAAAAACTATACCAAAAGATACATTCAAAATACTATAAATATATCAAGATGAAATTTGAAACATATACAAATAACTAACTGGAAGGAGGACAAAGCAAACAGAAATATAAAAAGAACACACAGAAAACAGCAAATAAAATGGCAGACTCAAAACCTAAAATGTCAATAATTACGCTAAATGTAAATGGTGTGAATACACCAATTAAAAGACAGAGATTGGGAGAGTAAATTAAACAAATTGGATGAATAAATGCCCAACACATTGTCTATGAGAAATTTACTTTAAATATAATGAAAGAGGCAGATTGAAAGTAAAACAGTGGAAAAAGATGTAGCATGCAAACATTCATCAAAGCAAAGCAGAGTGGCAATATTAATATCAGATAGAGTAACTTGAGAGGGAAAGAAATGCTAGAGGGAGAGAGTAACACTATATAATGATTAAAGGGGCAACCCAGCATGAAGACATAGCAATTCTAAATATGTATTCAATAGACAGAGATGCAAAATGTATCAAACAAAAAGTGATAAAACTGAAAGGAAAAATAAAGAAGCTGAAGCTCTCTACAGGCCTATCTCAACAACTGATAGAACTGGACAGAAAATCAGTTGGGATATAGAAAAAAATCAGCAATATTATCAACTAATAGGATCCAAGAGTTAGTTCTTCAAAAGGATCAAGAAACGATAAACTTCTAGCAAGTCTGACAAGGAAAAAAAGAGTGAAGACATAAATATTCAATAACAAGAATGAATTAGTATATATAATTACAGTGTCACATAGATATCAATAGATAAGAAAAGGCAAAAGATTCAACTTGAAGAGAAATATGAGTATGAATTAGATAACAGGACACTAAAAACAATACTCCACACACATACATCTGCCAACTTATATAAAATAAACCAATTCCTTGAAAAACATAATCTCTAACTAGTTACACAATATAAAATAGATTATTTGAATAGGCTTATAATTACTTAGAAAACAACTTATAATTGTAAAACTCTCTAGAAAGCATTTTCACTGGAGAACTCTACCAAATATTTACAAAAGAATTAACACCAATGCTACACAATCTCCTCCAGAAAACGGAAGGGAGGAAACATTTCTGAATTTATTTTATGCAACTAATATTACCCTGATATAAAACCAGATAATGGCAATACAAATAAAGAAGATGATAGACTTATATCCCTCATGAGTGTGGATGAAAAAATCCTTAATTAAATATTAGCAAGTACAGTACAACAGCACATAAGTAGAATTATACACTCTAAGAAAACTGGGTTTACTTTACAGATGCAAAGTAGAGTATGAAAATCAGTCAACGTCATCACCATATTAACAAACTGAGGAAAGAGCACACAGTCATAGCAATCCATATTAGAAAAAAATGACAAAAAGCAAAACCCATTTATGATAAAACAAAAAGCTCTCAGAAACCTTGGAATAAAAACCTGCCTCAACTTGATAAGGAGAATCTACAAAAACTCTATAGGTTATACTATACTTATTGGTCAAAGAGTGAATGCTTTCCCCTAAGATCTGGAAGAAGGCAAGAAAATCTCTCACCTCTCATCAGTGCAGTAAGGCAATAAAAGGGAACAGACCTGTTCTTAATTATAGATTACATGTTTGTCTGTGTAGGAATTCATCAAAGTTGTAGGACACAAAGATCAAAACAAACATATGAAAGCCACTGAATTTCTACACAATGGCAAAGATACATAAACAGCACAATGAAAAACAGAATACCATTGACAGTCACTGCAAAAATGAAATATCTGGGTTTAAATCGAACTAAACATGTATAGGATTTGCATGCTAAAAACTACACCACGCTGCTGAAGGAAATCAAGGAAAAGTTAAACAAATGGAGATATATACCAAGTTCATGGATTGGAAGACTCAACTTAGTAAAGATGTCAATTTTCCCCAAATTGATATGCAGGTTTAACTCAATTCCTATCAAGTATCAGCAGGATTTTTTTTTGTAGATGTAGACAAAATTATTCTATGTTTATATGGACAGTGCAGGAAGCTCAAGATGGAGGGGATACACACACACACACACACACACTCCAATACTTCGGCCACCTGATGCGAAGAAGTGACTCATTGGAAAAGACCCTGATGCTGGGAAAGACTGGAGGTGGGAGAAGGGGATGACAGAGAATGAGATGGTTGGATGGCATCACCAACTAAATGGACATGAGTCTGAGTAAGCTCCAGGAGGTGATGATGGACAGGGAAGCCTGGCGTGCTGCAGGACACAGAATCTCAAAAAGTTGGACATAACCGAGTGACTGAACTGAACTGATATACACACAAAATGGAAATCAGTCATAAATATATATAACTCCCTGATGTTCNTAGGGTCTCCAGCTGCTGCCCAAGAGCCTAGTCCAACCAGGTTCCCATGGAGAGGCCTGAGATACCAGGATTAAGCATAGAGTGTGATGGAGGAGAACTGACCAGTAGAATCTTTAAGATGAGATGGGCCATCTGAAACTTACCAAGGCTGAGCAGATACATAGCCTGCAACATGAAACAAGTTAAAACCAACAACCACAAAAGGCCACATGGCAGGGGACACACAGACAGCTTCAGTTTTGGGTGGACAAAGAAAGGGAATAATTAACAAGAAGAAAAAAGTGGAAGTCTTTGTCACAACTGAGAGAAACACTTCAGGGCAAAGACCCCAAAGTCATGGGCAACAGAGATCCAGGGAAGTTCCTTAGTCTCCCTTGGGCAGAGTAGCTTCACCCTATAAAGTACAGCAGTAGGAGTGCTGTGTTCTCTGCTCAGTGAGGCGAAGGCTCCGTGCCCCAGTCTCCTGGCGTCTGATGGCAGGGGACACACAGACAGCTTCAGTTTTGGGTGGACAAAGAAAGGGAATAATTAACAAGAAGAAAAAAGTGGAAGTCTTTGTCACAACTGAGAGAAACACTTCAGGGCAAAGACCCCAAAGTCATGGGCAACAGAGATCCAGGGAAGTTCCTTAGTCTCCCTTGGGCAGAGTAGCTTCACCCTATAAAGTACAGCAGTAGGAGTGCTGTGTTCTCTGCTCAGTGAGGCGAAGGCTCCGTGCCCCAGTCTCCTGGCGTCTGAGGATGATACACCCCCGTGGAGCTAAGATCTGCCTCCTGAAATGCTCGGCCCTCAGCAGACAGAAGGGAGACAGAAAATGCGTGAAAGGAGAAAACTGGAATGAATGCAGTGCCTGTGAAGGGATGACCAAGAAAGGACCCCCATTATGCCCCCAATTCCGCATCAATCACTGTCAAGGCTGGCAGCTGCCAAGTGGGTAGAACAAAGAGAACCAAGGAGCAGAGACGAGCAACACTTTAATTCCAGAGTGATGGATGCATCAGGTCTTTCTTTCTCCTAGTCTGCCAGGCAAACCCTTCCAGCAGCAGCAGAATCGGGAGCACAGATGCGGTCTGATAAGCCTTTCTGCTTCTGGGGACTACACATGAACTTTTTCATAGTCACCTCCCACCCCATCTCCCTCGTGATCACAAGCACCAACTTGTTGTTCTCAAATCACAGCTGACCTACAGCTGGAAACTTTCAGATCACGGTCACTATAGTGAGGGGGAGACTTCACCATAGGGATGGAGGCCTGAAGACTATGGAGATGGGACCAAGGACTCTGCCACAGGCTGCAGACAGGTATGAGACTCCTGTCTAGCCCTTACTTCCCTGTCTATGTCTAATCTGACATCTGCTTGGAAATTGCGCAAACACAGATTATATCAGCAAAAACATTTGACAACACAAGCTCAAATCTGTCACTGAAAAGAGAACACATCTGCTTTTTGCTATTTATGAACTAAACCATAAACATAAAATCCCAACTCCTATGTTTATATAAGAAAGGTGTTTTAAACAAACTTGCCCATGGCAGTGTTATTTTTTTTAATGGAAAAATCGTGTAAACAACTCAAATATACAAAACATAGTAGAAAGCTGAAGTAAACCATGATATGGCCATATGATGTATAATTATGCCTACATGTTAGTATTTTTGAATATGTTTCAATCTGCTTGGAAAATGTTCTGTGAAAAGAAAAACACAAAGACTGGACCATGTATACTCCAGATGAATAAGAACTGTGTATCCAGACATGAATAAAAATAGTCTGGCAGGGTTTTAGAAGTATAGGTATACTGTTTTAATTCTTTTTCTTTTGTTCTTTATTTTTATTCTATTCACATGTATTGGGTTGGCCAAAAAGTCTGTTCTGATTATTCCTGTAGCCTGTCATGCGTCTCTGTCTATGGGATTCTCCAGACAAGAATACTAGAGTGGGTAGCCATTCTCTTCTCCAGGGGATCTTCCCTACCCAGGGATTGAACCTGGGTCTCCCACATTGCAGGTAGATTCTTCACCATCTGAGTCACCAGGGAAGCCCAATGCCATTTCTTTCTCCAGGGCATCTTCCCAACCCAGGGATCAAACCCAGGTCTCCTGCATTGCAGGCAGATTCTTTACGAGCTTAGCCACCAGGGAAGCCTGGGAATACTGCAGTGGGTAGCCTATCCCTTCTCCAGCGGATCTTCCCGACCCAGGAATCAACCTGGGGTCTCCTGCACTGCAGGCAGATTCTCTACCAGCTGAGCTACCAGGGAAGCCTAAGATGTTCAGTACTTGAATGCACAGATGCTGGTCCATATTCTTCTGTTTCCTGTTTATGCTAGATTCCAACTCTGTGAAATCCAAGGCAACAGCCCACACTGTAGATTCCAGAGCTAAGTCTGAACCCAATTCTCTGCCTGGCCTGCTCTGCACTGAACTCTGGTTGAGACCAACTGATGCTCAGAGAACAGGATGGGACACCAGCCTCTGGTCCTCAGGAATAACCCCGTACACCAACCAACTTGGAAGACAAAGGCACATCCACAGTGAGGCTGACATAGGACTTGGAGTCTGAGGGTCTGGAACTGAGTGACAGGGCTTAGCTTGGCAACCTAGAACAGTTACTTAATTTTTCCAAGTCTCAATGGCCTTATTTGCAAAAGAAAATCATAATAGCTGACTCACTTGTTCCACAAGGTTGGTGAAAGGCTTGGATGTAATTCTGTGCATGGAGCATCTTGCACACACACACCTGTGTGTGTGTGTGTGTGTGTGTGTGTATGCATTTATAACAAAAGAGCACACAGTTCACACCTAATAGGTTATTCCACAGGGATAAATGATAGGTAGAACATAAGGACATTACTTTTCAACTAAAATTTCCAGAGTTCCATACAATTCATAAATGATTTTCCCCAGCATTAATCAACTGGTTGCCACATAAGCAGACAATCCAGGTAGCACAGCTTGATAGTAAAGTGGGTGACTACAGTAAGCCTTCCAAAAATCCCTGAACTTGCTTCTCTTCTTTCCTTAATATCAGCACCACAGACTATATCACTTCATTATAATCAAGCTAAAATGAATAAAACACAGCTTATTGATGATTGTGAGAATTATTGTTACTCTTGATTACTCTCTTACTACCATTGCTAGGATTATTAGAACCATGATACACTGGGCATCCTTTGGCTGCTAGTGCTCTTGGCACTTGGTGTTAGTATCTTATTTAATCCACATACTAACCCAGGAGTAGGTACTATGTTTGTTGTCATTCAGTCGCTAAGTCATGTCTGATTCTTGTAACCCAATGAACTGTAGCCCGCCAGGCTCCTCTGTCCATGGGGTTTCCCAGGCCAGAATAATGGAGGGGGTTGCCATTTCCTTCTCCAGAGGATCTTCCCGACCCAGCGATCAAACCTGCATCTCCTGCATTGGCAGGCAGATTCTTTACCACTGAGCCACCTGGGAAGCCCCAGGTACTGTATTTACCCCTATTTTATTAAATATAAATAAGTTACCCCTTAGAGTGGAGAAGGCAAGGACAACACACTCCAGTACTCTTGCCTGGAAAATCTCATGGACGGAGGAGCCTGGTGGGCTGCAGCCCATGAAGTCTCTAAGTCGGGCATGACTGAGCGCCTTCACTTTCACTTTTTGCTTTCATGAATTAGAGAAGGAAATGGCAACCCACTCCAGTGTTCTTGCCTGGAGGATCGCAGGGACGGGGGAGCCTGGTGAGCTGCTGTCTGTGGGGTCACACAGAGTCGGACATGACTGAAGTGACTTAGTAACCCCTCAGAGGAGTTTAGTTCCTTATCTGAGACCATACACCTTGTCAGTGGCAGAGCCGAACTCTGAATCCATGTGTGTCTGATTAGAGCCTGGGACTGTTCACAAGTAGGATTCTTTTATCATCATAAGACACCACTGCTGTACAAACCCCTGAGGAGGGTCTCTGCCATCAGGCAGCTGTGGAGTCCAAGCATGAACAGAGGCCCTGGGTGGATCCAAAGACAAGGAGGGAGAGAGATTGGTAGATGCTGAGCAGAACAAGGAGAACCCAGAGAAATAACCATGGAGGAAAATGTGCCTTCAGCTATAACCAGCTAATCAAACCAGGCCAAATCATATCCCAGGCAATTTTCTGGGCAGCCTTCAGAGAGTCACCCAGGCTGAGAAGCCAGCCAATTATGCCTGATCATTCTCTGCAGCCCTATCCTCACAAAAGACAAGTCCAGACTGGCCCAATGTAGACAAATGAGCAATTCTATTATCTCTGAAAGGTAATCTAATTCCCTTCAAATTTAAAAGTCTCCAAAGTTTCCTAACAGGCCTCAGTGGGGCTCGTGCAGAATTTAATAAGTTCATGGTGTGCCCAGTTTGCTTTCATTATCATTTTTTTTGCTATGCAGTGGACAGAATTTTCATTACGACTCAAGGATTCTTCTGTATCTGATTCTCTAAGATCGTGTCTGCTGAGCTTAGACACCAAGTTGAGAACTGAGTCAGGTCTAATGGACTTGACTGAGGTCTGAGAAAGGTTTCATTGACTGAGAAAGAGTGTCTTTGCTAATCAGCTGGTTCAGTTCAGTTCAGTCGCGCAGTCGTGTCCGACTCTTTGTGACCCCATGAATCGCAGCACGCCAGGCCTCCCTGTCCATCACCAACTCCCGGAGTTCACTCAGACTCACATCCATTGAGTCCATGATGCCATCCAGCCATCTCATCCTCGGTCGTCCCCTTCTCCTCCTGCCCCCAATCCCTCCCAGCATCAGGGTCTTTTCCAATGAGTCAACTCTTCGCATAAGCTGGCCAAAGTACTGGAGCTTCAGTTTTAGCATCATTCCTTCCAAAGAAATCCCAGGGTTGATCTCCCTCAGAATGGACTGGTTGGATCTCCTTGCATTCCAAGGGACTCTCAAGAGTCTTCTTCAACACCACAGTTCAAAAGCATCAATTCTTCTGCACTCAGCCTTCTTCACAGTCCAACTCTCACATCCATACATGACTACTGGAAAAACCATAGCCTTGACTAGACGGACCTTAGTCGGCAAAGTAATGTCTCTGCGTTTGAATATACTATCTAGGTTGGTCATAACTTTTCTTCCAAGGAGTAAGCGCCTTTTAATTTCATGGCTGCAGTCACCATCTGCAGTGATTTTGGAGCCCAAAAAAACAAAGTCTGACACTGTTTCTACTGTTTCCCCATCTATTTCCCATGAAGTGATGGGGCCAGATGCCATGATCTTCGTTTTCTGAATGTTGAGCTTTAAGCCAACTTTTTCACTCTCCTCTTTCACTTTNTACTCTAATCAAGACCATATAGATCAAAAGAAACACTGAAGAGTATAGAAACAGACATAGATACATATGGTCAATTAACTTCTGACAAACGTTCCAAGATAACTCAATGGGGGAGAAGATAATCCTTTCATTAAATGCTGCTTTGGATATCCATAAGCAAAAAAGCAAAACCTTTCAATCTTACTTACTACACATCATACACAAAAATTGTCTCTAAATAGATCATGGTCTTAAATGTAGGAGTTAAAATTACAAAACCTTGAAGTAAAAAAAAGTATAGGAAAAAACCTGGAGAGTCCTTAGGTTAGGCAAAGATTTATTAGAAGGGACAAAAGCAAGTATGAATTATAAAAGATAAAGTTGATTCATTCAACTTTGTAAAAGAAATAGGAGAAAACATTAAATAAGCACATCTCATAAAGGGCTTGTATCCAAAATTTAATAAGAACTCATACAAAACAAACACAAATAATATGCTTTCAAAGGGGCAAAAATTTGAACACACTTATCACCAGAGCAAATACATAAACAGTAAATAAGAATGAGAAGAGATATTCAGCATTAATAGTTATCTGAGATATGTAAGCTAAAGCCACTGTGAGATATCACCATGTCACTGTTAGAATGGTTAAAATGAGACTGACAATACCAAGTTGTTATGAAGATGTAAAGCAATTGAAATTCACCCATTGCTGGTAAGAATGTAAAATAATAAAATCACTTCGAAAACAGTTTAGCAATTTCTTATGAAATGGCTCAGCAACTCCATTCCTGGTATTTACCCAAGAGAAATGAAAACACAAATTACATAAAAACCCTTGCAGGTAAACTTTCATAGACTTTTTTGTTCAGAATCGTGCCAAAGTGGAAACTAAAGTGGCCATCAACTAGCAAATGGATAAACAAATTGCAATATATCCATATAATGGACACCTACTCAGCAATGAAAAGAAATCAACAACTGATCCAGATGACAAAATAGGTGAATCTCCAAAGTATTTCACTGGTGAAATGAAAGAAGTCAGACACAAAAGACTTCATGCTGTGTGATGCCATTCATATGGCATTCTGCTGCTGCTGCTGCTAAGTCGCTTCAGCTGCCGCTAAGTCGCTTCAGTCGTGTCCGACTCTGTGCGACCCCAGAGATGGCAGCCCATCAGGCTCTGCCGTCCCTGAGATTCTCCAGGCAAGAACACTGGAGTGGGTTGCCATTTCCTTCTCCAGTGCGTGAAAGTGAAAAGTGAAAGTGAAGTCACACAGTCGTGTCTGACTCTTAGCAACCCCATGAACTGCAGCCTACCAGGCTCCTCCGCCCATGGGATTTTCCAGGCAAGAGTACAGAAAATGCCAAAGTATTGGGACAGGTAATTGGGATCGTAATTGCTAGAGTCTGCTTGCCAAAGAGGACAAGGACCAGAGATGGCAGCCCACCAGGCTCTGCCGTCCCTGAGATTCTCCAGGCAAGAACACTGGAGTGGGTTGCCATTTCCTTCTCCAGTGCGTGAAAGTGAAAAGTGAAAGTGAAGTCACACAGTCATGTCTGACTCTTAGCAACCCCATGAACTGCAGCCTACCAGGCTCCTCCGCCCATGGGATTTTCCAGGCAAGAGTACAGAAAATGCCAAAGTATTGGGACAGGTAATTGGGATCGTAATTGCTAGAGTCTGCTTGCCAAAGAGGACAAGGAACTTTCTGGGATGATGGAACTATTCTGTATCTCAATTGTGGTGATGGTTACACCTCTGTGTGCCTTGTTGAAACTTACCAATATGCATATTTAAAAAGAGTGAATTGTATTGTGTGTCAATTATACTTCAATAAATATGGGACAACCACAAAGTCCTTATTTTCAAGGGACTCTCAAGTAGAAAAGGATCCGTGAAACCAGGATAGTAAGAGATAGGTAGGAAGAGGGAAAGAAGAGTGCTATGGAAAAAAAGAGGAGAAGCACTCATCCAATCATGGTATTCCAGACTTAACTCCTGGAGAAAGCAGATCCAAAGTCAAAAGCAGGAGGAATTAAGCAGGGATACAGGATATGGAGGGTCCCAAGTGAAAGAATATTGCATGGGCAAGGACTCAATAGTAAAGCAACTGTTACACCATGGGGAGTGGGTGGAGGGAGGACTATGAATAGTTACATTTGGTTGGAGACTATAGTTTGAGGGGCAAGGCCAGCCATGAGGCGAGACTGATGGATATCACCTACATCAACTAGGGATTACTGTCATGCATACAATCATACAGGAACCGCCTCCAAACTCTGTCTTCAAGCTACACTGGAGAACCATCTCTTTTCCAGAAAGAAGTAATAGATACTGACACTGGTGGCTTGGCCATAATTTCCTATTTAATCTCTTTTCTTCCCTGACAAATGTTTTGCTTTGTGTTTCAACAGATCGAGGCCAGTCAGCACACGCTTTGCTCCATTTGGTTGTAACTTCAGAACTGACTTCTTATCAGTTCATAAGACAACGTCCCTGTTGGCATTACAACTCCTCCCGAGGTTGAACCCTGTCCTTTCCACAGCGTTTCAGCCTCTGGAAAATGCCTGCATCTTTGCATCTATATAGAGGAAACACCAGTGTGATATTTCTGCTCCATTTACACAGAAATTAGGTCTTGCCCCTCTCCCCCTACGTGCCTTTAACTAGAGCACAGATGCACCCTGAGAATACTACTTGGCTCTTGTCTCTCTGCTTCCACCTCTGAAACACTGCATTAACACTCAATCCAAGCCTCAGCACCAAGTGGCTGATGATTCATCCTTTGACTCTTCCTATTTATACCCTACAGTTGACCCTCTGGCCATTGCTAGGCTCCTTGAACCTCAGAACTACAATACTTTCCCCTGGGTAAAAGTGAATTGTGACTAAAAACATATCTACTGCTTGCAAAATGCTCCAGTGAGCTTAACTGCATCCTAATAAACAGGTCACTCTAACGACAGACTGTTCTTTTGCTTGTTATATCCAATTTCCCCTTCTGACTTCATCCCCTGGTAGAGCTGCCTAGACCAGGGAATCTGTGGGTGGAGTAGGCTGGGCCAATTAATTGGATCTTTAAACTGTCATTTAAGAGGCTGAGAAACTATAATGTGTTTGGTAATGGGTACTTGAGGTGAAAGTTCATAAGGAGTTGGGGCTGGTGTTCATGTAGTGATCACTCAACCCAACATTTAGCAGAAGCTAGGAGCCTGGTGGGCTGCCGTCTATGAGGTTGCACAGAGTTGGACACGACTGAAGCAACTTAGCAGCAGCAGCAGCAGAAAGCTATTAAAATCCAAGAAAGCTAATCAGCCAGGAGACAGAGGATCTAGGAGCCAAATACAGAGGAAAGAAGCACCCTAAGAGGCTGCTGGGGACATAGAGGCTGCTCCCCACTCCTGTTCTCCAGTCCAGGACCTGCTCATCACATCTTCACTAACTTTCCAGCCTGCTGCAGGGTGTCTGAGGCTGCCAAGTGAAGCCTTTCAGTAATTCTTCCCCCAACCATCATTTTTGAAAATTTGTACTAGTTGGAGTGGGTGTCCGTTCTTACAATAAAATGGTTCCTAACTACAATAAATGTCATAGCATTTCAAAAAGTATTTTTATTCCTTGCTTGGGAGTGAGGGTGGGATAGGATCTCTGTCTCGGTGGAGGTAAGCCTGCCTAAGGGCAAATATGGTCCCGTGCTTCCCTGCCTCGGGTCCATCAGCAGTTCTCCTAACCACAAGATCACGGAAGCCACCCAAAGACTCTGGCTCCCTCCATGACCCGTGGCTTTGCCCTCATGGTGTGGGCTACCCCTCTCCTCACTCTTTTCTTTCTGCCTCTTGTCTGTTCAACCTCCCAGATGTACCACCAGCCCCACCTCCTCCAGTGGCCCTCCTCTGAGCCCCTCATCCTCCCGCACTGCCTACTCTAGGTTATAGGACTGCTGCATTGCCATTAGCTGGTTCCTTGCCTCTCCTTCCCCCAATTCATGGAGAGGGAGCATCCTAGTCACAGTGATGTCCACAGGTCCTGGCACAATGCCCAGCACCTTGACAAATGAAGTCAGCATTCCTTTGCATTCCCAGCACCTCCAATGCCTAAAGCAATTAGCAGCACTTTAGTTCCAGTGAGCAGGCATTCTGACATCACCCAAATAGAAAGAGGGTGTGTCTCTCAAAACAGGGTGGCTTTTGCCATCACTTAATTAGTGGCAATATATATCTCTTGCTAGAGGTACCAATTAGAGAGTTTTAAATGCAAATCCCATGTGTGTGACTCACACATGGCAAGATTCACAAAAGATGAATCTTAAGTTACACTGTTTTAATTGGGTTGAAAAAGTGAGGAAGAGATGGTTGAGTCATTAATCCTTATCTACTTGATGGCTGCAGTCAGTGAGAGTGGACCAGTGCTTTCCTTCCCTTCCTCTCTCCTTTTGATAGGGACAGAGTAAAGGGACAAAGCAGATCATTTAATAGTTAATCTCATTAGAAAATCTAAGTAGAAAAAAAAAAAGTATGGGAAACTCCTGTGAGTTAATGATTATTCAAGATAGCAGGTTTGCTTAACCACAAACTAAGTAGGCTTGCTTAGCAACAAAACTCTGCAATAGAACAAGAGACAGGCCCCAAATAGTAAAACAACGGTGGCATGAGACCCACATCCTGCCCAGTAAGGTAAGTTAATGACCCCTAGGACATGCTCTCTGCACACATTAAAAACCAATAATTTAGGGAAATGAGAACTTTCAAAGTCAAAGACCCTCATTATACTGAGACCTGAAATAATTTTTCTACAGTGCCATGACAGTCCTGGCTTGATCATGGACCAGGGACAAAACAACTCCTTTATCCAAACTTGGAGAGGAGCTGACGATGGAAGTATGACATCTACTCAAGAATGAGGAAGAAGGTGGTTTCCTCCCTCTCCCCACTCTTCCTTTAATCATAAACTGTAGCCCACTAAGTTCTCAGGGCATGGCACCCTCTCGCTCACCTACCCGTATGCCTCACAAGCATCGTATTCTAATAAATCACTTCTTATCTATCACCTTGCTTCTCACTGAACTCTTTCTGTGTTGAGACATAAAGGACTGGAGCTCCTCATAGTCCCCCCACCCCTGAAAATCCCACCTGATGGTTTCACTTTCCTTCTGTCCTTCTTTCCATACATGTATCCACCATTCCTATTTTTTCTTTCTTTCCATCTGTCATTTGCTATCCATAAATACTCAGTTGTTTAGAGTGTGGGTTATCTCAAAGTCATGAACTAAATTGCCCCAGCCTGAGGATGATACATATACCACTATTCCAATGCATACTGGGATGTGGATCAGGAGAAGGGCTAGCAAGCTGTGTGTGTGTACAGGAGAATTGTAGAATCTCACAAAAGTGAAATTTTTTAGTTGCCTCTAAAGAAGCCATCCAAATAAAGCCAATTACCCAAAGCTTGCCCTAAGACAGACCCTGAGATTGGGTTCAAGGGGTTCTGGGCTTAATGCCATGGTCCTGACACTATGTAACCAATAGATTATCTTAGTCAATTCTTTCAATCTTCCTAGACCTCTGCTTGCCCTCCTTTATAACATGGAGGTAATACCAATCTCACAGGGTTATTGGGAATGTTGACTAAAAACTTATTCACAACTTAAAAGTTCAGAATTATGTTTTATTCTGCAGGAATTTTTAGGACATCAAGCCCAGGAGGCAGCATCTCAAGTTACCCTGAAAAGGGCTTCCCTCATGGTCCAGTGGTTAAGACTGCACTTCCAATGTGAGGGACAAGGATTCAACTCCTGGTTGGGGAACTAAGATCCCAAATGTTATGTGGTATAGCCAAAAAAAAGTAAAGATACTACCCAGTCAAGTCACCATGAGAGAATTCCTCCTAGGAGGCAAGGGGGAAAGTCAGGAAACGTAGGAGCTTTGCAACAAAGGGCAGGTAGTCAGAGCATCAGAAGATTACTCTCAATTAAGATGATTAACTAAACCACATGTCTCAAGTTAAGGAATTTAGTGCTTTTCTATGTACAGATGAGCGTAAGAGTCTAGACTCACTGACATCATTCCTTTGATATGCACCTCAGCTATCTGGGGCCAGTGTCCTGTGCTTTCTCATCCTGAGTTTCCTCAGAGAGCAAGCACCTTAGGGAGGTGGCTACAGTCTGATAGCTGCTAGATGGCACATACTCTATCCCTCCTGAACTTCCTTAGGGCTTGCTGGCTCAAGTTGGAGGGCTGCAATCGCTGATGGCTATGACATCCTTTGTTTACTGATATGGCAGGCAATATTCCATTTACCAGGAGGAAGATAAAACAAGGTGCCAGGTCAGAGCTGACTCAGTGGAGATGAGCATCTGAAATGTCCCCAGCAGAGGCCCTTTTGATTCTGAATCTCAATACTCACAGCCTGTCAAGACCCACATGGGACCCAGCATGCCCCCAGACAGGCAATGCCCTAATTACCCAATAAGTCTAGTGGTGGGCTGGGAAGATTAGATTAAGCCTCAGAAGAAGATTGGGAGCCCAATCAAGAATAAAATCTTTTAGAATAGGAATGTGGTAGGAGGAAGATGCCACACCAACAACCCAGGGATACGTGGCTGGAGTTCATTCACTATGGACAGAAACTCCAAAATATCAATAGCAGGACAATCGAAGGAGAAGGCTGGGCCCTGCCCAGATAAGAGATAAGAGACCACAAATTTCTAAGTCTCAAAGTCAAGGAAACCCTCCCAACTAGAAAGTTCCTTGGAGGTCAAAAGGGGAATGATGCTAAGCCTACCAACCCATAGGCCTCTTTGGTGGAATCCATCTTGGCTGAGAGATGCTATGGTATACATGGGAGGATCCTGAGATATACCATATATGGACTCAGAACCAGGAAAACCAAAATGATTAGTCTGAGAAAACCCAGAAGAAATGCTCCATATAAGTCAATTAAATTACCACAAGGGTGAGACTCTGAGTCTACCATGTGTCTATCCACATGTACTGATTTTTTTCTTCCTAATAAACACTTTACTTGTTTCACTGCTTTCCATCTTCATGAGAATTCTTTTCTGCAAAACTGAAGGGCCAGGGCCTTTTCACTGACCTCTGGTCTAATGGCTGAGATTTGGTGCCCTCATCACCCCAACCTGATCTCAGTCTCGAGCTGAGAACCAAAACCCTGCTTCAAGCCGCTGCAGGCTGAGGCCACCTGACATCAAGGAGATGAGGGGAAGAGACTGTGAAGTTTTAATGTTCCCCTCAATTGCTAGAGCCAACTCGCTTTTCAACACAAAATGTCTTACCTACTGAACAACATTATCGGACTGAAGTGTGCACTAAATTGTTATATCTATAATTCCCCAAGATTGTTATTACTTCAATATCTCATCCTTCACTGCATTTTAAGCATCTCTAACCCCTAAAACTAGCCTGTAACTTACTTTAGAATTGATGCTACTAAATATAACTGTCTACAACTCTTTTTGTAATAGCCACTGTTCAACCACAACCACCATGTAACCAATCAGGAATGGCCATTCTGGAGGGCCTGCTATGTGCCAGACTTTATAGTTGTTATCTCATTAAATCCTTCCAACTGTGCCTGTGAGGGCTGCAAGGACAGCATTTCATAGACGATGTTATGGAGGCTCAGGAAGCTTTAGGAAATCATACAAGGCCATGGTCTCTAATGGAAGAACTGAGGTTCCCATTCCTTGGGTCATTCCTCTTCCAACCAGAGGTCAATGCAGCAGCAAATATTTGTTTCCATTCCAACCCTAGGGCTTGAGTCTTGGACCAAGTGCTCTGAGTGGACACAGAGTTCTCCAGAGCACAGAGTTCTCTAGAACAGCCAGAGTTCTCCAGAGACATAGAACCAGTGGGAGATGGAGAGACAGAGATAGATAAAGAGGTGGAGTATACACGTGCATATACAGATATATACACGTGTGCGTATGTATATATGCATGTATGTATGTAGATGAAAGTGAAGTGAAAGTGAAAGTTGCTCAGTCATGTCTGATTCTTGTGACCAATGGACTATATAGTTCATTGAATTCTCCAGGCCAGAATACTGGAGTGGATAGCCTTTCCCTTTTCCAGGAGATCTTTCCAGTCCAGGGATCGAACTCAGGTCTCCCGGGTTGCGGGCAGATTCTTTACCAGCTGAGCCACAAGGGAAGCCTATGTATGTGTATATATACACACATATAAAGGAATTGGCTCACACAATTGTGGGACCTGGAAAGTCTGAAATCCATGAGGCAGGCCTGCAGGTTGGAAGCTCAACCAGGAGTTAATGCCACAGTCTTGAGGCAGTCTTGGGCTGCCCTGGTGGCTCAGATGGTAAAGAATCTGCCTGCAGTGTAGGAGACCTGTGTTCAGTCCCTGGGTTTGAAGATCCTCTGGGGAAGGAAATAGCTACCCATTCCAGTATTCTTGCCTGGAGAATTCCATGGACAGAGGAGCCTGGTGAGCTACAGTCCATGGGTCCCAAAGAATCGGACATGATTGAGCAACTAACACACGCACACACACACACTTGAGGCAGAATGCTCTTAAAGCCTTTCATCGGATTGGATGAGGCCCACCTACATTATTGAAGATCATCTCCTCTACTTAAAATCAACTACCTGGAGACATTAACCACATCTCCAAAATGCCTTCACAGCAACACCTAGATGACTGTTTCATTGAATAACTAGGTATTATCACCCAGCCAAATGGAAACATAAAACAACCATCATACTCACTGAAGGATCTTTTAAAATGTTATATTCAAAATGAGTGAGAAGATTGGATGTAGCAGCGCAAATTCCTTTTAACCTCAGATAGAAACACCAAATTCTTGTTTCTCTACTGGCAAACTAATAAATAAAACCTTTGTGGCTTTTGCTATCAACTTCGTTCTACAGGGTAACAAATGTGTGATACATTTTTACTGCAAATTCCATTTCATGCCTTTGATCCCAAGATGTTCAGAACAATGAATGGCAATTATCTGGTTTACAGTATATTCACTGCAAAATGCTCACCTGCTTCTTAGTGCTCTGAAAGAAAGCACTAGCAGGTCAATTTCACTTCTTATTTATGTGGATTGTTATCTGCATTTCTCCAGCTCTGGCTCCTTCCTAGGAAGCTGTGAAATACCAGAGGTAGAGGATGGGAAAGAAAAGCCTCCTTTCCACCACCACCAAACACATGATCACCATAAAGCCACAAGCCAAATGCCCTAGGTCACTCTCATGATCAGCCCTGAATATCAAGGTATCAGACAAGGTGGCCTATTTGCATTCAAATTTAATTATCTGCTCAGCTCAGGCACCACTGACTCAGGAAAGCATTTTCTGACTCCCTGTTCCTCTCCAACCTGAAAAACACCACCAAACTGAATTAGCTCTCTCCTTGTCCTCCCATAGCCCCCGGCCTATCCTTAGCATATCAATGACTAAACCAGGCTGTAAATACCATTTTGTGTCTTTCCACTACCAAATGGTGAGGAAAGATGCCTGTATCTCTAACCCTAGTACATCAGTTCTGGAAGTATAGCCCAGGAACCCTGAGGGGTCCCAGAGACTCTTTGAGATTCACAAGGTCAAACTTATTTTCATGCAATACTAAGATACTATTTTCTGTCTTTTCTTTCACTCTCTCTGCAGTTTTCCAGAGGCTATATAAGAGGTACCATAACAGATTAAATCCAGAAACAGATATGAGAATTTAGCTGTCTTCTGAAAAGCCAGACATTTGCAAAAATGTAAAACAATGGTACACTCATTATTTTAAAATTTTGGATAATGTCATTCTTTTTTAATAAAAACTATGCCATTTTCACCAATATGTGATAGGTTTTTAAATTATTTTAACTGAATTAATAAAGATATATATGTTAGATTTTGTTACCTCTAATTACTAATGAAATAAATAGTAATAGGTGTGATCCACAAAAACTAAAGCTCAGGGGCTGTTAATGATATTTAAGAATGTTACAGTGGAGGCTTCCCTGGGTGGTCCAGTGATTAAGAATCTGCTTTCCAATGTAGGGGACACTGGTTTGATCTCTGATGGAGGACCAAGATCCCACATGCCACAGGGCAACTAAGTCAGCACACCCCAACTAGAGAAGGCCCATGTGCTGCAGTGAAGACTTGGTGCAGTCTAAATTTAAAAATAAATAAATAAATAAAAATAATGTTGCAGCGTTTTGAGACCAAAGAGCTGGCTGTGAGACCTGGCAGTGGATTTAAAACATAGAACCTACTACTCATATAAGAATAAAAGGTGTGAGCAGAGGAACTGAGGGGAGAGAGAACAAAGAGACAAAGTTGAGGGAAAGCAGAAAAAATACCTAAAGTTGTCAAGGACAGAGTCACATAATCAATTGTTAGATTCAGCTTAGTTGGGCAAAAGTCCATTAACATGGTGACAAGATCAATCTTTTCTTTGGTTCTGAAAGACAAGCAGCGGTTTGACTTAGCAGTTTGCACACCAATTGTTGCAATGCAATTGAGGTAACAGAGCCTCTAATTTTTCTGGAAAAAAGAATGAGGAGCATCCTCTCTTGCTGTATGAACTTGAGCACATGCTGTCAAGAGAATAACTGTCTGAAATTACAATCTTTATATCACTTGCAACATGGTTGGAGAAACTGCCATAAAAAGAAACAAACTTCATAAATCATTCCTGCAAAAGGCATCAAAGGTTAAACACATCATGATGAATTTCTGAAATAAATATGGACTCTGAATTTTCAGAGAGTTGGGGAGGCAATCATTGTACCTCAATAGAGAAATCATGATCTCAGCAATTCTAGAGGGTACTCCACTACTAAGGTATCAATTTCTCCTGGAGGTAGGTAGAACAGGTCTTTGCCAACTGGAAGAGACTCTCAATGTTTAAGGCACCCTTCTCAAAAGAAACGTAAGGGATTTCTGATCTGATGATTTCCAAGTACCCTGAGGACCTGATATGTGGCAGGTACCCAACAAATATAATTAAAAGATCAATGAATGAATATGTGCTTAGTGTCAATTATCTGCACAAAAACCCATGTAGCACTCTACATGGAATCATTCCTTCACAACTATAAATTTCTTAACCAAGATTTCTAGTTTGAACATATTTACTTCTGAATATTTACTTCTTTGATGAACAATGCATAAAAATAGGTGAAAACAACAGAAGGGGAAAGACTAGAGATTTCTTCAGGAAAACTGGAAATATCCAGGGAACATGGGGCACGATAAAAGACAGAAATGGTAGAGAAACCTAGCAGATGTAGATGAGACCAAGAAGAGATAGAGAGAATACACAAAAGAACTGTACAGAAAAGATCTTAATGCAATGGATAACCATGATGGTGTGGTCAGTCACCCAGAGCCAGATATTCTGGAGTGTGAAGTCAAGCAGGCCTTAAGAAACATTGCTGTCAATAAAGCTAGTGGATGCAATAGAATTCCAGTAGAGCTATTCAAAACTCTAAAAGCTGATGCTATCAGTGTTGCATTCAATATGTCAGCAAATCTAGAAGACCCAGCTGCAACCATAGGACTGGCAAAGGTTGATCCTCATCCAAAGAATGTTCAAACCAAACATTCAAAAACCAAAACAACTTCACTAATCTCTCATACTAAGACCTTTGTAAGGTCATACTAAGCCCATAGTAAGGTCATGTTTACACTTGCATGCTAGGCTTCAGTATTACCTGAACCAAGAACTTCTACACGTCCAAGCTGGGTTTAGAAAAGGCAGAGGAACCAGAGATTAAATTGCCAACATTTGCTGGATCATAGAGAAAGCAAGGGAATTCCAGGAAAACATCTACCTTTGTGTCACTGACTATGCTGAAGCCTTTGACTGTGTGGATTGTAAAAAACTCTGGAAATCTCTTAAAGAGACAGGAATATCAGACCATCTTACTTTTCTCCTGAGAAACCTGTATGTGGGTCAAGAAGAAACAGTAGAACTCTGTATGGAACAACTGATTGGTTTAGGATTGAGAAAGGAGTACAACAAGGCTGTCTGTTGTCACCTTGTTTGTTTAACCTATATGCTGAGCACATCATGAGAAATGCTGGGCTGGGTCGGTTACAAGCTGGATCAAGATAGGTGGGAGAATATCAACAGCTTCAGATAAGTGGATGATACTACCCTAATGGCAGAAAGTGAAGAACTAAAGAACTTCTTGATGAGGGTGAAGAAGGAGAGTGAAAAAGCCAGGTTAAAACTATTAAAAAAGCTAAGATCATGACATCCAGCCCCATTACTTCGTGGCAAATAGAGAGGGTAAAGGTGGGAGCAGGGACAGACTTCCTCTTCTTAGGCTCTAAAATGACTGCAGCCATGAAATCAGAAGATGATTGATTCATGGCAGGAAAGCTATGAAAAACCTAGACAATGTGTTGAAAAGCAGAGACATCACTCTGCCAACAAAGGTCTATATAGTCAAGGCTATGGTCTTCCCAGTGGTCATATATGGTTGTGAGAGTTGGACCATAAAGAAGGCAGGGCACCAAAGAATTGATGCCTTCAAACTGTGGTGCTGCAGAAGACTCCTAAGAGTCCCCTGGACAGCAAGGAGATCAAACCAGTCAATTTGAAAAGAAATCAACTCTGAATACACATTGGAAGGGCTGGTGCTGAAGCTGAAGCTCCAGTATTTTGATCACCTGATGTGAACAGTCAACTCCCTGGAAAAGTCCCTGATGCTTGGAAATATTGAGGGCAGAAGGATGCTTGGAAATATTGAGGGCAGAAGGAGAAGAGGGTATCAGAGAATGAGATGGCTGGATGGCATCACCAATGCAATGGACATGAACTTGGGAAAATTTCGGGAGATGGTGAGGGACAGGGAGACCTGGTGTGCTGCAGTCCATGGGGTCACAAAGAGTTGAACATGACTGGGCAACTGAACAACAATAACTTCTGAATAACTTTGGTTGATCAAGAGAATGTTGGTTTCCACATATACTGGCATTACTTCTGGGGACAACTAAACAAGGAAGAAATAAAGAAAAACAAAGCAGATTGATGGACAGGTAGATAAAGGAAATTGGCAGAAGATAAACATCAGCCCAGAACAGTTCAGTATGGAAAGAGAATTCAGTGGAATTGAGAAAGGAAGTTACCAAGAGGAACCTGACTTATGAAATCCAATTGTCACAGAACATTTGGTGGGAAACAAGACATACATATTATCGGTACCAAAGCACATAAATGTATGGGCAATGAACTGATTTAGGGTTGGGAAAGTCTACAGGATTCTTATGAGTACAGAATGATAAATGGAATTAATTGTGCAGAGTTCATTATACTGAATTTAAGATGGCTATCTTGCTATTGATAGTGGATTATTTGCAGTGCTGCATATTAATGAAAATGGAGAGATTTATTTTTAAAAGTTATACACTAATTCCCAATATCATTTTCTCATATCCTTTCTTAAAAATGAGGATTGAATTCCTCAACAGTGATGCTTCCTCCCATTGTTCATTTCCAAGAACTCAATCCACTTCACAAAGGGCATGGGCAAGCCCTCGCCTGCTGCCCTGCTGGCATAGGACCTTTTGTCTCTTCTGAAGTCTGCAAAGTGTGCTGGTCCAGGCTCTCCAAGAAACAGATACCAAGACCCAAGATGGGACTCAGTGTGCAAGAATTTTATAAGGGAACATGTAGATTTGACCTTAGTGCAAATGTATTCCCAGTGCAGGAGAAAGGACTTTTCTTTTGAAAAGGTCAGATGAAAGTGTCTCATACTGTCCTGCAGTCTGTGTGGGATATACAAAGCCAAAGCCTTTGGGCTTCCTCCTCAAGCCAAAGTGGGGAGTGAGAGCAGACCCACGTCTCCCAGGACACTTAGTGTCCCCCATTGGCCCCACACTCCATAGGAACAACTGATGGAAGATGTAGCCAGATAATCAATTCCTAGCCCCTGGTTTTGTGAGAAAGGAAGGGCAAGGATGTTCAGCTTCTGAATCTGTTACTTGTTCATGTCTTAAAGATGAGCCCCTTACCAGGTATAATTGACCATTCCCATTCAGATGTCCAGGAAGCCCTTCCCTCTGATTGCCACTTGAAAACAGGAAACAACTTTTAATTTCTTCCCCAGACATGCTCCTCACCAAATGGGCACCATCTCAGAAAATGGCACCATTATAGATCTCAAGCTAAAACCCCAGGAGGTGCCTTGATTCCTGCCTTTTCCTAACCAATAGTCCTTTCATATACACACCGAATCGATCAGCAGGTTCTGCCATTTCTACATCAGCATATTACAATGTGGATGGAACCTCTCTTTCTTCTCCCTGCCATGATCCTATCCCCAGCCAGTACCATCCTTTGCCTGAGCCTCTGCAAGAACTCTCAACTTTATCTTTGTGTTTTCACTCTTCTCCCCTATAAATCCTTTTCCACAGAGCTTCTGGAGTGATGGTTTCAAAAAGAAAACCTGATAATAAAGCAGGCTATGGCTATTTCTGCTGAGATCCTCTCAAAGCGGCCCGTCATATTTGGAATAAAGTTCCAGTTTCCTCCCATAACCTATTAGGGCCAGCCCTGACTCATCTCCCATAACCTTTTCTCCCCCTCGATGCCCCACCCACAGTGGTTTCCTTTTTATTACTTATATTTACCAAACTGAGTCCTACCGGCGGTACTTGCTCTTCCCACTGGGAGGAATAACTTGTCCCAATAGCATGACTAGCTCCTTCCCATCACCTCAAAGAGCCCCTTCCTGATGACTTCATCCCAGCTCTCTCTCCCTACCCCCACAACCATCCTTTAGTCTTCCCATCACAGAAACCACACCCAGCATCACCTTCTGCAAGACTCTGTGATGGTCTGCCCTCTCCAGAAAGAGCGCCCTGTCTGTTTTGCCCTTCACTGTTTCTTCTGAGCTGAGACAGTGTCTGGCCCAGGACAGGCTCTGATAAACACATGCTCAGTCAGTGAATAAACTGGAGCCATCAGGACTGTCAGTGACGTCGAGGAAGTATCTTTTTTAATTAATTTTTTAACTGGAGGAAGACAGCTTTACAACGCCATGCTGGGTTTCGGCTGTACAACAGTCATAACCATATATTTATATGCCCACCCTCCCTGTGGAGCCCCCTCCCCTCCCCCGTCCCACCCTTCTAGGTCATCGAAGAGCGCTGAGCTGAGCTCCCGGTGCTATACAGCAGCTACCATTGGTGGGTGATGCTAAGACTTTCTCCATCTTCAGGCTCTCATTTTCATCCAGAGGGAATCTGAGAACTCCAAAGGCCTTTTAACTGCCAGAGGATATGACTCTCAGAGGAGGAATTCAGGGGTGAGGTGGTGATTTTGAGAATGACTTCTCTGATTCACCTGTGCTTTGACTTCTTTTTTGTTTGTTTGTTTTTATTTATATTTATTTATTCATTTGGCTGTGCTGCACAGCTTGTGGGATCTTAGTTCCTGGACCAGGGATTAAACCTGTGCTGCCTGCAGTGGAACTGAGGACCACTGGACCACCAGGAAGGCCCTTGATTTCCTCTTTAACCCCTAATCCCAAATACACACAGGTATGCCCAACCCTCACAAGCTCTTTCCACAATATCCACAGCCTGAGCTGGCAGAGGCCAGCCAACAGGGCTCACCCCAGCACTGGAGAGGGCAGGCCTGCTCCACACTGCTGCTAAGCAGACTGCTAAAGCCCCAGGCCAGAGCTCTGGCCATTTTCCCTCCACAGGGAAGTGGCTCCAGGCCTGAACAGTGACACAACCAAAGGCAGAGCATCCCCATGCTTTTGCGTAGGGTGATTTATAAGAGCCTGGCAGCCCCTTGTCTTCCCTGTGCCAATGGGCACACCTGCTCCTCCACCCCTACAGCTTTATAAAGCAGCTCTGTCTACACAGGCTGAGGGACAGGATCCAGAAACAAAGCTGAGAGGGGCCATGGAGGTAACACGGTGTCAGGACCTGCCCCCCTCCCCCAGCAGTGAAGGCGAGACCTCGTCTCTTCCTCTGCAGGAGTTTAACAAGCCCCACCCCTTGTGCTGGCATGCAGTTCTGAAATCCTCATAAACCAAGCTCTTGGACATGCCACATATACCAAGCAGGCACCCAAGCTCCACAGCCCACATGGCCCCAGTCATAGGTGGATCCGGATTCCTTCGGGAACATCTGAGCTGGAGTCAGTGCTGATGGGGACACTCCTTGGCTCCAGGGACTGTCCCCAGTGGTTGTACCTACCAGGCTCTCTTTCAATACCTGCTGGATTCATGAAGCATTTATGAATCTACGTTGGGTGCGTATATTGCCTCTAACTCCACTGAGCATGAGTGGGAGAAAATGGGACTTCCTATAGCACAAGGAAGGAGAACTAGCTATGAAGCGTAGCTTTATGATATGGGGCTGCTTTATCCTGGGGGCTGAAAGAGACCATAGAGTCATCCTCCTGAAAATAACTTTCAAAATGGTTTCCAGCCACAATGGGGGCTGGACTAATGGAATGTGAACACTGATTACCCACGTATATGGCAGAAGCAATAAGTAACAGTTTCATTCAACAAAATCTGCTTAATGAGTAACTATTGTATGTGGGAGGGACAATGCTAGGTATTGGAGAGATAAAACTAAGGAAATACACTAGTAATTAAATTGGGATCAGTGCCAAGAAGGACAAATACAGGATCCCATGTGGATACATGTCAAGGGAAGTGACCTATTTGAAGTTGTTAGAGGGACCACTTTTCAACAGAGACAGGTGAGCTGAGATCTGACAGTTAAGAGAGACAGAACATTCCAAGAAGAGAGAATCACACAGGGAAAAACTGAGAGAAGCACAGTTGGTCAATGTGAGAAAGAATTACAAAGAGACAATCAGGTGTGCTTAGGATGATAAGGGTGGCTTCTTCTTGGAGAAGTTCCCAATGGCATAAGAAAATGAGAACAGGATTCAGAACTAACTATGTGATTGGGAGACTCAAATGTAATTTTGTAGAAATTCAGCAGAAGGAGAGCTCCATATGACCTTCAGGAGATGGAGGCTGGAGCTCAGTTGGGTCTTACATGACGAGATGGGTAGGTAAGTGGTGATGGAAGGTCAAAACCCTGGATACCTACCTCTGGGGCTCCCTTCTCTTTCATCTGTTGATTCATCTTTAACTGTACATATTATATATCATGTCCCCCACAGAAGTGACTCCTGTGTGTCTGCTTTCCATCCCCACCACCTAGGCCAAACACTGGTCCCTTAAGCATTCTCCCTACTGCGGGCAGAGTGGCCTGTAAAATGCAGGTCGGTCCATGCCATCCCCTGCTCCCCTCCTTCTAGCATCTCCTGTAAATAAAGGAGCTCCCCTCCTTCTAGAAGCTCACCCTGTAAATAAAGATCACACTCCTTAGCCTGGCCCAGGGCTTCTCATTCTATAATCTCCATATGCCTCTGACTTCTGCTCTCTCTCCAGGCCTCCCTGTAGCCCAGAGCTTCTCTCCATCAATTCCCGAGTCTTTTGGGAATCCATCACGCTTGCATCATGACCTTGTTTTGTGGACCAAAGGTATCCTCAAACCCCACACTTCCATGCCACACCCACTCATGTATCTCTTCCACACACTCTCCTAAAGCTATTTATATCTGTAAATGACTTTCCCAAAAAAGATTACTATTCCTTCGAATCTTCTGAAGCCAAGCAGCTAAATGTTGCCCAAACATTTATTGAGCACCTCTGTGTTTCCAAGCCCATGTCAGCCACCAAGAAAGGCACAGAGGCAGTCATGGGCCTTGTACTGATCACAATCTAATGTCAAATGACATCACCACCAGCAAGGAAGCTCTTTCTAAGAAGGTGCAGGAGCTGCCATGTAAAATTAGATCCATGTATGTAGCTGTATAGTATCTTCCCTGGTGGCTTAGAGGTTAAAGCGTCTGCCTCCAATGTGGGAGACCCTGGTTCAATCCCTGGGTCAGGAAGATCCCCTGGAGAAGGAAATGGTAACCCACTCCAGTATTCTTGCCTGGAAAATCCCATGGACGGAGAAGCCTGGTAGGCTACAGTCCATGGGGTTACAAAGAGTTGGACATGACTGAGCGACTTCACTTACTTCCGTTCCGTTCAGTCACTCAGTCGTGTCCGACTCTTTGCGACCCCATGAATCGCAGCACGCCAGGCCTCCCTGTCCATCACCAACTCCCGGAGTTCACTCAGACTCACGTCCATTGAGTCCGTGATGCCATCCAGCCATCTCATCCTCGGTCGTCCCCTTCTCCTCCTGCCCCCAAAGTCGTGTCCGACTCTTTGCGACCCCATGAATCGCAGCACGCCAGGCCTCCCTGTCCATCACCAACTCCCGGAGTTCACTCAGACTCACGTCCATTGAGTCCGTGATGCCATCCAGCCATCTCATCCTCGGTCGTCCCCTTCTCCTCCTGCCCCCAATCCCTCCCAGTATCAGAGTCTTTTCCAATCAGTCAACTCTTCGCATGAGGTGCCCAAAGTACTGGAGTTTCAGTTTTAGCATCATTCCTTCCAAAGAAATCCCAGGGTTGATCTCCCTCAGAATGGACTGGTTGGATCTCCTTGCAGTCCAAGGGACTCTCAAGAGTCTTCTCCAACACCACAGTTCAAAAGCATCAATTCTTCTGCACTCAGCCTTCTTCACAGTCCAACTCTCACATCCATACATGACCACAGGAAAAACCATAGCCTTGACTGGATGGACCTTAGTCGGCAAAGTAATGTCTCTGCTTTTGAATATGCTATCTAGGTTGGTCATAACTTTCCTTCACTTACTTATGTAGCTGTATGTCTGACTCTGCTGTTGCCATCCTTGGGCTGTTGTCATCCATGTTTCCATGAGTTGAGCACCTATGCTATGTGCCAGGAATGGTACCAGGCTGTGGCGGGAGGGGTTTCCTGGGAAGTAGACCCTAAGACATAGTTTACTGTGCAACATATTTGATTAGCAGTGGCCCTAGGGTCACAGATGTGGAAGAGAAGGAAGAGAAGTAGGAAGGGCAGAGGGGAAAGTGATGCAGGCTCAGTGACACTCCCCCCGCCCCCGCTTGGTGATGCTCTAGAGCTTTAATGGCCCTTTCTGCATTGTCCTGGATTGAGTTGAAATAGACAGGCCTTCACATTCTTGCATCCATCAGTCACCGGATGGGGGGCATTCCCAGGAAGGAACATGATTCTTTGTAGCTAAGGCAGGGCCTGAAGGGGCTGAAAGCTGGAAGCTGTTTCTGTCAATAGTTCTCGCAGCAGTTGGGGCAACTGGTACTTTACTGAAGAGGAGTCCGGATGATACAACATGGGGTTCACTACACAGCTGCTTTCCATATCTCACACTTTGGAAACTCATGACAACCTGAGAGGTAGATACTAGCTCCGTTTTACAGATGAGAAGTTGAGACATGGAGAGAGTATCCCACGACCAAAGTTCTACAGTTGGATTTGAACACAGTTCTGATTTTGCAGCTTATGTATGTTCACTGCCATGTTATTCCTATCAAGCAAGTGCCCCTCCCTGATCAGAGAGCCTGGGCTTACAATAGACCAGGAAGACCTCCTCTTCACTGAGAGTGAAGAGGAGCATAGCATGTTCAGATCAGCCCAGGCACAAGTGGGCTGGACCACTATGTCTACTCACCTGTACCTGTGTTGCTAGGATGGGGGCTCATCTAAGCCACAGTCAGGATCCCAGGGGATGGTACCAAGCCTAGGACTCATGGCTGTTCAGTCACTCAGTTGTGTCCAACTCTTTGTGACCCCATGGACTGCAGCACTCTAGGCTTTCTTGTCTTTTTCCATCTCCTGGAGCTTGCTCAAATGCATGTGCATTGACTCGGTGATGTCATCCAACCATCTCATCCTCTGTCGTCCCCTTCTCGTCCTGCCTTCAGTCTTTCTCAGCATCAGGGTCTTCTCTAATGAGTCAACTCTTTGTATCAGGTGGCCAAAGTATTGGCACTTAGGCTTCAGCATCAGTCCTTCCAGTGAATATTCAGGATTGATTTCCTTTACGATTGACTGGTTGGATCTCCTTATAGTCCAAGGGACTCTCAAGAGTCGTCTAACACCACAGTTCAAAAGCATCAATTCTTCTGTGCTCAGCCTTCTTTACAGTCCAACTCTCATATCTGTACATGACCACTGGAAAAATCATAGCTTTGACAATACGGACCTTTGTTGGCAAAGGGATGTATCTGCTTTTTCATATACTGTCTAGGTTTGTCACAACTTTTCTTCCAAGGAGCAAGAGTTTTAAAATTTCATGGCTGCAATAACTATCTGCAGTGATTTTGGAGCCCCCAAAAATTCCCCTTCTATTTGCCATGAAGTGTTGAGACTGGATGCCATGGTCTTCATTTTTTGAATGCTGAGTTTTAAGCCAGCTTTTTCACTCTCCTCTTTCATCTTCATCAAGAGGCTCTTTAGTTCCTCTTCACTTACTGCCATAGGGTGGTGTCATCTGTATATCTGAGGTTATTGATATTTTTCCCTGCAATCTTGATTCTGGCTTGCGGTTCATCCAGCCTGGCATTTCACATGATGTACTCTGCATATAAGTTAAATAAGCAGAGTGACAATATACAGCCTTGATGTACTCCTTTCCCAATTTGAAAGCAGTCCATTGTTCCATGTCCAGTTCTATTCCTTCTTGACCTGCATACAGGAGGCAGGTAAGGTGGTCTCATATTCCCATCTTTTGAAGAATTTTCCACAGTTTTCTGTAATCCACACAGTCAAAGGCTTTAGCATTGTCAATGAAGCAGAAATATTTTTTTTTCTGGAATCTTCTTGCTTTTTGTATGATCCAACAGGTATTGGGAACTTGATCTCTGGTTCCTCTGCCTTTTCTAAATCCAGCTTGAACATCTAGAAGTTCTCAGTTCACACACTATTGAAGCCTTGCTTGGAGAATTTTCAGCATGACCTTGCTAGTGTGTGAAATGAAAGCAATTGTGTGGTAGTTTTAACAGTTTTTTGGCATTGCCTTTCTTTGGTATTGGAATGAAAACTGACCTTTTCCAGCCCTGTGGCCACTGCTGAGTTTTATAAATTTGCTGGCATATTGAGTACAGCACTTTAACAGCATCATCTTTTAGAATCTGAAATAGCTCAGTTGGAATTCCATCACCTCCTCTAGCTTTGTTTGTAGTGATGCTTCCTGAGGCCCACTTGACCTCGCATTCCAGGGTGTCTGGTTCTAGGTGAGTGATCACACCATTGTGGTTATCTGGGTCATTAAGATCTCTTTTGTATAGTTTTGTATATTCTTGCCACCTCTTCTTGATATCTTCTCTTTCTGTTAGGACCATACCTTTTCTGTCCTTTATTGTGCCCATCTTTGCATGAAATGTTCCCTTAGTATCTCTAATTTCTTCAAAGAGATCTCTAGTCTTTCCCATTCTATTGTTTTCCTCTAATTCTTTGCATTGGTCAGTTAGGAAGGCTTTCTTATCTCTCCTTGCTATTCTTTGGAACTCTGAATTCAAATGAGTATATCTTTCTTTTTCTCCTTTGCCTTTCACGTCTCTTCTTTTCTCAGCTATTCATAAGGCCTCCTCAGCCAACCATTTTGCCTTTTTACATTTCTTTTTCTTGGAGATGGTTTTGATCACTGCCTCATGTACAATGTTACGAACTTCCATCCATACTTCTTTAGGCACTCTATCAGATCTAATCCCTTGAATCTATTTGTCACTTCCACTGTATAATTGTAAGAGATTTGATTTAGATCATACTTGAACGGCCTAGTGGTTTTCCCTACTTTCTTCAATTTAAGTCTGAATTTTGCAATTAGGAGTTCATGATCTGAGCCATAGTCAGCTCCTGGTCTTGTTTTAGCTGATTGTATAGAGCTTCTCCACCTTCGGCTGCAAAGAATATAACCAATCCAATTTTGGTATTGATCATCTGGTGATGTCCAAGTACAGAGTCATCTCCTGTATTTTTGGAAGATGGTGTTTGCTATGACCAGTGCGTTCTCTTAGCAAAACTCTGTTAGCCTTTGCCCTACTTCATTTTGTACTCCATGGACAAACTTGCCTGTTACTCCAGGTATCTCTTGACTTCTTGCTTTTGCATTCCAATCCCCTACGATGAAAATACTGTTTTTGGTGTTAGTTCCAGAAGGTCACATAGGTCTTCATAGAAACGTTCAACTTCAGCTTCTCTGCATAAGTGGTTGGGGCATAGACTTCGATTACTGTGATATTGAACTTCCCAGGACTCATGGATGAGGTTATCTAACTTAAATAAAAATATAGGAAGTCCAGTTAAATTTGAACTTCAAATAGACAGCAAATGATTAATTTAGTATCATTGTGCCATGCAGTCTTTGGGACACATTTCTGCTAAAAAAATCATCTGTCACTTATCTGACACTAATTAACTGGGTGCCTAGTATTATATTTGTCAAGCTTTGTCATGGGTGAAGTAGAAGGCCTGCGTCCTTATCAGCACGATGATTTCAGTGACATGAACGCTTCCTCAGACCAAGCTCTCTCCCAGTCTGCAATCCATTTTCCTGCATCCAAACTGTTTCATTGCACACTTACTTAAAGTGAATGTACCCTGGGAGAGGGGACCCCTGAGCTATACTTATTCACTCTCAAGATATTACTAAGAGCAGATTTTGGGGACTACACACAGAAAACACAGATGGGGAGGAGGAATACCAGGAGTATGCATCCCTAAGGGGTGAAGGGCTCAGGATGAAAGAAAAGGCTGATGGGGTGTGGGCAGCCTGGTGAGAAATGGGAAGCCTCCATTTTCTCAGTCAGACTGCCTGAGAGGGGGGGTCTTAGTCTTCTAGAATTGCTCAGTGGGTTTCTGAGCTCTTCTCTCTCTACTTGGAGAAGACTCTATTCCCACCCTCACAATAAGCTCCTGCCCACTAGCAAGCAGCTGTACCCACGGCCTGTTCATGGCCCACCAAAGGTCCGGTGGCCTAGTGCCCCGGTGTCCGAAACAGACCCGAGTATTGCAAACCTCCCAGCTTTCCGCTCAGTCTCCTTGTCCAGTCATTGGCCCACATCCGAATATTTCTTAGCAACTCTGTGATAAGTAAACAGTGTGTAGATCATCCAAAAAGCATCAGAAGTGACCTGAACACCTTTTTTTCTCCCAGCTTGTCAGATAAGCCATTCCCTTTTTTATCCAGAGATTCATAAAAACACATAAGTGAAAAGCAACAGCTTAAACAGTTTTCTTTTAGGAGTTTTGGCACTAAATCCATGAAATGAATTCCCTCAGCCCTTGGACAAGAAGCCATTAGATATGGGCTACTACTTGTGTTATCATTACATTAGAGGGTCATTATGAAAAATAAAAGTTCTAATCAGCATGAACATTTATAAAGTGCCATGGTGAGGAATATGCCAGGCTGGGCTGTCTCAAGTATCCAGATGAACCACAGTGAGTAATGACTGAAACAAAAGGAGGCTTGAACACAAAGAATCACTTTAACAAATCCCTTTCAAAGTCATTAGCAATTAAAGGCTTTAGGCAAAAGGAGAAGTCCACCCCCACCTTTCCAGCTAAGTGAGAGTTCTCTGAGCACTCCTCACTGGACTGTGACAATACTCACTGTCTTTACCTTCCTACTCAGCCTCCAGCTGGAAGGAGCAGACCCTATGTGGTCCACACAGGGTTCCAGGCAGCCTGGCAACTCTCAGAGGACCAGAGTGGGTAGTAAGGAGCCACTGCTCATGCAGTGGACATGAGCAGTGTGATGGACCCTCAGCCCCTCTTTAATCCTGTCCTTTATCACTCATATATTTGTTTCTACTGTGATCCCCTTTGTGAGTTCTCGGTGATTCTAGAATGAGCCACATTCACTGTCCCCTAACACAGGATGATTTTTAAAAAATATTTCCTTGTATCTATTTATTTATTTGGCTGTACCAGGTCTTAGTTGTGGCACACAGGATTGTTAATTCAGCATTCAAACTCATAGCTGCTGCATGTGGGATCTTGTTCCCTGACGGGGACTGAATCTACGTCCCCTGCATTGGGAGGGGAGAGCCTTAGTCACTGGACCACCAGGGAAGTCGACACAGGATGATGATAAAGTGAGCACATTACCCCCTTGTCATCTTGCTGGGGACTCTGTCACATCCATGCAAAGTGTGGGTCAACCCCATGGGCAGACACCAGGGTCAGCTTACTCGGGAGTGGCCAGAAAGAGACTGAATGAGTGAGAAAGGGGTAAACCATGCAAGCTGTCATGCATGTCAGTCCAGTGGAGAACCATTCCTGGTTGCTAGGGCTCACTGAAGGGGGCCTGGGGACAGGAGGGTCGTTTTGGAAGGTGGTGCCTCAGGACGCCTTCCATCCTTCTCAGGGACACACTTGCTGAGCAGCCACCACCCCAGGGCACTCACTGGGTCCTGCACAGACTCTTATCTGAGTTGCCTGGAAATAGTTTAGCTGAACTTCCTTGTTCCCGGCTATTAGACCCTGGCCTCTGCTAGGGTGGGGGAGTATCACACACTCTCACTCTACCATCCATCCCTCCATCCATTCACTCATTCAGTCATTCATTCCCTCAGCAGATTGGCAATCAACAAGTTCCTTTCACAATGCCAGGTGTCTGTCTCTGCGCCTCCAGCACTGGAGACAGAGCTTGGCACATAGTAGGGTCAAGGGAAATGTCGATGAATAAATGCACAGATGCCTGAGGACTTGTTCTGCATCCCCAGGTGATCCTATTGCTGAAGGGGTGGAGAAAATGGCCGAGAAGGATGTCACTATGGCTAAAGCCTCAGACTCAAGACCGACATAAACATCCCAGCTGACCAGCAGTGTCTCCCTTGCTCTTCCTCCCAGCGCACAGAGACTCTTACTCTCAGCACCATCACTCTTGTGGATTAAGAAATTTTCTTCTGTGTGTTGCCAGTAAAATGTTTACCAGATTACCCCTGCCACTTTGTAGGTGCAACACAATTTCTTTTGAATTTTAATTTCCCCCAGTTGAACTTCCTCTGAATTACCCACCTGCTTTATTTAGTAAAACCTCAAGGGGTTTTCGAGGAGAAATGCTGGCCCATTTGTCTCCACGGCACTGCCTGCTTGGTGAAATTCCAGGGTCCAGCCCCGGTGGATCCAGGGATATTCAAAGGGGGGACAGAGCGGGCGGATAGGACAGGATAGGAGAGAACAGGATAGCTCAGAAAAGAATAGTATAGTAGGAAATTAGTGGAAGAAAAGAAGGCTGAATAACTTGGTTTACATGGAAAGCCAATAAAACCTCGAGACAAGAGGTTTGCACCATCTACGTTAGGCCACCGGTGTCCGTTTGAATATCGGAGAGTGCCCCGCCCTGGGCTCTCTCTCCTACAGATCTTAGCAGCCGGGACAGGTAAGTAGACATGGCGAGCCTCCGCGCCCCAGATGGGAATTCAGCCAAAAAAGGGAGAAAGGGGAAAAAAAGAATGAGATGGGAAGCCCAGCGTCGGTGTAAAGCTCCAAGAGAGAGTTTATTGTTCAGAATCAACTTATATACCCCAAATTATACATAATAGAATATGCAGAGTTACGCAGAAGTAGCAGTCCCGACCCTCATTGAGACAAGGCTTTCTTTTTTGCATACTCTCCTGTTACAAAAGTCTCAGGTGGTTTACACTATCTTCTGGCCAAGAGGCCTATTAACATTTCTATGGCTCTCTTCTGATGAAGTTTTTGTTAACCAGAAGACTTATTTGTGTTAATCTTTCCAAAGTCTGAATGCCACTCTCAGAAAACATTAAATAAGAATACAGCAGTTTGTAATAAAAGGAAGTACAGTGATTTATAGCAAAAGAAAAGTAATTTATAGCAAAAGAAAAGTAATTTACTCAAAAGTTCAGTATTGCTAATATCAAAACTACTACATATCCCTTTTTCCATATCCCATTTATATAGATTACATCTTCCTGGGTGCCTGAGAGATAAGAAATGAGGAGGTCTGGCAGCAATCATTGAGTCAACCATGAAATCCTGTCACCAATATAAATTTGAAAAGACTCTGAAACTTTAAGATACTTTGAGGCTTTTGTGCCTTCCACATTTGGGAGGTTGTGAGCAATTCACAAGCTTGCAGAAAATTAGGGGAACCTGCTAGGCAGGCTAGAGCATTATCAAAGGGGGGTTGGGCTAAAATGGGAAAACAGACAAATTTTTATTTTGGGGGGCACATGTTCAGGAAAAACCAGGGAGAAATCCGATGACTCAAATTGCCCTGCCATCTGAGTTTGCCACATGACCCTGTCACGGGTGGGATTCCTCACGCTGGCTCCCGACAGTGAAACCCTTACATTTCACTTTTCCAGTGCTGCGACTCACTCTCTCGCTTTGAGCAATCTCACCCTTTGGCTTTTCAGCACCATCCTGACAACGCTCTGCTGAGTTTTTGATATTTCTATAATAACCCTTTCCTAATAAAACCAACCTGCATCGCACACTGCATTTAACTACAGTTAAATTCCTCTTCCCTTATTGTGTGTTCAGCACCTTTTGGGCATCCCAGTTATTGTAAGTTATCAACTTGTGAAAGAAAGTGAAAGAAAGTGAAGTCACTCAGTTGTGTCCAACTCTTTGCAACCCCATGGACTGTAGCCCACCAGGCTCCTCCATCCATGGAATTTTCCAAGCAAGAGTACTGGAGTGGGTTGCCATTTCCTTCTCCAGGGGATCTTCCCCACACACCCAGGTCCCTCTAACCAGTTCCCAGAAACAAAGCAGGCTTCTTGTGCAAAAGTGTTTTGAAATGGCAGGCCATTGTGAAAACTGTACCATCTCACTCATGGGCAATGGTTTTCATCAGATAGACTGTTCTGTAATGCCATCTGTCCCACAAGGGCAAGATGTGTCAGAAAGATCATCCTACCAGCTCCAGGAACGATATTCTTTGAACCTAAAGTAACGCTCTTGTGCTTGGAAGAGGCACTGGAATCTTGCCTGGAACTTGTTTAACTGCAGAAGGCTGAACAGAGCATGCAGACAAAGTTGAAAATGTGTTAGAATTTGCCACTGGGGCTCTTGGATAGGGGGCTGGGGCAGCCCTGGGCAGGCTGTTTGATCTTGAGCCTCAGCTAGTGGAAAGGAAAGCTGTATTTCCCACCACACACTAGCATCTGCTCAGACCATTCAGAGAGATTTCTTCTAAGTAGTCCCTTGAGAGCCTATGTACTTATTCCAGAAATTCAGCCTTGCTGGACCATTTGGAGAGCTTCTCTCGGAGAACCACTTGAGAAGCTATGATCCTTCCAGCAAACGTTTTACACAGCCTGTATGTGCTGTGCAGGGCACCTGGCCCACGCCATTTATTCCTCCTAGAAACCCCACACCTTTAGCAATCATTTTCTCCCTTCTACGGATCAAGAGGTGTTAGGCTCAGAAATGCTGAGTCTTTCCCTGTGCCCCCTGCCCCATTCTTATGGGCCAGGAAGGAAGGTGAAATTGAAACAGGAGAGAAGAGGGCAGGGCACAAGCTCTAAAAGAATAGCATATCTCTTGAGGATATGACATAAGCTGGTTAGAATCACCTAGGTCCAAGATGGCCCAAGATTCAACTTTCACTAGACCTCGAGCCTCATTATGCACTTATTGTAATACATTGGTGGTGGTGCTGGTTTAGTCACTAGGTCGTGTCCAACTCTTGTGACCCCATGGACTGTAGCCTGCCAGGCTCCTCCTTCCATGGGAAGAATACTGGAGTGGATTGCCGTTTCCTTCTCCAGGGGATCTTCCCGACCCAGGAATCGAACCTGGGTCTCCTGCACTGCAGGCGGATTCTTTACCAACTGAGCTATGAGGGAACATTAGTGTATGCTAAATGACACGCCCACCAGTGCCATGAGAGTTCCAAGGCTGACCATAAAAAGTAAAATGTGAGCAGAGGCCCAACTCCTGGAAATCTCTGCCCCTTCCCAGAAATAGTTGGAATATTCTTCCCATTCATTAGCCAAGAATTACCCAGCCCGTAAAAACCAACTGTGCCATATTTCGGAGCCTCTCACCTTCTGAGATGGCCCACACTCTGTCTATGGATGTTTCTCTCAGAGCTGCTTTCATCCTCTGAGATGACCCCACACCATACAGCCACTCTCACCTTTGAAACCGACTACACTCTGTCTATGGAATGTGTATCTCTCTAACTAAATAGTTTCTGAGTTCTTTCTGCCATAGACATAAAGCACCTGAGTCTCATTAAGTCCTGAGACCAGGTGTGTGATCTTAATTAACAGACAGTAGATTAAAGTCCCAATTGAATTGTACAGCTTCAAAATCAAGGCTGTCTCATGTCAGAGCCAAAACTCTTCCGATTTACCCATGCTTCTAAAGGTCTAGAGTTTTGAATAAACATTTACTGAGCCGACATCATGTGTTGGATGCTTCACTGGAAGCT
This sequence comes from Aepyceros melampus, assembly GCA_006408695.1. NCBI lineage: Eukaryota > Metazoa > Chordata > Mammalia > Artiodactyla > Bovidae > Aepyceros > Aepyceros melampus. Next base: position 304,653 of record SJXQ01009001.1, read on the forward strand.
GGATTAAGAGGTTTAGTAAAGATCTGCTCTCTGATCTAAAAGAAAGCACAGTGTAAGGAACAATGCCATAATGCAACTCTTCTGGGATGACAAAGCTGCCAAGGAGTAGACATGGAGCAGCCAGGCTACAAGGGCAGGAAATATTTTTCTTGGGGGAAAACTGGAGTTGTTAACTTCATTCATGGGAGAAATGAGTTGAAATGACTCTTCAAAGATGACAAGGAGTTATCAAGTCCCCACAGAAAGGAAAGCTGTTTCAGGACCAAAAAAAAAAAAAAAAAAGTCACAAGTAAAGACTCAGAGAAGGTGAATTTACAGCCTATTGGGTGAATAAAAATGGTTTCACATGATGCAAGCTAGCATAGGGCTGGGGATGTAAAAGAGGAGCACAGTGCTCCTCTTTATCCCTTAAGATGCAGCCTTTAAAAGGAAGGCAGTCTTGCTATTTGTGACACCATGAATGAAACTAGAGGACATTATGCTAAGTGAAATAAGCCAGTTACAGAAGGACAAACACGGCATGATTACTACTTACACGAAGTGTCTAAATTAGTCAAACACATGGAAGGAGAAAATAGAATGGTGGTTGCCAGGAGCTGCAGGGAGTAGGGAGGGGGATTTGTGTTTCAACAAGTAGAAAGTTTCTATTATGCAAGATGACTAATCTCTAGCACTAGAGGCTGGCTGTGTAACATAGTACCAATAGTTAACAGTACAGTATTGTGCATTTTAAAACATGCTTATATGATAGATATTGATTTAAATGTTCTTACAAAAAAAAAAAACCACAAAAGAAATAAGGAAGTTTTTGGAGATGATAGATATATTCAGTACCTTGGCTGTGATGCTGGTATCATAGGTACGTGCATATTTCTAAATGAAAAAGCTTTAAAAAAGATAGGCTCCAATAAAGTTTAAAAAGAAAGAAAGAGCCCAGCATCACTATTTTCAAGAACAAATAACACTTTGAGCTAATCTGGTAAATCTGAACTGTACTACTTTGGGATTTTTGGTTTTATGGACTCTGAAAATAATCTTAAAAAAAAAGAAAAGACATTTTAAGTACATTCAATGTAATCAGAATAAGTGAACCATCTCCTAAGGGGATGACTTTTAACATCAACCCTCATTTGGGGGCCTGGTCACATTAACAAGGGTCATATTTCTCTCCAACCCTCATAATTTTTACCTATTGTTAGAAAGACCTGGGAAAATGTCGATTCTCCTGCAAGTCAGCCAGCAGCCGTGTTGACAAGCATCCAAGCCCCTAATCTTAATCAGACTGAGTTCTTTGCCTTTCAGGTGAAAGAGGAGGCTCTTGCTAGTAAGACTCTCCCCCAAGTCTCAGCCTCAAAAGAATGGTCTTGAAGGCTTCTGTTAATTTTATCTGGCTAGAGCACTGGGGAGCACGTCCAGCTCAAAAAGACATCTATTAAGTTGTCAGTCATGATATCATTTGCCTTCACAGTGTTTAGTATCTACCAAGCAGAAGCTGACAGGCAGCACAAAGGCACTCTGGGAGGCAGCCGGCAGGCATGCTAATGAACACAGCATTCTCCACGTGCCTTCATGGGTTAGGAGAGCTGGAATCATAACAACTCTTTCTGCTCACTTCCCTCAAAGATCTCAGGTAAAGAAGTGATTGAAAGTTTGCTATCAGAGCATCCTAAACTCCTATACAAATCATTAAGCTTTCTGACCAGAGCTTGTCCTGCCTCGTGGGGTGATGGGCTCAGCCAACGTGCAGAAACATCTTCCCCTAAATAACAGAATGGGGTGAAATTCAGAGAGAGGGAGCTGTGGACCTCTAGAAGATGCTCTTCATCCAGGGCCCAGGAAGGCTTAACAAGGCTGATTATAGATTTAAACAGATGTACTTTGTTGTTGTTGTTCAGTTGCACAGTGTGTCTGACTCTTTGTGACCCCATGGATTGCAGCATGCCAGGCTTCCCTGTCCTTCACTATCTCCCAGAGTTTGTTCAAACTCATGTCCATTGGGTAGATGATGTCATCCAACCATCTCATCCTCTGTCATCCACTTCTTCTCCTACCCTCAATCTTTCCCAGCATCAGGGTCTTTTCCAATGAGTCGGTGCTTAGCATCAAGTGGCCAAAGAATTGGAGTTTCTACATCAGTCCTTCCAATGAATATTCAGGATTGATTTCCTTTAGAACTGACTGGTTTGATCTCCTTGCTGTTCAAGGGACTCTCAAGAGTCTTCTCCAGAACCAGAACTAAGAACCATTATACTGAAAGGGGAAGGGAGGGAATTCCATGAAAGAACTGGGTCTACCTGGCAAAAATACCTGAATTCCTATCTATGAAGATTATAATCAGTCTAATGATGACAATCACTATAACAGCTGCTGCTGTTCTGGGTTTGTAACTTATATGCCAGGCCCTTGTTAGAGCCTAAACACACATTATCTTAATTCATAGTGGCCTAACACTCCTGTTGTGATGAGGGAATAATTATCTTTATCAGACCAATGAGAAAATAGGACTCTGGGAGCACATTTGTCATAATATTAGCAAAAAGTGAGGGCTTCTCTGGTGGCTCAGATGGCAAAGAATCTGCCTGCAATGCAGAAGACCCAGGTAGGATCCCTGGATCAGGAAGATGCCATAGAGATGAGAATGGCTAGTCACTCCAATATTCGTGCCTGGAGAATTCCACGGAAGGAGGAGCCTGGCGGGCTATAGTCCATGGGGTCACAAAGAACTGGACACGACTGAGCAACTAACACTAGCAAAAAGCAGAAGTGCATTCAAGTCCAGGTTGATCAGCTGCTCCTTACATTTGTAGAGTTAAAAGTTGCCTGCAAGATTCCAGTTCCCTTTCAAAGGCATCAGCTCCTTTGGCTTCCCATGAAGTGAGTGGGGCAGTTATTATTCCCATATTACAGTTGGGGAAACTGAGGCCCAAGGGATAGGTACTTATTACCTGAGATCACAACAGGTGAAACCAGAATGCTACTCCCTGCCTTTCAGGACTTCTCTTCAGGTCACACAAGGGCCCCACAGCAGGAGAGCAGTCATTATTTGAGCAGGAATATCCGGAGACGAAGACAGGATGATGGCAAGTCTTAGTACATGAAAAGGAGTTTGAAAATAAGAAGAAAAAGAATCACAGAAATCCAAGTGTATCACTTGGTCACTCCTGAAACTTTCTGTAATTCATGGAGATGGAACCTAGGGGTCTCTAGCATCTGGTGTGGGTTTAGCTGGGAGCTAGGTTCAGGACAATGCCTCGGCTTCTGTCACGGTCATCCAGCTCCCTCAAACCCCTGGGGCGGACACTTCAGGCTGAGACGTCCCCCAGACTGGGCAGCCTGGATAGCAGTGTGGTCCTCAAGCGCCTCACCGGAGGCTGGGGGTCCTCTGTGAGCAGCCTTCATGCTCTTAGGTGTCCCGTGTTCCCAATAACTGCTTCCACAGTCCTGATGACATCATCAACAAGCATCACCTGGGAACTTGCTAGAAATGAAGATTCTTGACTCTACCTCAAATCCACTGAATCAAAAACTCTAAGATGGTGCCTAGCATTTGTTAACAAGACCAGTGGGTGATATCGATACACCTGAAGGTTAAATAACTTTTGTAGGTACTCAGTAAATAGTTTGTCCTCAGCCAGACCTTCTTCTGTACTGACTTTCAGATACAGAATTGAAGGAAGGAAGTGGCCAGTGGCCAGACCAGTCATGATATAATGGTGATCATTTGGGACAAGTCATTGGCTACAGGATGAGAGTCTGGTTCTAATGACTTGAACATGAGTCAAGAGTATGTTCAACTCGATCTAATCCAGTAAGATTTTTGAGTGGTTGCTAATACACACAGTAATGAACTCACCCTAAAGCAAGTATTCCATACACTCAGACAGAGTTGCTGCTGCTGCTGCTAAGTCGCTTCAGTCGTGTCCGACCCTGTGCGACCCCATAGACAGAGCCCACCAGGCTCCTCCATCCCTGGGATTCTCCAGGCAAGAACACTGGAGTGGGCTACCATTTCCTTCTCCAAGGCCTAAAAGTGAAAAATGAAAGGGAAGTCGCTTAGTCATGTCCGACTCTTAGCGACCCCATGGACTACAGCCTACCAGGCTCCTTCATCCATGGGATTTTCCAGGCAAGAGTACTGCAGTGGGGTTTTAGAGCCAGTTAAATATGGGCTGCCACTTACATTTCTTTAGATCTGCTTCCCCTCAAAGCAAAGGCTTTCATCCCTCACTACACATTAGCATCACCTGGGGAGTTTTGAAAAATCTGGATGCCCACGCTGCACCCCAGACCACTCACATCAGCATCTCTGAGAGAAGGTGAGACCAGGCCTGAGTAGTTTTCAAAACTCCCAAGGTGACTGCAATGTGCAACACAGGGCTACAAACTACTGAACCAGATAGGTCAGTACGCAATGCTGGCAAGCTGAAGGCAGGCAGGAAGCAGAGGGCAGCCCCTTGTCTTCTTCATCCCCACCCCTCCGTTCTCTTGGTCCCCACTCTCAGGTCATAGACTCAGCCATTCTCCCTGTAGAGGCAGAAAGTCGGCTCACAAGTTGGAAGAAGTCATTTGGACTTCAGAGAAACCTTTGGGGAAAGGAAGAGCAAGTGTTATTTCAATGTTATGGATAAAAATAACAACAACACTACCCTTGTGAGATTCTGAGATGTGTTCAGTACTTCGCCTGAGTTGTGGGGTGGTCAGAACTGAGCTGAGACTTGACCCCTGGCCGTGGTTCTCCATTTCCCCAGACTCTGCTCTATCCTGATATGCTCTCCTCCTTTCATCTAGAAAGCAGCCATATACCGAGCACCTACCATGTGGCAGGCACTTGACTCATCTCTAATCCAGGCAACTATGGTGATTCATATTCTATAAAGAGAAAACCCAAGTGCAGAAGAAAAGCAATTAACTAGCCCAATCTCACACTGATAGTAAATGACGGAGCTGAGATTGGACCTGGATCTTCTGTGCCTTACTGCTCTTTCCGTGTCTGGGTGGGAGGACTTGAGCAAACTCCAACAAGGCCTCTCAAAATGGACTTTGATTTGGAGCCATCACAAAAAAGTCACTCAGAACCAGAAAGAGGCCCATCAGTTTTTCTAATTTTGCACATTCTTCTACCTTTTCTACAAGTCCTGGGTGAACCAGGAGCAGAGAAGGACCTCATATGGCCATACTGACCAGGGTGAGAGTAGAGGACAGACCAGGGATTGAAGGGTTCAAAGAGCAAGCCATTCATATGCGTCCAGGGGCTGCCAGGCTCCAGGAGTAGGTGTTGACATATCTTCCAGGGCCTCCCAAAATGAACTTGTCATTCAGAGTTGAAACTCAGACTGAGGTTCTCAAGTCTACCTGGCTTCACTCAGCCTTGATCTCAGCACATCGCCAGCCATGCTGCCTCAGGGCACCTGGACAAGGCACCTACTGCAGGTGAGCCTGACCCAGGAAGGTCAGATGAGCACATCCTTATACACTGGCCCAGCTGCTCCATGGGGTCCTCATTTGCTGGACAAGGACCAGATAGGTGGTCTAAACGAGCAAAGGACCCATGTGTGAGAAGCAGCACTGTGGAGGCAGTAAAGTTGGTTTCCTCTTCTGTCCTGTCCCTTGTCACCCAGCACGCTGTCCTCCCTTCAAGCACAGAGTCTCAGGAGAAATCTGCTCTCTGCATTTTGGGTACTTGCAATATTCACAAGCCAAATACTATTGTATTATGTTAGACTTTGGTCCCAGGGGAGAGATGCTAGGTCTCAGGAAATTAGGCAAAGGTAAGTAATTTAAGGGAAAGAGAGCTGCCAGCTAGGGGAGCCTTTATTGGTGGGTCCAGCACTTGCTGCACTTTCTACTGGAATTTGTGTTTCCAGGTGCAGATGTCCTGTGTGTCCTTTCCTTAGGACTTCTGTTAAGCAAGAAAATTAACAAACAAATGGCAATAGTGAAGCTTCAATACTTTGGCCACCTGATGCAAAGAGTTGACCTGATGCAATACTCTATGCTGAGAAAGATTGAGGGCAATAGGAAACAGGGTGACAGAGGATGAGATGGTTGGATGGCATCACCAACTCAATGGACATGAGTTTGAGCAAACTCTGGGAGATAGGAGATAGCTAAGGACAGGGAAGCCTGGCTTGCTGCAGTCCATGGGGTCACAAAGAGTCAAACACAACTGAGCAACTGAACAACAACAAGAGGAGAAAAAAGGATTTGGAACCACACAGAAGTGAATTTGAATTCCAGCCCTGACACACCAGAGCCCACCCCATCAGTCTTTCCTCAACTGCTTGTCTGCAGGGCAGGGGACAGACAAGCAGGTTATTCTGTTCTACTCAAGTTGTCTGCCTTGTGGTGTTGGGTGAGAACTCAGTGAAGAAAGATCGAGTGCTTTGTAAACTGCAAAGCTTTATGTAAATATTGGCATAGTTGTCATAACAGCTACCATTATTACATCTGTTTGTGATTTGCAAGTACATTATGCCACACACATTCAGATCATTACAGTTCTTGGGCTAGGGACAGTCTTTGCTATCAAGAGCTTATAGTCTAGGAGAAAGAGGTTCACTTGCCAGAGGACACAGAGTAGTGGGCACTAAAAATATTAGAAGGGATAACAGGAGGGAATTCAGGTTCTGGTGGAGGGACACCTGACCTAGACTATGGTCCAAGAAGGCTTCATGGAGGCGGTGACCCTTGAGCTTTGCCCAAGAGGATGTAAGTGTGACACAGCTTGGGAGGCTGGGGATGATGGGAACTTTTCAGGCAACCAGATAGCACTTTATGAAATAGAAACACGATCAAGTATACTACAGTAATTTGATATCTGCAAAGAACCCCAGCTCTCATCTAAGTGATTTCATATCACTAGGCTCGTGAGCCCTGTTGAGGCTAAGACAGAAGGAAGATGAATTTCCCCTTGCCCCTGATTAGACAGCTAGCCCTCATCCTCCAGTATGCAGATGACACCACTCTTATGGCAGAAAGCAAAGAGGAACTAAAGAGCCTCTTGATGAAGGTGCAGAGGAGAGTGAAAAAGCTGGCTTAAAACTCATCATTGAAAAAGCGAAGATCATGGCATCTGGCCCCATCACTTCATGCCAAATAGATGAGGAAAAAGTGGTAACAGTGACAGACATTTATTTTCTTGGGCTCCAAAATCACTGCAGATTGTGACTATAGCCATGCAATTCAAAGATGCTTGCTCTTTGGACGAAAAGCTATGGCAAACCTAGACAGTGTACTAAAAAGCAGAGACATCACATTGCTGACAAAGACCCATATAGTCAAAACTATTTTTTTCCAGTAGTCACATACGGAAATGAGAGTTGGACCATGAAGAAAGCTGAGCACCAAAGAATTGATGCTTTCGAACTGTGATGCTAGAGAAGACTCTTGAGAGTCCCTTGGACAGCAAGGAGATCAAGACAGTCAATCCTAAAGGAAATCAACCCTGAATATTCATCAGAAGGACTGATACTAAAGTTGAAGCTCCAATACTTTGGCCACCTGATGTGAAGAGCCAACTCTTTGAAAAAGATCCTGATGCTGGGAAAAATTGAGGGCAGGAGGAGAGGAGGGCGACAGAGGATGAGATGGTTGAATGGCATTACAGACTCAATGGACATGAGTTTGAGCAAATTCTGGGAGAGGGTGAAGGAAAGGGAAGCCTGGCATGCTGCAGTTCATGGGGTTGCAAAGAATCAGACACACTGTAGTGACTGAACAACAACCACCTCATCAATGATTTCTGCAGAATAAATCAATGCACCCTCAGTACCTAGCCCAAATCCTGGCACATCGTTGGTTCTAAAGAAGGATTTATTGAATAAATTGCATCTTCAGCCTTCAATATAAAATAGAAGTAGCAGGCTATGGTTATGATAAAAAGAAAAGTAACTACAGAGTATCGAACAGCTCTACATTTTTATAGCCATATCATTTAGAATCTGAATTCAGCTATCTTTTCAGTGACCTGTCATATCTTCTGCTATTCAATCTCCACAGTTTGTGTCTGATATTAAACCCAGGTACCATGGCTCTATCACCCACAACTCCCTCTTCTCCAACTGCAGAGTAAGAAGATTAGTCATTTGTCAGCCAGGACTATGCTCATGGGGTTCCCTAAGTTTTTCCATCCAATTCTTTCAAAAACTTTGCAGGGCAGTTGAAAGGCTTAGAGTCACTATCTCTTCTAGACAGAGAAGCTAAAGCTCAGAGAGGCCAAGAGATTTTTCCCAAAGTCACATAGCTTTCACCCCTAAAACCTATGTTTTTTTGCCACATCCATGGTCAAGTTTCCACCTGGGCTAAAGTTAGGAGGTATGGCCAAGGGGCCAAATAATGATAATGACAGTGGCCACAAAAATAACTAGTATATTTCGAATCTCACACCTCTCATCAACAAAGCAAGGTACTAATTGTCATCTTACTTAATCCATACAATCCCCTCAAGATAAATACCACTGTCCCCATTTTACACATGTGAATCTTCACATTCAGAAAGGCTAAGTAAACTTTCTCTAAAGCACAACTATTAAGTCGTGACACTCTGCTAAGTCGCTTCAGTCGTGTCCGACTCTGTGCGACCCCATAGACGGCAGCCCACCAGGCTCTCCTGTCCCTGGGATTCTCCAGGCAAGAACGCTGGAGTGGGTTGCCATTTCTTTCTCCAATGCGTGAAAGTGAATCCGCTCAGTCGTGTCCGACTCTTAGCGACCCCGTGGACTCTAGCCTACCAGGCTCCTCCCATGGGATTTTCCAGGCAAGAGTACTGGAGTGGGGTTCTATTGCCTTCTCCAGTCGTGACACTAATTCTATGGAATTCCAAAGCCTGTCTTCTTCCCACGATATCACTTCAGTGCCAGCTACAAGCACAGCAAGACTCGAGGGGGAGATTTGTCTATTTTCAATAGGAATTCAAGATCCTATTGGGGGTTGATGATGAATAGTGATATATATTTTTAATTACTAGAGCACTGTTATCCATCAAAATCATTTCAGGGAAGCTCAGCTTATAGACATAATCAGCCTCACTCTATTTAATAAGCTTTGCAGGAACTGTTCATAAGAATGACAGTTACCCTCACTCTGCCTCTCTGGATCTAAAACCTTCGAATCTTCTTAAGTTCAAGGTAAATAAATGACTTACCCATATTAATGCTCCAAGATAGAGACATAAATCTCCTGCATGCATGCCTGCATTCACCAGTGCTCTCAAGGCGAAGAACAGAAATATAATTTGGTTTGGGGTTATACAATTTTAAAGATTAGGATTTAAGCCAGGTTCCTAAAATGGAGGGGCTCTGGAGAGAGAGAGGCTCATACAACACAGGTCATTTCTTTTATAAACTGACTTAAGCTATCAAAAAAAAAAGAAGAAGAAGAAGAAGAAGAAAAACATTGAGATACATACACCACCAGATTAACAAGTCCATTTGTCAAAAAGCTAAATCTTCCTGCTCCAAGTGTGACCTTGGTTACTCTGCTATGGCTCTGCTCTCAGGGTAGGAGAAGACAATGCCATGGGCTATCCCCACAATCCTGTAATATCTGCTTTCATCTCCCCTCCAAGATGCTTTTCTTTGATGTTCCTAGAAGTTTAGGTGCTCATGAATTTCTCCTACCCAAACTCACCTATGTTTAGAGAATGTGAGACTAGAAACACACCAGAAGGATACATCATATCAACCTCATTCTCCATTCAGCTCTAAACCCCACCTCTGAGTCTGGCCACAAAGATAACACAGAGGAAAACTGTAGTGAAAACTCTTCAGGTTTCCCAACTATGTGACCCCAAAGAGGAGAAGAGTGTGATTAAGGACATCAGAAAGTTTTCAGAATCAGTAAGTTCAGGAAACTCTGAATGAAACAAAATTAAACAGGTAACTTTACTACAGGTCTCAGAGTCTTCTATATGCAAATAGGCATTGTATAACTCCAAGGAAGTATATCCCTGATATATCTTTTTAAAAGTGTCATGTTGGACTGTTGTTATTATGAGGATGACTCCCATACCCTCATGAAAATGCTATCTAAGCCTTTCTTGAGCCCATTCTTGTTTGCGAAGGGATCACACCTGGCACAAAAATTCCACATGTTCTCCATTCTAAAATGTTCTTAAATGTACCTTCCAACCTTCTTTTTTTGCAACGTAGCTTGGGCAGCTCTTCACAAGCCATTACCTAGGGTTTGCTGCACGTATTTATGTATTTTGGAGCTTTGACAAATGTTTCCGGATGGATTAGTGGAACGACAGTGCATGCACCTTGGGCACTAGGGGCCAGCTTCTCCCCGCCCTCCCGTCTTTGCCCCAGTTCCGCCTGGCACTGATGACCTGCATCACACAATGGGTTGTCTGGTACCTTTTGTGCTACACTGGAAGAAATCCATGAAGATGATGTTCACAAGGGTCAGACTATCTTCTCCCAAGCTGATGCCCAAGTGATAACTCCCTCTGACCAAGAGGTCTGGTTAGAGACCTAACCTTTCTCAGTTTGAGCACAGTCCAGGTTTCTCTGAAAATCTTATTTTAAGGAGTATGTCTTGAGTCAGCTCTCCAGACCTTTTGGAGGGTCTTATGAGCCTCGTTCGAGCATGGTTGCTTTTCCCAAGCAACCATTGTCTGGGGTGGAGCTGAACTGTCCTGACTGGAGAAGAGCAATCCAGTCTGATATTGGCCAGGGAGCAGACAGCCATCCAAACAGGAGACTGAGGCAGACGGGCTGTGACAGCTCCGGGGCTCTGGGGGAAAGACCTCAACTTCCAGAAGAAAAACACCTTCCAGGCACGTGAATACCAGCAAGAGGGGAAAATAAAGGTGTCTCCCGTGCTCACCACTATGTGCTCAACTCAGGAAACAGATTCAGAGGCACTGAAGCTATATGATGGACACGGGGCTCCAGGCCAGGTGAGAGCTTTAATTTCAAGTCAGTTGCTCTCTCCACTCTAACTGCAACCAGTTACCAAGGGATATGGGGAGGAGGACATCCCATCAAAGCTCCGACCACTTGAGGTCCAGATTGCAGCCTTAAGTATCCTATTGCCTCCATGGTGGGCTGTGGCTCTTCTAGTGAGAACAGATACTATTCCCACATTTCCAGGGAGAATAACCAGGTTTTCTATGCTTTGCTGAATGTCATGCATGGAGTACCTGGCTTCCAACCTCCCAAGGTTTCTTCAGTACTGTGTAATCTGACTGATCTCCTAGCAGCATCTGTGTATGTTCTTGAATCTGGCAATAAACTCCTGGTTACCCCACCTTTGCCCCTCTCCAGGAGTCAACCTTCAGATGTGGGAGTGACCTGGGTCTTTCCAAACATAATCTTGGCCACACTTCTAACCAGTTATTGATTTGCCAAGTGTCAGCTGACCCTTCTCTCTAGAAATACCTTGGCTATAAACACAGTAGATGAGGTGTGGACCAAGACCTAGTCTATGATTGCACTGAAAAATGAGACTTCTGCGTGGTCTCCAGGTCAACAACTTGCTCAATTAAGCAAACATTTTAAGAAGTTACTCCAAATCTTCATTTTAAAATCCTTTAAAATGATGACAAAAAATCTATCATTTTCCAAATACACTAAATATACTTTTCACTACAGTATCTTCAAAATGAGATTTTTCTGGGAAGGACTAGGGGCTGTAGCTATCTCCACAGGGACACAGATGCAATTACAAGGGACTAATCATTTTCTAGCTGTTGAGCTGAGTTGCTCTTATAGGAACTGTCTGAGATGCCCATTGGTATCAATCATGTAATTCAACTTGAAGAAATATAAAAATGTTTTAGAAGAGCTCACGTCACTGGAGCACCTATTTTGTGCTGTACTTTCACATGTCATCTCTTTCAATCCTCAAGGCAGCCTAAGGTGCTCAATGTCCAGCCAGGAAACTGAACTTCAGACACACTAAACAACTTCCCACACCTAGAGAGAAAGAGAACCGAGATCAGAAATTGGGTCTACCAAAGCCCAAGGTCCAGGCATTTTTCCTTTCCATGCCCCCTCTCCTCTGCATTTCACAGCATGGGAGAATTACTTTCTTTTCTTTTCCTGCATAGTGTGATATGAAGTTGGTTTACAGGGTACTTTTATTTATTTATTTATTTGGCTGTTTCCGGTCTGAATTGTGGATATGCGATCTTCATTGCAGCATGTTGAAACTCACTGTGACCCTCAGGCTCTCTAGTTATGGCACATGGGCTCCAGAGTACGTGGGTTCAGTAGCTGCAGTGAGCAGGCTTAGCTGCTCCATGGCATGTGTGACTTTAGTTCCCCAGGAATGAAACCACGTCCCTTGCATTGCAAGGTGGATTCTTAACTGCTGGACCACCAGGGAAGTCCCTGAAAAGTACTTTTAGATTTATGCATTCTAAGTGAGGTTACCTGTATTAGCTTGAAAAACTAAGAAGGAAGTGATATATGGATATATTTATTATTCAACTTTAAATGCAGAAGAAAAAAGAATTCTTTAAGTGCTACCAGTAAAAATCATAGAAGTCAAAGGAAGGCATTTCCCCTTAAGGTGAAGTGTCTTTTACACTCTTTCCTCCTGTTAAACTTCAACCAACATGATAAGTTACACCAGCCTGCCATGCAGAAGAGCAATATGTATCAAAATTGCAGCTCTCCCTGTGAGCTATCTATCAGAAAACTTAATGTAATTGCCAGACTGAATCTTAATTCATCTCTGAGAGAAGCTTATTACTTTGGAGGTGTTGTATCACCTGCTTTTAAATTACACACAAGTATAGCCTCAATGATCTATTTAGTCGTCAATGTTTTAAACATCACTACCTGTGTCTACATTAATTCCCCATCTTGCAGCCAGTTCAGAAGACACTGGTCCACCGAAGAGCAATTTTAGGGCCTTCTCTGTGCTTTGTTCTTACCTCTGTCTTTTCCCTTCCAGTCCATCTTCCTCTACACAAATGCCAGACAGAGGTTACTAGAAGGCAGAATCGCTGGGCCGTGCCCTGTACAAAACCCTTGAATGATTCCCCATCATCAACAGGACACAAGACCTCTCACCATCCAGACATTACCTACACCTCTCCCCATCATCTCATACCTCTACCATTTCCAGACAGAAGCAGAATTAAAGACAACACTGGAACATCAGGCTAGTTAACATCAGGCTAAAAATTGTCAAAAAAGCCAAGACAGCTTGTTGCCTCTAAGAAGCTGTGAAAACTCTGGATGTAAACCACAAACTTGACAACTTCCCTTAGAATACAGGAAGAAAAGACAAAAAGATGAAAGCTAAGATGGAGAAAATGATAAATACAGACAACTACAATCATCAACGGAGAAGGCAGTGGCACCCCACTCCAGTACTCTTGCCTGGAAAGTCCCATGGACGGAGCAGCCTGGTAGGCTGCAGTCCATGGGGTCGCTAAGAGTCAGACACGACTGAACAACTTCGCTTTCAGTTTTCACTTTCATGCATTGGAGAAGGAAATGGCAACCCACTCCAGTGTTCTTGCCTGGAGAATCCCAAGGACGGGGAAGCCTGGTGGGCTGCCGTCTATGAGGTCGCACAGAGTCGGACACGACTGAAGCAACTTAGCAGCAGCAGCAGCACAATCATCAAACACACACATCACTTGCATTCCAAAAGAAAACACCAGTATAGTACACAGTATAGAAGCAACAAATAGATATAAAAATAGAAAACATTTGCTGAGCCAAAAAAATTACCTCAGAGGATCATTGCATTAAAAAAAATTCCTTGAAGAAACTTAGTCTTAGTAACCTGGGAAATTTGGATTTGAAAAGACAAAATATGGTCTAATAAGTACCTGAGCAAAAAATTATGACATGCTGCCAAAGAAATAGAGCCAGGCACCCTTAGACTTCACCTTTGATTCACTGACTGCCAGTCCCAGAGCTATCAAGTTGTGAGGGACAAAGTGGTTGTGACCCAGCAGAGGAACAGAAGCTACGTTCTCCTTCATGGAGGAAGGAAGTAGAGAGATCAGCTTTCGTTCAGAAAGCCTGCCCCTGATCTGCATTTCCTGGGGGATGCAGTATCAAAGTACGTCTATGGGAATGAATTCGTCCAATCAAATCAACAGGCATAAAATTAAGAGCCTAGACTGGGTATAAAAAGGACTGTCCATGCTGAAAACAGTTAATTACAGAATTCAAACATTGCCTTGAATTGGGCCACAAAATGCAAGTGCCAAAACTTCTTGAAAATAAAGATACAAAATATAAAATCAGCATCTAAAAAAGCATCTGCCCCTCCAGCTTCCTGATGGCTGGATCAGGACCCCTCCTCCCTGTCCCCTTGCTTCCCTCCATCATAACACTCATCTCACCATGTGTGTTTTGTGCTTGTTCCTTTATCATTAGAACCTGAGCCCCTATGAGCAGGCATTACTGTATTTGTGTCTCCCATCCCTGCCCCAAAATGTGGCATATAGATTGCAATTGTAAATGCTTACTGAAGGAATGAATAAGGAAAAACACAATGTTCCTTTATTATACCCCCAGGCAACCTTCTGTAAAGGAATCTTTGATTTCCGGCAGGGCTTCAGAGAGGGTTTCATGGCATGTGCATCTAATACTTTGTCTGAGCATCAGCGGACTTTCCCTCAGCATCTTCCTAAAAAATGCAGGGGGGCGCTCCTTACACAGCAAGTCTGTTATTGCCACTCCCAGGAGGCAAAGATGGCAACTGAGGCTCACCAGGGTTGTGTGAGCCTCATACATTCCCAAGTGTATGTTGTGAGGGGAGCGTGAAAGCTGACTGCATCTCTCTGGCTGTGAAATCTTTACTCTGCCTCTATTTTCTCGCCCTGGTCCTTGTCTGGAAACCCGTGTGAGAGATGATCACGTTATGAATAACAGGACGTTTATCTCCTGGATGTCAGGCCCCACTCAGCATCCATCCCACTGGGCACCTTGCTCAGGCTGCTCAGTATGCTGCGGAACCTGTGTTCACTGTACATTAGGCAGCAGAGTTTACCAGGAGAAGACGCCATCCCCTTGATGAATGGGGTCCGTGTTGCATTTACATGAGAGTGGGCTTCCCAGACGTGATAAGGGGCTGGGTGATGCATCACTGGCTGTGCCAGCGTGCGCAAGTCAGAAGTGATGAATGGGGCTCATGGACAAACCGTGCCAAGCTTCAACACACCAGGCTCAGCTGATGTGGTACCTGTTTAGGGGTTGCAGAACACCAATCCACTCAAACCCAGTCATTCATATACCCTTCCTCTTGTCAACAATTGACTGAGCACCTTGTCTGAGCCAGTGCTGGCCAGATGCTGCAGATAGAGAAGGAAGGTATGGTCCTTCCCTACCATCCAGTAATGAGAGCATCAATTATTGAGCATTTATTGTTTATCAGACCCTATATGGGCTTCATCTCCTTGAATCTTCATCACTTCCCTATGAGGTAGGTATAATCCTTGCTTAAAAAGCAGAAAAACTAGGATTCCCTGGTGGTTCAGTGGTAAAGAATCTGCATGCCAATGCAGGAGGCACAGGTTCGATCCCTCGTCTGGGAAGATCCCAAATGCTGGGGAGCAACTAAGCCCATGTACCACAACTATTAAGCCTGCGCTCTAGAGTCCAGGTAGCCACAACTACTGAAGCCTGTGTCCGACTCCTTTGTGACTCCATGGGGTTTCCCAGTCAAGGATACTGGAGTGGTTGTCTTCCTTCTTCAGGGGATCTGCCCAACTCAGGGACTGAAACTGCATCTCCTGCATTGGCAGGCAGACTCTGTACCAGCAGGACACCTGGGAAGCCCTTTAAAGTCATAGGAATCAATTCAATTTGACAAACACTGAACACTCAAACTGGATCAGCTCTGTGCTGCTGTCCGGGAAAAATGACATGGCTACTCTTTTTCTAGGATCACAGTATTTGGATATAAGATTCACATTCCACAAAATATGATGACTTCATGTTCTCAAACCTTCTGACTGTGGAGACACTATCTATTAATACTTTTCCTGCTGATAATTTAATTATGCATGGTGTCTGCATTTCTGATGATCTTATGTGTTAATCTCACATGATCTACTCAGTAATCTCACATGATCCACTCAGCCCATCCCGTCTTCCCAACAAGGTCCCTGTGGACATCTTCAGCTTCCCCTCCAGATGGACCTTTCTTTCTCTGCCCAGCTCTGTGGTGAGACAATAGATCATATCAGGATGGGGAACACACGTACACCCGTGGCTGATTCATGTTAATGTATGGCAACCCACTACAATATTATAAAGTAATTAGCCTCCAATTAAAATGAATAAATTTATAAATAATAATAAATAGATCATATCAGAGAGCTGCCCTGCCTGCCCCCTTGTGGTTGGGTTCAGCCATAGGGGTTGCTGCAGGGATTGAAGAAGGGAGGGGAGAGGTTGGGATATTTACTGTCCTAGCAGTCACCCACTAGGTCCCTGAAATGTGGCCAAGTTCCTCCACTGAAAGGAAGGTCACAGCTTTTAGGAGATCCTCCCTGCCCAACTTTATCTTCAGGGTCAGAAGTAAGTCCCTCTCCTTCAAGTCTGAAGGTGGCCACATACCCTACTATGCCTGTACCAGGGTACCACACTATCTCATTTTGTTCACACCATCCTGCCTACATGCTTGTAAATAATCCCTTTGTTAGCCTTTCTTCTAACTATCTAATTTGAATGTGACATCTGTTTCCTATCAGGATGCTGTCTGATGTCATCTTCAAAAAGCAGAAACCATATTTAATGCATGGTTTCATCACCTACAGTATTAACTGCAGAGCAGTCAGGCCCACAGTTGGTGGGAATTGCCCGACTGGACATCTCCTCACTTGCCCAAGAGTTGGACTTGTGGCAAACCTACTTAAATTGATTTTCTTTCTTTCTTTTTTTTTTTGCAAATGAAATTCTATTTTAATTGGGAGCGCTCAATGTTTCCTAATCTATTTTGGGTCTTTTTTAAACATCTGATGAAAGCTATAGACCTTCAACCTAGCACAAAACACACAAATGCATGTTTCTGCAAATGTTTGCATAAATTTTCAGACAGTTCATAAAGCATAGACTAAGAACCCCTGCAATTGATCCATTATTTATTAAACAAAGATTCTTTTATAATGTATTTGCTTCCTAATCTAAGACATAATCAGTTTTAAATGTGTTTTGATGATTATTTATTATTATTACTATTACTATTAAATGGAAACAGTGCTTGGATTTACAAGTCAGCGTGGTATTCCCAGGATCTGAGATGAAACACAAAATTTCAGATTCATAAATGACTAAAAATAAAAATAACAACAGGAACACTTAGATAGCCCCAACTCTGTACCCGGGACTCTCCTAACTGCTTTACGAATATTAATTCATTTAATGCTCACGATAACCCAACAGTCGCCTATTCTTATCTCTCTCTAGTCTCCTCAAGCCCTTGATATTAGCCTGGCTCTCTTCATTCATAAGTGTCAGGGAAATCACTTCTTGACTAGGGAATTAGACTCAGGAGGGATCTGAGAGCCATGATTCCTGAGAGTCTGCTCATCCTACTTCATTCCTCTGACATTTTGTTCAGTCATTTGCATTACAGTCATCTGTTTGTGCACTGCCCTTGCCATCACACCCGTGGTTTTCAAAATCTTTCCCACAGTCATGCACCTGACTCAGAATATAGACTGCAGCATGTTAATAATGATAATAATTAAACCTACCATGTTTTGAGACCTTCCTTTGTACAGGACTAATCGTATCCTTAGAGTTTTATAGACATTACCACCTAGTTAGTCCTCATGACAAGTCTATCATTAGGATATTACTATTCCCATGTTACAGATGAGGAAGCAGAGGCTTAGACAGGTTAAGCAATCTGGAGTAGGTCAAATGACTAGAAAGTATGGGATCTGGGATGTGAACCCTAGTAGGTTTCCTCAGATTATTACTGCCTTCCATGGTTGCAATAATACTGTGGGGCACTCCCATATATTCCAGCCCTCTGCCCCTAATATCACCCTGATTTCCCCCACTCAAGAATGCATCCTGGTATGCAAGTGAAGAAGAGTGACACTATCATGATAACTCTGAACCTGCTCTGAATTTTTTAAAATTCAACAATTCGCTAATGGCACTATTTTAACCATTTCCAGGAACATAGCACTTGCACCTCCTGACAAATGCCAGCCTACTTGTGTATTTGTACACAGTGCCAGGGATCCACCATGTTGGGCAGGATCCAGATATGACCATTTCTGTGGCCTCAGCACAGCTGAATGCATGCAAGCGTTCATGAAGGACCTCCAGGTGGCGCTAGGGTAAAGAACCTGCTTACCAGTGCAGGAGACACAAGAGACACGGATTCAGTCCCTGGGTTGGGAAGATCCCCTGGAAGAGGGCATGGAAACCCACTCCAGTATTTTTGCCTGGAAAATCCCATGGAAAGAGGAGTCTTGTGGGCTACACTCCATGGGGTTGCAAAGAGTCAGACACGACCTAGTGACTGAAAAAAAACAAAGATGCATGAATGGATGAAAACCAGATCCTCAATTTTCAGAAGCCAGGTGATAAGAAAATAAAATTGCAAAAGGATTAGAAGGAGAAGTAAGTGATGAAGAGACCATACTAGTCCATTGCTCTCCTTATTCCATCCAGAGTCCCGTCCTAACCCTCAAACACATTGGCCAGTCCCTGTAGAACTCAGATGATATTGAAAGCAAACCCACTTCAATCTTCAGCTTTGGATAGTTCCTTCACCTTCTCCTTCTAATGGAAACCCTGAAGGCCTTAGGGTCTTTCTACAGGACTTTCTAGTGGAAGAGGTCAATTGTTCTAACAGCTCGGAGTCTGGAAGAAGGAAGCAGCTTTTTTGGTTCTTCATTGCCCCTTTCAAACTCTGTCACAGACTTCCTCATTCAAAACCACCAGCTCTTTTGAAGCCTATCATCACACTGCTGTCATCAGCCAAGGCCCCAGTCATCCCGTGCCCTGTCACTCACCAATGACTTCAGACCTGCTTTCCTGTCCTTATGTGAGTGAAGCTGAACATCTATGGGAATGGCCTGCCCATTACAAGGGCTCTGAGTTCCTTGACCTCCTTGACTCAATCTTTTGTCTCCTCACACCTCGGGCACCCAATCCTAAGGTCACGCATCATCATCAATCACTGAATTAACTACAAAATTTCTATTTATCATCCATTCCTGACCATCACCTCCTACCCTTCCTACTTCCAATGGAAATATTCCAATGAATATTCAGGACTGATTTCCTCTAGGATGGACTGGTTAGAGAAGACTCTTGAGAATTCCGTGGAATGTGAGGAATCTAACAAGTCCATCCTAAAGGAGATCAGTCCTGGGTGTTCATTGGAAATAATGATGTTGAAGCTGAAACTCCAATACTTTGGCCACCTGATGCGAAGAGTTGACTCATTTGAAAAGACACTGATGCTGCGAAAGATTGAGGGCAGGGGAAGAAGGGGATGATAGAGCATGAGATGGTTGGATGGCATCACCAACTCAATGGACATGGGTTTGGATGGACTCCGGGAGTTGGTGATGGACAGGGAGGCCTGGCATGCTGTGGTTCATGGGGTCACAAAGAGTTGGACACGACTGAGAGATTGAACTAGACTGGACTGGTTGGATCTCCTTGCTGTCCAAAGGACTCTCAAGAATCTTCTCCAACCCCACAGTTCAAAACCATCAATTCTTCAGTGATCAGCTTTCTTTATAGTCCTAGTCTCACATTTATACATGATGACTGGAAAAACCATAGCTTTGACTAGACGGAACTTTGTTGGTAGGGCAATGTCTCTGCTTTTTAATATGCTCTCTAGGTTGGTCATAGCTTTTCTTCCAAGGAACAAGGATCTTTTAATTTAATGGTTGCCATCACTATCTGCAGTGATTTTGGAGCACCCAAAAATAAAGTCTGTCACTGTTTCCATTGTTTCCCCATCTATTTGCCATGAAGTGATGGGACCGGATGCCATGATCTTAGTTTTCTGAATGCTGAGTTTTAAGCCAACTCTTTCACTCTCCTCTTTCATTTTCATCAAGAGGCTCTTAGTTCTTCTTTGCTTTCTACCATAAGACTGATGGCATCTGCATATCTCAGGTTATTGATATTTCTCCTAGCAATCTTGATTCCAGCTTGTGTTTCATCCAGTCCAGCATTTCTCATGTTGGACTCTGCTGCTGCTAAGTTGCTTCAGTCATGTCTAGCTCTGTGCGACTCCATAGACAGCAGCCCACCAGGCTCCTCCGTCCTTGGGATTCTCCAGACAAGAACACTGGAGTGAGTTGCCATTTCCTTTTTCAATGCATGAAAGTGAAAAGTGAAGTGAAGTTGCACAGTTGTGTCCAACTCTTAGCGACTCCGTGGACTGCAGCCTACCAGTCTCCTCAGTCCATGGGATTTTCCAGGCAAAAGTACTAGAGAGGGGTACCATTGCCTTCTCCAATGTACTCTCCATATAAGTTAAATAAGTGAGGTGACAAAATATAGCCTCGACCTACTCCTTTCCTGATTTCAAACCAGTCTGTTGTTCCATGTCGAGGTCTAACTGTTGCTTCTTGACCTGCATACAGATTTCTCAGGAAGCAGATCAGGTGGTCTGATATTCTTATCTCTAAGAATTTTCCACAGTTTTTTGTGATCCACACAGTCAAAGGCTTTGGCATAGTCAATAAAGCAGGTGTTTCTCTGGAACTCTCTAGTTTTGTTGATGATCCAAAGGATGTTAGCAATTTGATCTCTGGTTCCTCTGCCTTTTCTAAATTCAGCCTGAACATCTGGAATTTCACAGTTCACATACTGTTGAAGCCTGGCTTGGAGAATTTTGAGCATTACTTGGTTAGCATGTGAGATGAGTGAATTGTGCAGTAGTTTGAACGTTCTTTGGCATTGCCTTTCTTTGGGAAAGGAATGAAAACTGACCTTTTCCAGTCCTGTGCCCACTGCTGAGTTTTTCAAATTTGCTGGCATATTGAGTGCTGCACCTCAACAGCATCATCTTTTAGGATCTAAATAGCTCAACTGGAATTACATTACCTCCTCTGGCTTTGTTCGTAGTGATGCTTCTTAAGGCCCACTTGACTGTGCATTCCAGAATGTCTGGCTCTAGGTGAGTGATCACACCATCATGATTTTATGGGTCATGAAGATCTTTTTTGTATAGCTCTTCTGTATATTCTTGCCATCTCTTCTTAATAACTTCTGCTTCTGTTAGGTCCGTACCATTTCTGTCCTTTATTGTGCCCAGTTTCTGAAGAAATGATCCCTTGGTATCACCTATTTTCTTGACGAGATCTCTAGTCTTTCCCATTCTATTGTTTTCCTGTATTTCTTTGCATTGATCACTGGGAAGGCTTTCTTATCTCTCCTTGCTATTCTTTGGAACTCTGCATTCAGATGCTTATATCTTTCCTTTTCTCCTTTGCCTTTTGCCTCTCTTCTTTTCACAGATATTTGTAAGGCCTCCTCAGACAGCCATTTTGCCTTTTGGCATTTCTTTTTCTTGAGGATGGTCTTGATCACTGCCTCCTATACAATGTTACCAGCCTCTGTCCATGGTTCTTTAGGCACGCTGCCTATCAGATATAATCCCTTAAATCTATTTGTCACTTCCACTGTATAATCATGAGGGATTTGATTTAGGTCATACTTGAATGGTATATTGGTTTTCCCTACTTTCTTCAATTTAAGTCTGAATTTGGCAATAAGTTCATGATCTGAACCAGTCAGCTCCCAGTCTTGTTTTTGCTGAATGTATAGAGCTTCTCCATCTTTGGCTGCAAAGAATAGAATCAATCTGATTTGGGTATTGACCATCTGGTGAGGTCCATGTGTAATCTTCTCTTGTGTTGCTGAAAGAGGGTGTTTGCTATGAACAGTGAATTTTCTTGGCAAAACTCTGTTAGCCTTTGCCCTGCTTCATTCTGTACTCCAAGGCCAAATTTACCTGTTACTCCAGATGTTTCTTGACTTCCTACTTTTGCATTCCAGTCCCCTATAATGAAAAGGACATCTTTTTGGGGTGTTAGTTCTAGAAGGTCTTGTAGGTCTTCATAGAATCATCCAACTCCAGCTTCCTCAGTATTACTGTTTGAGGCATAGGCTTGCATTACTGTGATGCTGAATGGTTTGCCTTGAAAATGAACAGAGGTCATTCTGTCATTTCTGAAATTGCATCCAAGTACTGCACTTTGGACTCTTGTTGACCATGATGGCTACTCCATTTCTTCTATAGGATTCTTGTCCACAGTAGTAGATATAATGTTTGACCACTTCCAATTTGCCTTGATTCATGGACCTAACATTCCAGGTTCCTATGCAATATTGCTCTTTACAGCATCGTACATTGCTTCTATCACCAGTCACATCCCAACTGGGTGTTGTTTTTGCTTTGGCTCTATCTCTTAATTCTGTCTGGAGTTATTTCTTCACTGATCTCCAGTAGCATATTAGGCACCTGCTGACCTGGGGAGTTTTTCTTTCAGTGTCCTATCTTTTTGCTTTTCATACTGTTCAAAGGGTTGTCAAGCCAATCTTAGTTTAACCCAAATATCCCCGTCTCAGATCCTGCACCCACTTAGAAGTGTTTAGAGAAGAACAAGTAAACAGCTCTAGCTAGACTATGAGTCCAAATTTCCAACAGGTAGTCAGAACCATGGACAGTGCTACAGCCTTTCCCCAGTAAATTCACTGTCTAGTTCCCCTTCTGATTATTTCACACCTTCCTCTCTCTACTTAAAAACTTCAACACTCTCTCCCTGCTCCTAACTCTCAGCTGTTAAGTCTGCCTCATATTTCATGAAGAAAACAGATGAAATCAAGGAACTACCTCATATTCCCACTCCTAAACTCTAGCTCATTGGCATCTGTTCTCACATACTCTGCTTTCCCTCCTATCACAGTAGAAACCTCCCTTTTCTTAAGATCAAGCTCTCTCTGTAGACTTTAGACATATCCCTCTTGTCCCTCCTTGTCTTGGTCTTTGCTCCTCCAAGTGTCCTCTTTCTCCTAAATAGTCAACTTTGTTCTCACAATGCCTTGACATTGACTCTCTGAAACATTCCGCACCCTACAATTCCACTCCCTACTTCAGATACTGCCTCATTTTCATGTGTCTGTTCATTCAAACTTTCTCAAAGGAGCTGACAGTGCTCATGGTTCTCACATCTTCCCCCTCATCTGACCTCAAACCCACTCCAGTTGGGCTGTCTCCACTGCTCTACTGAGGCCATTCCTCCATGGTCACGAGTTACCTCTGTCCTGCTAAACTGAATAGTTCTTGAGCCTCACCTTATTCAGCATCAGAAAAGATCACACTGAATCATGGTCTCCTGTAGGTCACCACATGCTTTTGGGATTCCTCCTGCTTCATGGCTGCTGCTCCCTCCTCCTGGGTGAGTCTTCTCTCCTGGATTCAGTGTTGTCCTTGGCCCTCTTCTTTATATGCACCCACTTCCTGCATGTTCCCACCCTGCAGGGAACTTTACCTTCTATGTGCTGGTGATGCTAACATTTCATCCCCAGGCCTGACCTTCGGACTTGAATATTGAACTCCCAACACTGCCAACGGCTCCACTGGGATGTACCAATGTTATCTCAACGTCCTCAGGATTAGACGGCCTGAGTGATGGCCTGATGGTCTCTATCAGATCTGCTCCTTCCCCAGTCTTCTCTACGCCAGTTACTGGCAACACTCTCCATTCAGTTGTTCACACCAAACACCACTGGGGTGCATGCATGCATGCTCAGTTGTTCGGTCGTATCTGACTCTTTGTGACTCTATGAACTATGGTCTGCCAGGTTCTTCTGTCCAAGGGATTTCCCAGGCGAAAATACTGGAGTGGGTTGCCATTTCCTCCACCAGGGGATCTTCCTGACCCCAATGCACGAGATGCAGGAAACACTGGGAAGTCATACTTTACTTCTCTTTCCAGGTTGCCTGGATATCTCATTCATCAGTAAGCCTTCATTCACAGGTAAGCCCTCTGGCTCTACCCTCAAAAATTTCCATAAATTCACCCATTTCTTATCATCTCTTACTGCTTTTACCATACTGCAAGTCACTTCCATGGGGCGTCCCAGATGGCTCAGAGATAAAGAATCTGCCTGCAAAGCAGGAGACACGGGTTTGATCCCTGGGTCAGGAAGATCCCTGGAGTAGGAAATGGCAATCCACTCCAATATTCTTGCCTCAGAAACACCACAGCAGAGGAACCTGGTGGGCTACAATTCAGGGGGTCACAAAGAATCAGACATGACTTAGCAACTAAACAACAACTAGCATCCTCTTGCCTGGGCTATCACAGTAGAGATAATCTGATCTCCCTGCATTCATCACTGTCCACCACATTTCAACACCTCTGCAGTAGTTTGCTTAGAACCCTGCTAGCTTCATACAGTAACATTAAAGATCACTGTTATGAGGCACTCCCTGATTTTACCCTGGCTTCCCTCTGTCTCATTCTCCACCCAACCCCAAATATGAGTAGGCTTATTTTTCAATACACTGAGCAGTTTTTACCCAGGGTCTTTTTTCATGTGCTGTTCCTTCTTCCTGGGATGCTATTCCCTCTATCTTTTCACAGTCAGTATCTTAGCATTCAGATTTCAGCTCAAGTGCCATCTCCTTAGAGAAGCCATCCCTGACCACTCACCCTTGGTGTCATTCATCTTATTTATTTTCTATATAGCACTTAACAAATACATACAATGCACTTACTATGCTCTAGGCACTGCTTTAAGAGTGTTACAAATAGCAACACATTTAAACTTCCCACTGACCACATGCTATTTGTTATATTATTATCCCCCTTCTACTATGAAGAAAATGAAGCACAAAGAAACTAAGTTACTTGCCCAGGGTCTTATATCTGGCACATGTCATGGTCAGAATTACCAGTGAGGTGAAGGCATTGGAGTGTATGACTTCCAGAGACCCTGCCTGATCGGGGATAACTCTGAAGAGAGGTCATTAGCATACGAGTGAAGTGGTCTGATGTGCCCTGGGCTAGGAGTAGAAAGAGCTCTAAGATCCACTGGGTGACCTTTCTCTCCAAGGGTCTTCATCAGTAAAATGAGGACTTTGGACTTGATGACTTCATGGGCCTTCCAACCTTAACAATGATTGTTTGGCAGCCTTGACATAATGGACAGATGTTCTGGGATCTTAGCAACTAGTGCTCTGAAAGTGAAAGTGAAGTTGCTCAGTCATGTCCGACTCTTTGTGACCTCATGGACTGTAGCCTACCAGGCTCCTCTGTCCATGGGGTTTTCCAGACAAGAGTTCTGGAGTGGTTTGCCATTTCCTTCTCCAGGGGATCTTCCCATCCCAGGGATCAATCCCAGGTCTCCCGCATTGTAGGCAGATGTTTTACCACCTGAGCCGCCAGGGAAGAGCCCATCTAGGCATTACTAATACCACCATCACTGTGACTACAATACAACTTATAACATCATGAGGATGATGATGGTATCTGGAACTTTGTATTGAATGTCTCCTGCTGTGCTCCTGTGCTTCATAGGTTCATCTAGTCCCCGTAAGTGCCCTTGAAGGTTATCCTCATTTTATAGAAAAGACAATTTGAGACTCAGAGAGGCGAACAAAATCACCCCAAACCATAAAACTAAGAACTGGTCAAGAAGGATTTTGAAAGAAGGGAGCCCCAACCCCTCTCTTCCCCTACCTCCTTCCTCTAGCAGTTCCTACTTTTCTATTCATATTACTTCTTAGCACTTAGCACCCTCCTACATATTTATGTTTTTTCATTGTCCACCTCCACTACAGTGTGACCTCACAGGGCAGAGGTCCTTGTTTACTTTGCCCACTCGCATATCCCATCTGTCCTACAGCAGTGCCTGGCATGCAGAAGGTGCTCAGCAATGCACTGCCTGAGAGGCTTCCACACAGGCTCCACGGGCTGTGTCCCCCACCTCTGAGGCTCCCGAACTGACTGGCTCACCAACCTCTATGCAAGGATGGGCAAACTACCTCCCAATGGCCAAACCCAGCCTGGTTTTTCACAGCCTATAAGCTAATGATAATAGTATCTGCATTTTCAATGAACTGTAAAAGAACAAGAGAAAGAGGAAGAGATGATGAAGTAAAATAGAAGGAGAAGAAAACGCAGCAGCAGTAGCAACAGCAACCAACCACAAGAAATATCCAATTACTATGTTATGGAACAGGAACTAACATACCGTCATAGGTCAATTATTCCTCAAAGACAAACAAATTCATAAAGAAAAAGGGATCAGATTTGTGATTACCAGAGGCAGGGGGTGAGGGGACATGGAATAGGATAAAGATGGTCAGAAAGTACAAACTTTCTGCTTTAAGATAAAAATAAGTACCATGATGTACAACAGGATAAATATAATTAACTCTGTTGTATGTTGCATATGAAAGCTGTTAAGAGAATAAGTCCTAAGAGTTCTTATCACAAGGACATTGTTTTCTAGTCTTTAATTTTTTATCTATATAAAATAATGGATGTTCAGTAAACCTACTGTGGTCATCGTTTAAAAATAATATGTGACAGAACTAAGGGTCACAAAGCCTAAAACATCTGGCTCTTTACAGAAAAGGTATGTGTACGCTGTACTAGGAGACCAATGTGAGTGGTGTCTGTGCCTTTCTCTCTGGGGCCCTCTGCAGAGCATGCTGTGCCAATGGCTTTACACACTTCAGACAGACCCTTGCTTCCCAATGACCCCAAGTGATGAACACTCTCCTTGCACCATTAATTCATGCTTTCAGACCATTGGGGAGCTAATGTGGTGCAGGGTGGAGTGCTCAAGAGGGCTCTTCATGGGAATTTCCAAGGAAGGCCTTTCTTGGGATTAAAGGCATTCTTTATCATGTAATATCACAGTTATGTTGTGAATCAATCAGGAGCCCAGTTTCTGTTCTGGACCCAATGTTCTGCCCTTCACACCCATCCAGCTGGTTTTGAAGTGAAGAGGAGCTGTCCAGGCTTGCCTCCTCATAAAGCTGTCCAGCCCTGTACAGCTAATAGATTCATTCTGTTAAGGATGCATTGATAAGCTGATACAGTGGGGAGAAGAATCCTCTGGCCACAAAACCTGTGCTGATGGGGAGTGCACACCCATGGACATCAGCATTGTAATCACACCTAACATTCTGAGGGGTGTGAAGAAGTAAGTGTCCTCTGCAAGACAGCAAGAGAGAGAGCCACTGGGAGGTGCCTCATGCTCGGCTTTAATAATGCTCCTGAATGAAACAAAACTACAATTAATGACCCCCTATTATGTTTGTGTTCTCAGTTAGACAGCATCACCGACTCAATGGACATGAACTGGAGCAAACTCTGGGAGACAGTGGCGGACAGTAGAGTCTGGCGTGCTGCAGTCCATGGGATCGCTAAGAGTCAGACACAACTTAGTGACTGAACAACTACATTATGGTTGTGTTATTGTGTTATTACAGCCGTGTTTACTCTCTCTAAAGCTGGTGTTAACTTAAACAGCAGACTTGCATATCTTCCCACCAATGCATTTCCTCAGGAGGGAAGGTGAGATGAGCCACAGGTTTACTGTGCTGGCCCACTTGGGCTGGCAGCATTGTCCTTGCCCTGAATGCCCAGGTTTCACTCTTCCAGGGCTGATTTGAAGGGCTGGGCCTTCCCCTGCTGGGGACAGTCCTCCTACCAAGGAATTCTCCAACCCTGAAGGGGAAGAGCACTTTGCCTGAGAACGTGTGGAAGTGCAGAGAAGAAGCCCTGAAGGCATCCATTTTATGTACCAGCAAATCGAGGCTATGGGAGCATCCTTCCACTCTGCACCACGTGGTGTCTGAAACTCCAAAGGCAACACTCTCTCTGAGATGCAGGACGCCTGCTGCCTATGCGTTCCAGCAACTGACTGCGCTCACGTGGCTTATGTAAACCCAATGTTTACTATGTACTGTCTGGTTTGCTCCCACTGCTTCACTGAAGTGTGTCCTGTCTGGACACCTCACCCACTCCCTGGGGTGACAGGAGGGACCCAGGTTTCTCACTCCTCCCACTCCTCAGTGTCTAGAGCTAGACATGCCCTGCCCACCTCCACACCACATCCCCAAAGCCTTCTTATCCCCACCTGTAACACGGAGCTAGCAGTGCCTCTGCCAGGGAAATGATGAAGATGTCATGAAGCTTTGCTAATAAGTTCATCTGGACCACATATATGCACTAATATATGATACTTGCTTTTCTCTTCCTGACTTCAATATGTATGACAGACACAGACATAGAGAACACATGTATGAATACCAAGGGGAAAGGGGAGGTAGGATGAAACGGGAGATTGGAATTGACACATATACACTATTATGTATAAAATAAATGAAAACCTACTGCATAACATAGGGAACTCTACTCAATGTGCTCTGACAACCTAAATGGGAAGGAAATCTGAAAAAGGAGGAGATATACGTATATGTATAGCTGATTCACTTTGCTGTACAGCAGAAACACAACTCTGTAAAGCAAAGATACCTCAATTTCAAAAAAAAATAAAAAAGATGTCATGAAGCAAAACGGAGACTGAGCCTGCCCATGACAGTTCCCACAACCACTCAGTCCCCTGGAAAGGGGCTCACTGAAGAGCTGCTATCTGCTTAGAGTAGGGAAAGACAGCAGAGACCAGTTTCTTGTAAACTACACTTATCATCACCCCTTCTCTTTTAGTGAAAAATTTATTATCAACCACATAGGTCCAATGTTTTTAGCTTCTCAAAGAGTTTTGATAATCATGGATTTATAGGATGAGCAGAGCAGCTCTGGGACAGGAGAAGAAGGTAGAGACATACCCATTTTACAAACAGGAAAATCATGGAGGTGAAAAGACTTGCCCAAAATCACAAAGAGAGCTCAAGGCACACAATGGTGCTCATTACTAAGGACTAACTGACCTGATCCTGGGGTTCTCCTGAGTGTGAGCCAGGGAATCCTAGCGCGAGTTTTCTGCTCCTGATCCAGGAGGAAGCAGTACAGAGAGACAGGCAGTGGGAAGGGAAGGAATGTGAGCATGAGCCGTGAAAACTCTGAGCTGTGACACGCCCACCCTACTTCCTGAGCCAACATCTGACCCCCTCTGGGCCCACAGCCAATGGAGAGGTCCTGCCTCTCCCTTCCTTATGCCCTCTGTGGCTCCCGGCTGTCTTCTCTGCTGTGGCTCTGCTGTGGGTCTGTTTCTCTACCTTCAGCCCCAGCACTCCTACACAGTGTCCTGGGAATGCCAGGGGACCACCAGAGGAACTAGTAAATGAAGCGATGATAACAACTGCACCGCTGCCTCTTCTCTACCCCAGATATGACCCCTCTTTCTGTCTTAGGAGAGAACATATTGTCTATCTTCTAAAGATAAGGAACCTGAGCCTTGAAGAGGTTGAGTCACTTGCCAGTGTCTGAATCCTAGCCTGGGGGTATCTGAAATTGACCCATGGGCATCCTCATGCAAACTTCCCAACAGAACTCATTCTGCAGCCCACCACCCCTCCGTCCTTTTACGTGGCCTGAGTTCCAAACAAGACCCAGACTACTCCACTGAATGAGGTCCATTTTGCCTCTTCTACCCACTGTCGACTCTGAGAGAGAGTTTCCTCCCCAGGTCTCAGCATTGCCAAGTGCTCCAGAGCATTTAGCTCTGGAACAACATCAGAAGGTTCCAGCAGTGGTGAGACCAAATGATGACTCAAAGGGTCTTCTCTGGAACTGGGAAGCTCTTCCAAGTTTTTCTATCATTCCCCTTGCCCAGGGGGCAACATAAATAAATATTTATTTATTGTCTTTCAGTTCCAACATACGACTGTATTAGTTAGCTTGGGCTGCCATAACAAAACTTGGTGGCTTAAACAACAGAAATCTAACAATTCTGGAGGCTGGAAGTCCTAGGATCAAGGTGCTGGCAGTTTTGGTTTCTCCCAAGGCTTATCTCCTTGGCTTACAAACGGACATCCTTTTGCTGTATCTCCTCATGGCTGTCCCTCTGTGTCCTAATCTCCTCTTTGTAGAGCACCATTAACACTGGATTACAGCCCACCCATGTGACCTCAGTTTACCTTCATACCTTTAAGCCCAAACTTTTAATGCAGTCAAAGTATGCAAAGACAGTGCTACTGGGGGTTAGGACTTCAACACATGAATTTGGGGGGAAACAATTCAGCCCATTGGGATTCCTTGGTGGCTCGGCAGTAAAGAACTTGCCTGCAATGCAGGAGAAGCAGGTTCAATCCCTGGGTCAGGAAGATCCCCTGGAGAAGGAAATGGCAACCCATTCCAGTATTCTTGCCTGGGGAATCCCATGGACAGAGGAGCCTGGGGGGCTACAATCCATGGGGTCACAAAGAGTCAGACATGACTTAGAGACTAAACCACCACCAATTCAGCCCCTAACATGGCCTAAGAAGGAGGCAATTAGCAGCAGGACATCTCAATAATAAGGTTTCCTAGAGGCAAAGGGACCAAATGCAAGGAATATGGAACCTAGTTAGGAGAACAGAGGCCCAGGCCTGACTCTGCCCCAGCTCTCTTTGCGATTTTGGACAATCACCTCACCTCTCTGATTTTTTCTTTTGTAACATGGGTATGTCCCACCTTCTTTTCCTGTCCCAGAGCTGCTCTGCTCATCCTATGAATCTATGTCTATGAAAGTTCTTTGAGGAGTTAGAAGCATGGACCTATGGAGTTGATAATAAAATTCCCATCAAAAGGAGAAGGAGCAGTGATAAGTGTGGTTTACAGAATGTGGGTCTCTGCAGCCTCTCCCTATGCTAACCAGAGTCCCACTTCTTCAACGAGCCCCTTTCCGGGAGAACTAGCAGTCAAGGGTGTTATCATGGGCAGGCTCTGGGTCAAGGGATTCTGCCTGTTTTGCCTCATGACATCTTCATCACTTCCCTGGCAGAGGCACTGCTAGCTCTGTGTTACACGAGGGGAAAATCAGGCTTCAGAGGGTGTAGGTGGGGTGAGCACACAGAACCCCCATTGTCTGATTCTAGAGCCTATGCCCCAGTTCCTGTGCTGGACTGAGCCCTGGTTATTGGCACTGTGTAAGACACATCTCCACATTCAAGGACTTCCAGGCTGCAAAGGCCCCCATGATGTAACACCCAGTACAGAAGAAAAGAAGTGGACTGAGCAAAGGTCACTTTTCATCATGTGATGGCAGAGGAACACCCCGTCAGGGATGGGGGGCCCCTGAGCAGGGCTTTGAGGGCTGAGAAGGGAAGCAGACTGAGAAAGGCATTTCAGACACAGGGACAGCATAGTGTATACTCAGGACCATCCTAGCAGCACCATCCCCCTGCCTGCATGGGACCCCAGAGTGGGAGGAAGGGCGGAGGGAGTCAAGGGCATAGGAGTGATGCCAGAAGGACCAAAAGCAAACAGCACTCAGGTTCCAAAAGGGGCAAAATGATAGATGCTGGAAAACCTGATGAAATCACTCTGTGCATCTGGCAGGCATGAGTGAGGTCTTAGCAAAGGGCTTAATCACAATTAAAAGTTATCTGAGTACTAACACACTCACCCCAATCTCTTTTGATAGCACAGGAGGTTGGAAGGAGTCATGTTTCCCACATCTGTGACTGGTTCTCCATGAACAAATTTAAGTGGTAAGGGGTCCAGATGATGAATGATGCCCACTCACAGAGGGCTGGGACCAGAGTAAGACAAAGAGACGGAGCCAAGGGGCAAAATTTAAGGAGGTGCTCCCTCCTTGCATTGGTGTAAGTACAGGGCCATCCCTGCGATCAAGTGCCTCCTTAATTATGTGCTCAGGAAATGCACTGATCTCACCCTATGCTTGGCCCAGCTGGAAGGGAGAAAATTGGTCTTTTTTTCACTTCAGAATCAAGTCTGTCTGATGGCCACATGTCTGAAAACCTGTCTGCCCTCTCTTTGGCTTTGAGCAGTCCTAATACTTTCAACCTCTTGCACAACAGTGTCTGGCTAGAATTTAATACTATTGCTCTGATTTCACTATAGTGAGTGGTATTAATTTTCCACTCATGGCCAAAACATAAAGTTCCTTTTTAAAATAACTTTGAATAGAAAAAGGCTTCCCTCGTGGCTCAGTGGTAAAGAATCCACCTGCAATGCAGGAGACACGTGTAGGAGACTCATGTTCAACTCCTGGGTTGGGAAGATCCCCTGGAGAGGGAAATGGCAATCAGTTCCAATATCCTTGCTTGGAAAAAAAAAATAAATTTGAATTTAAAAAAAGTAAGTGCCTCTGAAGAAAAATCAGGTTAGCCAGAAACTTTGTTCAGGTTTTTCTTACAACGATATGGAAAAACCTGAACAAAGTTTCTGGCCAAGCCAGTATTAAGTCAATAATAGATCAGTGGATCTGCAGATGAGACGTCTCAGGAGGTGGGGACTATGGGGCTGGGGCTGGCAAACACCAGGATTTCCCACTCAGTTGTACTTCCAATCGAACAGGTTGGTCTTCCAGGGGCAAGGAAAGCTCACATCTGTGGCATTAAGCACCCACACATCAGACACTCTGTCCACTGAACTAAAAGGCATGACTGCCCATGACAGAGGAAGACAGGCTTCCGGTCCAGTGGTGACACCGGGTTTACATATCCACAGAAACAATGCAGGAAGCTGGCTGCTTCTACACCTTGTCAGTGTAACCAACAAGACCAGTCTTAGTCACTTTAGCAAGTTCCTCCATGTAGATTTCTGATCAAATCAGCAAAGCTACTTATCTTTCCTGAAGAGTGAGCATCTCTGACAAGTGACCATTCTTTGAGAACAATGAGATGGGAACAGCTTCTTGGTAAAGATGTCTTTATTGTTTCAACCCATATCTTGGGGAATGACACCCTGGGGACCAAAGAGGGTATGACTCCAGTGTCTTCCCTTGAAAAGAATCCCAAACACAAAAATCTTTTGTCCCAGCCTGTCCTGCAAAGGTGCAGAGATCAGAAGAGGACAAGCTGGTCTGGGGAGCAAAATTGAATCAGAAGCAGGGACTTTTTCTGCTTGCTCTTTGTGGATGACCTTCTATTCATACTTTCCTCCTCCATCTCTGCATGAGTGGAGTGAAGAATGAGCTCTCTTTCTAGCCTGGTGAACAGAGGAAGGGTTGGGGGTCCAGGAAATATGTGACACCCCCAAAGAAGCAAGGGATGAAACTGCCCAGCTGTCATGACTTTATGCCTTTGAAAATTGTAAACACACACAGAAGAAAGTCATGCATGTTTTAGGGAAATATCCTGTACCCCACTACAGAATCCCTGTAACTGGGAAGACAAAAACAGAATTGCAGAAAGAAAATAAATAGGCACAATGATTTACTGTGTAGCACAGGAAACACTACTCAATATTCTGTAATAACCTATATAAGAAAAGAATCTAAGAAGAGCGGCTATATGTATAACTGATTCATTCTGCTGTACACTTGAAACTAAAACAACATTGTAAACCACCTATACTTCAATATAAAATAATTTAAAAAAGAAAAGAAATAGGCTTAGGGGCTGAAGAACAGAGTGCTGTTCCCAGATCCACCTCTCACTTGCTCACAATATGTGATTTCAAATGAGCTGTGAACTCTAGGAGTCTCAGTTTCCTCACCCGTAAAATGGGCTGGTGCTTCCTCCCTCTGGGAACAACTGATATCATCCTCAGAAAGCCTACTGGAAACGAAGATGTGTTGGCCAAACCAGTTAACACTTTCCTTAATACAAAGAAGGAAAACAAATAGAATGCAGGCCCAGGAGTGGGTCTGGAAAAGTCAAGGTATAAGTTCCATCAGGGCAGGTGAGAGGAAGCTGCAGCTGTTTTCACTGAGAAGGTTCCAGGGATGGCTCCGGAACAGCTGGCATCTGGCACCAGGGAAAATTAAACATGTTAATATTAGATGGAGGAACTGTGGGCAGAGGGTGAAGGTCTTTGTGCTGCCAGGATGCTGAACAATATCAGCCCATTTGTTATTCATTCACTGTTTTGGTTCATTCAACAAATACTTGAATGGTACACCTACTGTGTCCCAGGCACCAGGAATAGAAATAATAGACATATGATATCCTACCTCCAAGATCCTTATAATCTGGTAGTCCTATGGAGGGATGTATTCACTTGGCTGCACAAGCTCTGTCATGGAAATCAGATGGATCTTATTGTAAGAGTTGTTACCCCTTTGTCCAAGACCATCTCTTTATTATCCCAACACAACATGTACTGAGTAACTTGGGCTGGGGGATGCAGCTTTAGAGACTAGCCTCATTCAAGCCTGTTCCCCAGAGCTTACAGGATGGGCACGAACAGAAGAGAGAAAAGACAGGGTGCTATGTGATGAGGGTCATGACAAATGCAGGGGGCAGTGGGAGCACAAAAGTTAGACACTTAAGAGTACACCGTCCTTACAACATAGTATTGTTCACGCTTAGTGATGTCTGACTCTGCGATCCCATGGACTGCAGCCCGCCAGGCTCCTCTGTCCATGGGATTTCCCAAGAAAGAACACTAAAGTAGGTTGCCATTTCCTCCTCCAGGGGATCTTCCAGACCCAGGGATAGAAGCCATAGCTCCTGCATTAGCAGGCAGATACATTACCACTGAGCCACCTCGGAGCAGACCTAACCCAGCACACAGGTGAGGACAAGTCTAGTAGGGAGTTTCTTACCAAAGAACCAACGGATGCCAAGTTCTAAAGCAGTTCAGTAGAGCTGGGGACGACGAGTACAGCCACTGAGACAGAGACTCCCAAGGCAAGGAAAATTGACATGAGACCTGCCAGAGAGGGTATATGTGGAGCCCCGTGGGCAGGGCCGAGGGATCTGGGCTTTATCCTGAACGCCAGCAAGGAGAACTGGACGGACTGTCACTAGCAACATCTGCTCAGAGGCAGCTGTAAGTGACTATAGGCCATCATGCGGCCCAAGAGCAGGGTCCCAGGACACATCCCATTCACTGGCCGGACCTTCCACAGCTATCCCATGCAGCTGGTACCTTCCCAGGGTCGTAAGTAACTTCCCACATTTTATGTCACGATTTGTGTATGATAAACACACAATTTCTTCATTCACTTTATTCTTAAAATTAAACTCTTGGCTCAATCTGAGTCCTGCATTACCACCAATGAGGAGCATAATTTTGCACAATCTCTCCAACCATTCACTCTTTGCCTTATTGTTCTTATTGAAAGAGAGGCATGGTCATGCCCAACTTAACTTGGAGGATTATTATAAAGGGAAATAAGATGTTTTTCAGGAAACTTTCAGGAATCTGCCCGCAAGGCAGGAGGCCTGGGCTTGATTCCTGGGTCAGGAAGATTCCCTGGAAAAGGAAATGGCTACCCACTCCAGTATTCTTGCCTGGAGAATCCCATGGACAGAGGAGCCTGGTGGGCTACAAGGCATGGGGTTGCAAGAGTCGGACACAACTTAGCGACTAAACCCCCACCTCCGGGAAACTCGGACAAATCTGACCCCAGGTTAGCGGAAGTGTGAGGCTGAAACTCTAACCCCTGCAGTTCCACTCCCACCTGAGCGAACGCGGCAGCACTGTGGGCTGGAACCAGGGCCCCAGCCTGCCCCGCCCTGAGACAGGAGCTCGGGTGAATGCAGTGGGAGCTCCGCGGGCCATGCTGACGGGGGGCAGCTCCCACCAGCAGCTAGAGTGAAGACCTAGCCTGTATCACTGAGGAGACAGTCAGGGTCTGCAGCCAGCCTGCAGGCTCCCTGTGGCTGGACCCCCAGGTTCACAGGGTCTCCACAGACCTCTGAGGAGCACAATCGGGGTGCTGCTGGATGTTCTGAATCTGATATCAGCTGGCACACAGGTGTGCTAGGAAACCAGCCCTCCAGAAAACAAAAGCAAAACTCTCCATCTGTAGTGCTGACCTATTTCCACAGTATAAACACTCCAAGGTGAAGGTGAAGGTGAAGTCGCTCAGTCGTGTCCGACTCTTTGAGAGCCCGTGGACTGTAACCTTTTAGGCTTCTCCATCCATGGGATTCTCCAGGCAAGAATACTGGAGTGGATTGCCATTTCCTTCTCCAGGGGATCTTCCCTTCAAGCCTCCAGTGGTTTAAGAACTGACCCCCCAAATTCAGACTGCTTAACAATCGGATTCCCCACGCTGGCACAGCCAGCTCCAGCAGGACTCTGAGGCAGACATCAGAAGGATGGAGTTGGCATCTCCTGGCCTCTCCAGAAAATTACCACCAGCAGATTATGAGCCATTTTCTGTGATAAGCATTTGTACTTCACTACGGGCTTCCCTGGCAAGTATTCTTGCCTTGAGAATCCCATGGACAGAGGAACCTGGTGGGCTACAGTCCACGGGGTCGCAAAGAGTCGGACATGACTGAGCGACTTCACTTTCACTTTCACTTTTGGTTAAGTGAAAATCAGCCTCAAAGGGATACTTTTTACTTTTTATTTTATACTGGAGTATAGCCCATTAACAATGTTGTGATAGTTTCAGGTGGACAGACAAAGTGATTCAGCCATACATATACAAATATCCATTCTCCCCAAACTCCCCTCCTATCCAGCCTGCCACATATCACTGAGCAGTGTTCCTTGTCTATACAGTAGGTTCAAAGGGATTTTTTTTTATGGTCTGTTTTTCTCACGTTCTGGCTCCAAAAGCACGTTTGCAAAGAGAAACTTTGTACCATGATTTTTCCATAGTATCAATAAGTAGGCTCTGCCCAGAGCCTAAAGAGCAGACAGCTGCCTTTCTCTCACGATGCTTGCTCAGTTAGACATGCAGTCTTAGCCCAAGTTCCTCTTGCCTTTGCTTAGAACCCAGCACTTGCCCAGGTCTATATGCATCCATGAGAAGCTCTACTTAATAGAGGGATGAAAGACTCCCGATGACTGAGTCTACAAAGGAAGTTACGGCACTGTTCATAGTATACTGCATGTGGCTGCCTGCATCTCCACCACATAATCCTTGAAATTTCTCCATGAAGATGTGTTCCTGTGATTTATAAGACTCATTTTTGCAGGTTTCAAAGATGTATATATTACACCAAGAAATTTAGGGGAAAAGCAATTATTTGGAGCATAGTGAAAAACACGCTTTTCATATGTGCTCCTCTTCCCTGTTACTTCACTTGATCGGTGATTTCAAAAGCAAAATAAGTGAAAAATACAAGTATTCCTGAAATCCCTTAGAAGATAAGCTGTTAGACTAAACTTTCTCTTTTCTTTGCCACTCCTCTCAGAACAGAGGTGAATATCCCATCAAAATGGTGCTTTATCTTCTTCTTAGGCAGGAAAGGAAAGCAGATTCTGTTTTCAAGAAAGACAGTCGATTCAACAAACTAAGAATTCCTCCCATTTCTTTGACAGGAGTTTTGAGCTGAGCCAGGCCAGTGACGCTCGGCATCTTTACTCCTAATTTTGCACACACTTTTGTATAGTTAGGGGTAATCCACACAAGCCTTAGAGAGGATGTGGAGAAAAGGGATTCCCTGTATGCTGCTGGTGGGAATGTAAATTGGCAAAGCCACTGTGCAAAACATTATGGAGGTTCCTCAAAACACTAGAAGTAGAACTACCATATGACTCAGTAATACCACTCTTGGGTATATATCTGAAAAAAAAAACAAAAACGAAAACACTAAATCAAAAAGCCACAGGCACCCCAATGTACACAGCTGCACTATTTACAACAGCCAAGATATGGAAGCAACCTTACTGCCCATCGACAGATGAATGGATAAAGAAAATGTGTGCATATGTGCAATGGAATACATCAGTTCAGTTCAGTTCAGTCGCTCAGTTGTGTCCGACTCTTTCCAACCTCATGAATCACAGCACGCCAGGCCTCCCTGTCCATCACCATCTCTCGGAGTTCACTCAGATTCACGTCCATCGAATCAGTAATGCCATCCAGCCATCTCATCCTCTGTCGTCCCCTCTTCCTCCTGCCCCCAATCCCTCCCAGCATCAGAGTCTTTTCCAATGAGTCAACTCTTCACATGAAGTGGCCAAAGTGCTGGAGTTTCAGCTTTAGCATCATTCCTTTCAAAGAAATCCCAGGGCTGATCTCCTTCAGAATGGACTGGTTGGATCTCCTTGCAGTCCAAGGGACTCTCAACAGTCTTCTCCAACACCACAGTTCAAAAGTATCAATTCTTCGGCCCTCAGCTTTCTTCACAGTCCAACTCTCACATCCAAACATGACCACTGGAAAAACCATAGCCTTGACTAGATGGACCTTTGTTGGCAAAGTAATGTCTCTTCTTTTGAATATGCTATCTAGGTTGGCCATAACTTTTCTTCCAAGGAGTAAGCATCTTTTAATTTCATGGCTGCAGTCACCATCTGCAGTGATTTGGGAGCCCCAAAAATAAAGTCTGACACTGTTTCTACTGTTTCCCCGTCTATTTCCCATGAAGTGATGGGATCAGATGCCATGATCTTCGTTTTCTGAATGTTGAGCTTTAAGTCAACTTTTTTACTCTCCTCTTTCACTTTCATCAAGAGGCTTTTTAGTTCCTCTTCACTTTCTGCCATAAGGGTAGTGTCATCTGCATATCTGAGGTTATTGATATTTCTCCCAGCAATCTTGATTTCAGCTTGTGCTTCCTCCAGCCCAGCATTTCTCAGGATGCACTCTGCATAGAAGTTAAATAAGCAGGGTGAAAATATACAGCCTTGACATATTCATTTTTCTCTTTGGAACCAGTCTGTTGTTCCATGTCTAGTTCTAACTGTTGCTTCCTGACTTGAATACAGGCTTCTAAAGAGGCAGGCCAGGTGGTCTCAGCCACAAAAAAGAATGAAAGTTTCTCACTTGCAGCAAATTAGACGACTTGGAGCGCACTATGCTAAGTGAAATAAGTCATGCAAAGAAAGACAAATACTGCATGATATCACTTATATTTGGAATCTAAAAAGTACAACAAACTAGTGANTCACTTTCTGCCATAAGGGTAGTGTCATCTGCATATCTGAGGTTATTGATATTTCTCCCAGCAATCTTGATTTCAGCTTGTGCTTCCTCCAGCCCAGCATTTCTCAGGATGCACTCTGCATAGAAGTTAAATAAGCAGGGTGAAAATATACAGCCTTGACATATTCATTTTTCTCTTTGGAACCAGTCTGTTGTTCCATGTCTAGTTCTAACTGTTGCTTCCTGACTTGAATACAGGCTTCTAAAGAGGCAGGCCAGGTGGTCTCAGCCACAAAAAAGAATGAAAGTTTCTCACTTGCAGCAAATTAGACGACTTGGAGCGCACTATGCTAAGTGAAATAAGTCATGCAAAGAAAGACAAATACTGCATGATATCACTTATATTTGGAATCTAAAAAGTACAACAAACTAGTGAATATAACAAAAAAGAAGCCAACTAACAAATATAGAGAACAAACTTGTGGTTACCAGTGAGGAGACAGAGGAGGGAGGGGCAACATCTGGGTAGGGGAGTTAGAGGTACAAATTATTAGGTATAAAATAAGTTGTAAGTGCTTTTGTACAATCCAGGGAATATAGCCAATATTCTAAAATAACTACAAATGGAGTATAACCTTTAAAAACTGTGCATCACTATTTTATACCTGTAACTTATATAATATACACTAACTATGAGAAACGCTGCACTGAAGAAACACAAGCTGGAATCAAGATTGCCAGGAGAAATATCAATAACCTCAGATATGCAGATGACACCACCCTTATGGCAGAAAGTGAAGAGGAACTAAAAAGCCTCTTGATGAAAGTAAAAGAGGAAAGTGAAAAAGTTCGCTTAAAGCTCAACATTCAGAAAACGGAGATCATGGCATCCGGTCCCATCACTTCATGGGAAATAGAGGGGGAAACAGTAGAAACAGTGTCAGACTATTTTTCTGGGCTCCCAAATCACTGCAGATGGTGACTGCAGCCATGAAATTAAAAGATGCTTACTCCTTGGAAGAAAAGTTATGACCAACCTAGAGAGCATATTCAAAAGCAGAGATATTACTTTGCCGACCTAGGTCCATCTAGTCAAGGCTATGGTTTTTCCAGTAGTCATGTTTGAATGTGAGAGTTGGACTGTAAAGAAGGCTGAGCACTGANTTGGAAGAAAAGTTATGACCAACCTAGATAGCATATTCAAAAGCAGAGACATTACTTTGCCGACTAAGGTCCGTCTAGTCAAGGCTATGGTTTTTCCAGTAGTCATGTATGGATGTGAGAGTTGGACTGTAAAGAAGGCTGAGCACTGAAGAATTGATGCTTTTGAACTGTGGTGTTGGAGAAGACTCTTGAGAGTCCCTTGGACTGCAAGGAGATCCAACCAGTCCATTCTGAAGGAGATCAGCCCTGGGTGTTCATTGGAAGGAATGATGCTAAAACTGAAAGTCCAGTACTTTGGGCACCTCATGCGAAGAGTTGACTCGTTGGAAAAGACTCTGATGTTGGGAGGGATTGGGGGCAGGAGGAGAAAGGGACGACAGAGGATGAGATGGCTGAATGGCATCGCTCACTTGATGGGCGTGAGTCTGAGTGAACTCCAGGAGTTTGTGATGGACAGGGAGGCCTGGCATGCTGCGATTCATGGAGTCACACAGAGTCGGACACGACTGAGCAACTGAACTGAACTGAACTGATGTAGTTATTTATGAACTGTTGCTGAAACTGATATGAATGTTTGAAGATTCAAGCTATTGTTTAACATTTCTCAGTTCTCAGGTCAGTCGCTCAGTGGAAGAAACACAGGCTGGAATCAAGATTGCCAGGAGAAATATCAATAACCTCAGATATGCAGATGACACCACCCTTATGGCAGAAAGTGAAGAAAAACTAAAAAGCCTCTTGAAAAAGTCGCCAAAGTAATGTCTCTGCTTTTGAATATGCTATCTAGATTGGTCATAACTTTTCTTCCAAGGAGTAAGCATCTTTTAATTTCATGGCTGCAGTCACCATCTACAGTGCTTTTGGAGCCCAAAAAGTAAAGTCTGACACTGTTTCCACTGTTTCCCCGTCTATTTCCCATGAAGTAATGGGACCAATGGAATCAAGATTGCCAGGAGAAATATCAATAACCTCAGATATGCAGATGACACCACCCTTATGGCAGAAAGTGAAGAAAAACTAAAAAGCCTCTTGAAAAAGTCGCCAAAGTAATGTCTCTGCTTTTGAATATGCTATCTAGATTGGTCATAACTTTTCTTCCAAGGAGTAAGCATCTTTTAATTTCATGGCTGCAGTCACCATCTACAGTGCTTTTGGAGCCCAAAAAGTAAAGTCTGACACTGTTTCCACTGTTTCCCCGTCTATTTCCCATGAAGTAATGGGACCAGATGCCATGATCTTCGTTTTCTGAATGTTGAGCTTTAAGCCAACTTTTTAACTCTCCTCTTTTACTTTCATCAAGAGGCTTTTTAGTTCCTCTTCACTTTCTGCCATAAGGATGGTGTCATCTGCATTTAATATCGCGTAATACACAATCTGAGTTCTTAGCGTTGTTTGGCAATAGAATTTTGTGATTGGAAAGGGCATGAAGGTATTCAGAGCAAGATATCTGAAACTTGAACTTCCCAGTACCTGGCCCTCTGTCCTCTCCTGTGAACACCTCCAGCAGGACCTTCAGGTGACCCTGACTTCAAGGTGAAATAATAAAATCTCTGTTCAAGGCTGTGTTATTTACATGTGAATCTGTGTGAAGGATATGAAGCAATACAGCACATTTTTAGACTAGCAAGATGCTTTACAATAGGAATTTGTACTATAATATGAGTGCAAATGTGAAAGTGTG
This sequence comes from Aepyceros melampus, assembly GCA_006408695.1. Classification (NCBI taxonomy): domain Eukaryota; kingdom Metazoa; phylum Chordata; class Mammalia; order Artiodactyla; family Bovidae; genus Aepyceros; species Aepyceros melampus. Next base: position 346,338 of record SJXQ01009001.1, read on the forward strand.
TCCCTCTATATACAAATTATTTGAATCATAGATAGTGGCACAAAATCATGTTTTAAATTGTAATCTTCAATTGCATGATACTCAATGTGGAAATTTCCATCCATGGTCTGAGAGGAGAATAAAATTCTCTTTATTCACACAAGACATTTTATTTATATTACTGATTTAATCAAAATCTCCTACTGTGCAAATGTTCTCCATATGGGGAAACAGAAGACCAGAGTGCATAAAGCCAGCTCTTTGTGTCTTTCAACTTTAAAACATTATGGACATATAATGTTTTGCCTATTCTTTTTTAGATTAGAGAATATGTATTTTTTTCTTAATCAAGGTAAAAGCTCACAATATAAAACTCAGTTATCATCATCTTATTTTGCCCTATATATACTCTTTCAATTTCTCATGCAAAATTCTGATGTCTTCCCAATAGAGGATATGGCCAAAGAGAAATGACACAGAGTCTGGACGATGGGAGAGAGTGATCTGAGACCATAGCAAAGAGAAAGATCAGGACTGAGCTGGTTCAGGGGCAGAGAAGTAGTTACGCAGTTACCATGGAAGGAGTTAGGAAGCTATTGGACAGTAATTATAGCAGAGAAACAGGGAGTAGAGTGAAGGGGATTTTGTAAGAAATGGATGTGAGACCAAATCCTGGCTCAGCCACCCAGTGGCCATATAACCTTGAAAGAGATTTTTCATCTCTCTGGCCTGCCACTTCCTCAAATGGGGAGACTCCCATCTTCCAGAGCTGTAGTGAAAGGACCATGTGAGGCCGGTGAACCTCATAAGCAGTGTTTTTGCTTTTCCCTTTCAGCTCTAACTTGACTCTGTCCTTTCTGAATTAGAGACAGCCATGATGATGAGGCAATGGCAACCCACTCCAGTACTCTTGCCTGAAAACTCCCATGGATGGAGGAGCCTGGAAGGCTGCGGTCCATGGGATCGCTAAGGGTCGGACACGACTGAGCGACTTCACTTTCACCTCCATGCACTGGAGAAGAAAATGGCAACCCACTCCAGTGTTGAGCCTGGAGAATCCCAGGGAGGCAGAGCCTGGTGGGCTGCCGTCCATGGGGTTGCACAGAGTCGGACACGACTGAAGCGACTCAGCAGCAGCAGCAGCAGCAGCATGATGATGATTTTATCAATGTGAGGAGTCTGTTGTTATTGTTCAGTTGCCCAGTCGTGTCTGACTCTACGACTCCATGGACTGCAACACGCCAGGCTTCCCTGTCCTCCACTGTCTCCCAAGTTCATGTCCATTGCATCGGTGATGCCATCCAGCCATCTCATCCTCTGACACCCTCTTCTCTTTTCGCCCTCAATCTTTCCCAACATCAGGGACTTTCCCAGTGAGTCAGCTGTTCACATCAGGTGACCGAAGCTTCAGTATCTGTCCTTCCAATGAATGCAGAGTCTACACATCCCCAAATGACCCTCCCTTTTCACTACAGAGAATTTCAAAATTTATAGAAAAAATAAACAAAATGTATAACAAACCTCCGTGTACCCATTACCCAGCTTCAACTGTTAGAAGTCATTGCCATCTTTTTCATCGACAGCTCCATCCACTCCCTATTTTCTGCATTATTTTGAAGCAAATCTAGACATCATATCATTTTATCTACAATGTTTCAGGATGTATCTCTAAACAAGGAAACTTTTTTTAAAAATACAGTCATAATACCATTGTTGGTTGTTTTGTTGCTAAGTCGTGTCTGACTCTTTAGCAACCCTATGGACTGTAGCCCACCAGGCTCCACTACCCATGAGATTCCCCAGGCAAAATACTGGAATGGGTTGCCATTTTTCTTCTCTACATAATACCATAATGCACCTTAAATATTTAAGTTACTCCTTAATATTATTTAGAATCCAGTGTACTTAAATTTCCAATGTCTTTTGCATTTTTTAGTTTGCTAGAATTCAGACATAAGTTATTTCCACAAATTACACAGGTTGCCTTTTAAATATCTTGATCTATTAGCTAACATGCTCTTCTGTTCTCTGTATTTTATGTCAATTAGAAGATTCATCAGATTCATGTTCATTTTGTTATTGTTGTTGCTACTGTTATTACCTATGTCAGATAAGTTACATCACATGAACACACCAAGTGATATTGCTTTTGATGATGTAATTTTTCCAAATGATGAACAACTTTTGGAAAAGGTCTGAACAAACCAATTTATAATCTTCTCTCACTGTAAATAATGCATAGTTACTTTCTGGGAGATATTAAAATGTACAAAAATATTTTTCACTTATATATAATACAAAGTTGGGCTTTAGACTCAGATAATTATACATTAGTTTTCATCCCCATGAGTGTCTGGCAAGTCAGATGGTACATGGGAAAATTCTTTCCCAAAGAGGATTATCTGCCACATTGTAGAAAGTCTAACATTTTTGGATCCTGTCCACTAAATGCCAGTAGCACCCCACCAAACCTTTATGATTACTATTAATATTCCTTCATGGGATTTCCTGGTGGATCAGATGGCAAAAAATCTGCCTGTGATGTGGGAGCCCCAGGTTCAGTCCCTGGAAGATCCTCTGGAGAAGGGAATGGCTACCCACTCCAATATTCTTGCCTGGAGAATTCCATGGACAGAGGAGCCTGAACAATGTCCTGTCATATTCACAAAATTCCCTGTGATTCACTTCATCTCCTGTTGAAAACTACTGGCTTAGTTTGAGAAGCAGCAAAAGAGGAAATTGATTTTAATTGCATATATGCTCTAGCTTGGGAAGTAGATAAAGAAAACGTCTTGTGTGGGGAAAACTATTGAAACCTTCACAGTTTTAAGCTTTTCAACATTTTTCTCCATTGGCAGATTTTTGTTTCTTTGAACAATATTGGAAAATGTGAATAGGTTTTCTGATAAAACAAATGATATCATAATGACATAATGGGAATATATGTAGTTCAAGTACAAAATTGTTTAATAGCTAGGAAACCATCCCCATAGGAAGATGTAAGGAAACTGGGATGGTGGCAAAAAGTAATAAATGCATTTTAATTATTTTCTGAACATAAATATAAATTTATAAATCTCTTTGTGTTGATGTAATTGGCCTGTAAGTCTAATAAGGAATTTCCCTTCATCTCTGAGATGAAGAAAATATAGTCAAATGTTTGCTTTCCTCAAGTTTACTTGTATCATTGTGTGATATACTTCTTGCCTTTTTCTTTTATTAAAACAGTTACTTTCTTCATTGTCCTTTGTATTGATATTTACATACTGTGCAACATTCCAAGATGGAAGCCATTTTTTAATCTAAATTAGAAGATATTTTATCATTATTCCTTGAGGAAGGAATTGTTTGTTCATAGTACCTTGATGGTTCCTGGTAATAGTAAATGCTTGTTTAAATATCTGTTGAATGAACTTACTCATCCAGTAATCATTGTTAATATATCTTATTACTGTGCACCATTTTGTACTTTCTTGTGTGTTAATTGTATCCCCATGCCATTATTATTATGACACATTAAATGTGGATCTTTTACTCAAGGTAGAATCTTAACTGAGTGATTTCTTCTAAATCATATCACTGGAATAACTAGGAGAAGAATTTAGAATTCCTGGCTTTAGTTTCATTATTTCCACCAATAGGTTTCTTTTTGCCTCAAAAGATACACATTTTCTGTTTGTGCTGCCTAGCTGTTGCCATGTCTTCAAAGGCATTTGTCAAAACAAATGAACCAACCCCCCTACCCCCAGAACAGTGAATAACTCCCCCCAGATTTGCATACTAGCTTTAACCCTCAGAAATTCAAAATAGGATAACAAACATTTTGATGACAAAATTTGCCTGGTCAGAGAATGGCTCTCTTAAAAGCGATTTACGTTGATGTGTGCAAACTGCAAAGCAGGGGCAGTATTAACACAGCAATTGTTCAGAGGCTGGAACTTTGTAACTATGGAGACGTTACCTCATAGTGTTCTAACAGGCAGGGTCGGCCAGATGTGAAAGTTGTGACCATAAAGGTAGCTTTGCTGGGTACCGCCCTGTCTCTTGAGCTGCTTCCAGTGAGTGCTGCACACCTTCATCTTGATTTCTTTAACATTCTTAGCCAGTATCAGTATCGGCTATGTCTGTACTTACACATTCACATTAGAATCCTGGCATCAGCTTGGTGAAGAAATCATGATGTCTGGAGAGTGCTTTAAGGTAGTTAGATTAACAAGTGAGGTCACTTGGAAAAGAAAATCTGCCTTGAATCTCAGTTCTCGTCATTGTCTAATGCCATAATTTATTTTTCCAGAAAAGAAAAGATTCTTGTTCTCCAGCCAGTGAGAGAGACTCAGAAACTATTCAGGAAATGTCGGTGGTGCTGCAGAGTGGAGACCATGAGCCAGAAGATAAGATGGAGACTCAAGCACAGTAAGAAAGTCACAAATGAGTTTCAGAGGACGAGGATGGAGCATTTGACCTTCTTATTTCAAAACGGCTTAAAAAATAGAACTAGAATCGAGTCTACAAATCTCTTAAAATTAATGATCACATACTACAGTTTCCTCAACCACTGTTTTATAATGTTTAGTCCCTGAGTAACAGAAAAATTCACCTAGACAGATCTCCATCATATCAGACCTGGTAGAGTTTCCAAAACTCATATCTAAACATGTTAAAGTAATTGGCAGACAGTTCCTTTAAAACTACTTTACTAACAGAGAACTGCTGGAGAATTTTGATTTAGGAAATGTCTAGGAGGATGTTAAAATTACAACTATCTGTTTTTTACCACTAATGTAGATCATTTTATCAACTACAGCATCAGCATTTGTTTTCCAATGTTTTGTTAAAAAATGATCTTAAACAACTGTATGTGAATGCATATATAGGGACCTAGAAAGATGGTACTGATGAATCTATTTGCAGGGTGGCAGTGGAGACACAGACATAGAGACCAGGCTTCTGGACACAGTTGGGGAAGAGGAGGGAGGGACAAATTGAAAGAGTAACATGGAAACACGAAGATTACCATATGTAAAACAGATAGCCAGTGGGAATTTGCTGTATGACACTGGAGCTCAAACCTGGTGCTCTGTGACAACCTAGAGAGCTGGGAGGGAGGGGACATATGTATATCTATGGCTGATTCATGATGATGTATGGCAGAAACTAACATAATATTGTAAAGCAATTATCCTCCAATCAAAAATGTTTCAGTTCAGTTCAGTCACTCAGTCGTGTCTGACTCTTTGCGACCCCATGAATGAGCACACCAGGCCTCCCTGTCCATCACCAGCTCCCGGAGTTCACTTGAACTCACGTCCATTGAGTCGGTGATGCCATCCAGCCATCTCATCCTCTGTCGTCCATCTGTCTCTTCCTGCCCCCAATCCCTCCCAACATCAGAGTCTTTTCCAACGAGTCAACTCTTTGCATGAGGTGCCCAAAGTACTGGAGCTTCAGTTTTAGCATCATTCCTTCCAAAGAACACCCAGGGCTGATCTCCTTTAGAATGGACTGGTTGGATCTCCTTGCAGTCCAAGGGACTCTCAAGAGTCTTCTCCAACACCACAGTTCAAAAGCATCAATTCTTCGGCTCTCAGCTTTCTTCACAGTCCAACTCTCTCATCCATACATGACCACAGGAAAAACCATAGCCTTGACTAGATGGACCTTTATTGGCAAAGTAAGTCTCTGCTTTTCAATCTGCTATCTAGGTTGGTCATAACTTTTCTTCCAAGGAGTAAGCATCTTTTAATTTCATGGCTTCAGTCACCATCTGCAGTGATTTTGGAGCCCCCCTAAAAAAGTCAGACACTGTTTCCACTGTTTCCCCATCTATTTACCATGAAGTGATGGGAACAGATGCCATGATCTTCGTTTTCTGAATGTTGAGCTTTAAGCCAACTTTTCACTCTCCTCTTTCACTTTCATCAAGAGGCTTTTGAGTTCCTCTTCACTTTCTGCCATAAGGGTAGTGTCATCTGCATATCCGAGGTTCTTGATATTTCTCCTGGCAATCTTGATTCCAGCTTGTGCTTCTTCCAGCCCAGCATTTCTCATGATGTAATCTGCATAGAAGTTAAATAAGCAGGGTGACAATATATAGCCTTGATGTACTCCTTTTCCTATTTGGAACCACTCTGTTGTTAATGTCCAGTTCTAACTGTTGCTTCCTGACCTGCATATGGGTTTCTCAAGAAGCAGGTCAGGTGGTCTGGTTAAATGATCTTTAATATTGAATATACACAATTTTTAAAGCCAATGTTACTTTGGACTTAGATGTCTTGTGTTTACTGATCAGTTTAAGACCATTTTAAAAATATTTGTTCTCAGAGGTCATCTGAGAAATATTAATAACTTGTCAATATGACCAATGCCGCATTGAAAAAATATTGAAATGCTGGAATTGAATATTTATATACAACACCTGTGCTTTAGTGTTAACTAGTTACAGAGGAAGCAAAATACCAAGTAAAGGCTTGGAAAATTCCACATGGGAAAGGGAAACCTAACCAAGCAACAGGAAGAAAGTCTCTCATCTTCCAAAAGGAGTCTAATAGGTCTGTGAGGGCAGGGTTCAAACAGTGGGCTGCCCCATGCTCATCTCTTCCTGAAATGTTTTAGCTTTTCCAGCAGTGTATGCTGCCATTAGAAACTTCTTGTTCAGCTACAAAAATAAGAGCCCCCCTGTGGCCCTAGACCAGATTTCTTTGATCACAACATTTGCAAAAGCTCATTGGGAATCTTTGGTGAAATTAAATTTATTTGGAAATGCAACTGTTTTACCAAAGGAAGAAAAAAAATCAGAGCTTATAAAATGAACATGCTGAAAAGATATAGTCAGTTGTCTTTAATGAAATCCAGATGTAAGGGTCTTTGAAAGAGAAAGGTCCTTTTCCTGCTTATTCTAGACAGTGTCAGGGAAAAATATGTCATATGACCTGTCTCATTTTAGACAGAGATGAAATGTTTGTGATTTGACAATAGACCTCTGTAGTCTTATTTTCATTACCACCCCTGTCATACTCAAGAGGGTATCTTCATGGGTTAGAGCTTCTTTGACAAAAGATGAGTGGTTGGGAAGTCAGTGGAATGGCATGTGCTGAAGCTTTTTAAGTACTGCACAGTAATAATGCAGGCTTTCCAGGTGTCACTTGTGGTAAAGAACCCACCTGCCAATTCAGGAGACACAAGAGACTCAGGTTTGATCCCTGGGTTGGGAAGATCTCCTGGAGAAGGGCATGGCAACCCACTCCAGTATTCTTGCATAGACAATCTGGTGGACAGAGGAGCCTGGCAGGCTACAGTCCGTAGGGTCGCACAAAGTTGGACACGACTAAAGCAACTTAGCATGCAGAGTAATAATGCAGCTGCCAATACCATTTAATTCTTTCTTAAAGTTGCCTGAGATATCTGTGCCTTGTGAGAAGGAAACTTAGAGAAATTTGATTTTGAGTAGAAAGCTCTCCAGATATATAACATTTCTGATGAAGGAACTTACCAATTATAGAATAAAACAATTGTGACTACCTCTTGGTAAACAAAGAGATTGACAGTAACACCAGAAAGATGGCAAATTAGGAAGTTTCTAGCGTTTGTTCCTTTACAGAAAGATTTGGAAAACAAAAACAAAACAGGACTGGCTCAAATAACATTATGGGAACTCTGGGAAATGAGATCAAAATAGAGATGGTGCGTAGAGGCAAAACACTTAGTTCATAACTTATAGACATGTGGTCCCCAGGAGGGCAGGGCTTAGGCTGGCCATGAATCTGGTTTTTCAGAGCTAGAGGATGGGACTCCAGGACCTTGCATTAAAAACACACACGGTCACAGGCACATGGATTGCTTTGAGGTTACTGAGAAGAGCCTCAGTGTAAGTCATAAAATGCAGTTGTCATAAGCCTTTCCATGAGCTACTCTTTGAATATTGTTTTATTCATAAAATATCGTAATGTGGTTTAGGGACTTAGTTTAAATCAATGCATACTATACTTTTATATTTATAAAAAAGAAAAAAAAATCTCTTTATTCATAGTAAGATTTACTTACAAAAACAATGCCTGAAGAGTATGTCTTTCTTCTCTCTTTTGTGTTATTCCCTTCAGCATCCACACACACACATACACAAATACACACACACATACACATGTGAGCTTTATTTGTAGTTATTAATTTGTAGCATGTATTTAAAAGCATACATTAACTGTATATTCTTTATAAATGCAAGACAATTAAACAACAAGAGAAATTAAAGGGAAAAGGTATAGTAAACGATATATTAAACAGAAGTGATAATCATGTTTTTTCATGTTAATGAAAAGGGGAGATATAATACGTGATGAAAGTGGGATGGGTGAATTTAATTCAGATGACCATTATATCTACTACTGTGGGCAAGAATCCCTTAGAATTAATGGAGTAGCCCTCATAGTCAACAAAAGAGTCCAAAATCCAGTACTCAGGTGCAATCTAAAAAATGACAGAATGATCTCTGTTCGTTTCCAAAGCAAACCATTCCATATCACAGTAATCCAAGTCTATGCCCCAGCCACTAGTGCCAAAGAAGCTGAAGTTGAACAGTTCTATGATGACCTACAAGACCTACTAGAACCAACACCAAAAAAAGATGTCCTTTTCATCAAAGGGGACTAGAATGCAAAAGTAGGAAGTCAAGAGAGACCTGGAAAATAGGCAAGTTTGGCATTGGAGTACAAAATAAGCTGGGCAAAGGCTAACAGTTTTGCCAAGAGAATGCACTGGCATAGCAAACACCCTCTTCCAACAACACAAGAGACAACTCTACACATGGACATCACCAGATGGTTAATACCAAAATTAGATTGATTATAATCTTTGCAGCTGAAGATGGAGAAGCTCTCTACAGTCAGCAAAAATAAAAGACCAGGAGTTGACTGTGGCTCAGATCATGAACCCTTTATTGCCAGATTCAGAAGTAAACTGAAGAAAGTAGGAAAGCCACTAGACCATTCAGGTATGACCTAAATCAAATCCCTTACAATTATACAGTGGAAGTGACAAATAGGTTCAAGGGATTAGATCTGATAGAGAGCCTGAAGAACTATGGATGGAGGTTTATGACACTGTACAAGAGGCAGTAATCAAGACCATCCCCAAGAAAAAGAAATGCAAAAGGGCAAAATGGTAGTATGAGGAGGTCTTACAAATAGCTAAGAAAAGAAGAGGAGTGAAAGGCAAAGCCAAAAAGGAAAGATATACTCATCTGAATGCAGAGTTCCAAAGAATAGCAAGGAGAGATAAGAAACCCTCCAATTAAAACAAATAAATTTAAATTAAAAAAATAAAACAAGACACAAAGAGCACGTAAAAAAAAAAAACAGAAAGAAAGAAAGAAGGAAAGCCTTCCTCAGTGATCAATGCAAAGAAACAGAGAAAAACAATAGAATGGGAAAGACTGGAGATATTTTCAAGAAAATTAGAGATACGAAGGGAACATTTCATGCAAGATGGGCACAATAAAAGACAGAAATGGTGTGGACCTGACAGAAACAAAAGAGATTAAGAAGAGGTAGTAGGAATACACAGAAGAACTATACAAAAAAGATCTTCATGACCTAGATAACCACTGTGGTGTGATCACTCATCTAGAGCCAGACATCCTGGAGTCCAAAGTCATGTGGCTCTTAGAAAACATCACTACAAGCAAAGCTAGCGGAGGTAATGAATTTCAGCTGAGCTGTTTCTAGTTCTAAAAGATGATCTTGTTAAAGTGCTGCACTCAATATGCAAGCAAATTTGGAAAATGCAGCAGTGGCTACAGGACTGGAAAAGGTCAGTTTTCATTCCAATCCCAAAGAAAGACAATGCCAAAGAATGCTCAAACTACCGCACAATTGCACTCATCTCACACGCTAGGAAAGTAATGCTCAAATGTCTCCAAACAAGGCTTCAACAGTACGTGAGTTGAGAAATTCCAGATGTTCAAGCTACATTTAGAAAAGACAGAGGAACCAAGATCAAATTGCCAACATCCACTGGATCATCAAAAAAGCAAGAGAGTTCCATAAAAACATCTATTTCTGCTTTATTGGCTATGCCAAAGCCTTTGACTGTGTGGACCACACAAACTGAAAATTCCTCAAGAGATGGGAATACCAGACCACCTTGCCTGTCTGCTGAGAAATCTGTATGCAGGTCAAGAAGCAACAGTTAGAACCATACATGGAACAGCAGACTGGTTCCACATTTGGAAAGGAGTACGTCAAGGCTGCATATTGTCACCCTGCTTATTTAACTTATATAACATCATGCAAAATGCCGAACTGGATAAAGCACAAGCTGGAATCAAGATTGCCAGGAGAAATATCAAAACCTAAGATATGCACATGACACCACCCTTATAGCAGAAAGCAAAGAGGAACTAAAGAGCCTCTTGATGAAAGTGAAAGAGGAAAGTGAAAAAGTGACTCTGAGGGAGAGGGAGAGGATGGGATGATTTGGGAGAATGGCACTGAAACATCTATACTATCATGTAAGAAACGAATTGCCAGTCTATGTTCTATACAGGATACAGGATGCTTGGGACTGGTGCATGGGGATGATCCAGAGAGATGATATGGGGTGGGAGGTTGAGGGGTGGTTCAGGATTGGGAACTTATGTATACCCAAGATGGATTCATGTCAATGTATGGCAAAACCAATACAGTAATATAAAGTAAAATAAAGTTAAAAAAAAAATTCAAAAACCTAAGATCGTGGCATCTGTTCCCATCACTTCATGGCAAATAGATGGGGAAACAGTGGAAACAGTGACAGACTTGATTTCGGGGGTGGGGCTCCAAAATCACTGCAGATGGTGACTACAGCCATGAAATTAAAAGATGCTTACTCCCTGGAAGAAAAGCTATGACTAACCTAGACAGCATATGAAAAAGCAAAGACATTACTTTGCCAACAAAGGTCCGTCTAGTCAAGGCTATGGTTTTTCCTGTGGTCATGTATGGATGTGAGAGTTGGACTGTAAAGAAGGCTGAGCCCAAAGAATTGATGCTTTTGAACTGTGGTGTTGGAGAAGACTCTTGAGAGTCCCTTGGCCTACAAGGAGATCCAACCAGTCCTTTCTGAAGATCAGCCCTGGGATTTCTTTGGAAGGAATGATGCTAAAACTGAGACTCCAGTACTTTGGCCACCTCATGCGAAGAGTTGACTCATTGGAAAAGACTCTGATCCTGGAGGGATTGGGGGCAGGAGGAGAAGGGGATGACTGAGGATGAGATGGCTGGATGGCATCACCGACTCGATGAACGTGAGTCTGAGTGAACTCCGGGAGTTGGTGATGGACAGGGAAGCCTGGCATGCTGTGATTCATGGGGTTGCAAAGAGTTGGACACGACTGAGCAACTGAACTGAACTGAATTGAACTGAATGACTTGATGGACATGAGTTTGAGCAAGCTCTACGAGTTGGTGATAGGGAAGCCTGGCATTCTGCAGTCCCTGGGGTGGCAAAGAGTCGGATAGGACTGAGTGACTTAACTGAACTGAAAAGTGGGATATAAATGGTTTATAGAGTCTCAATTTTGAGTGAAAAAAAAAATCCTGGAAGGAAAAAATATTGAATCAGTACATTGTACATCTGAAACTAATATAATATTGGAAATCAATTGTATTTCAATTTAAACATTTTTAATAAAAATAAAAAGCCTGGAAGGAAATGGTAAAAATTTTAGTTGGTGGGATTGTAATAATTTTTATTTTCTTCTTTCAGGTTTTACACTTTTGTAAAGCTATCTGAAATAGGAGTTTATTGATTTTTAAATAGAAAAAAGAGAAGCTTGACTTGATTCTGAAGTGTTTTATTCAGATTGTTAAAACTAAAAATATAAGATACTCTTCTGTAGATGCATAATACCTTTGAAAAGCAAAAACTGGAGTAATAGTGACAGTGAATGCTTCTTGTGTTCATAGTCTATCATTTTGACCCTCTCACTTCGTTATACTCGTTTTTGTACACAGAACAGAAGACTCGAAGGACGACTTCCCAGAGAAACTGCCATCTTAGTGCATTTCTTTCCAATGTCGACAGATTCAGATAGCACGACGCTGCCGTGTTCATGGTCATTCTCTGATGAAATCCCTCTCAGTTACTGTCTGTCTAGCCCTCAAGTTAGTGGAGCAACTATATCGACAATTGGACCAAATCCTCTTCCATCTGCTCTAGTGACCCGTTCCCACTCAGAAAACAGCTTGGGTAAGCAAAACACAAACTTTTTTAGAGTGGTTTTAAAGCATATAGTTTGAATCATTATATGCCTAGAAGTCAGAATGATTTTCTACTATTTGTCTTCAGTTCAACAGATCAGTAGTGTCTGACTCTTTGCGACCCCATGGACTGCAGCATGCCAGGCCTCCCTGTCCATCACCAACTCCCAGAGCTTACTCAAACTCATGTCCATCAAGTCTGTGATGCCATCCAGCCATCTCATCCTCTGTCATCCCCTTCTCCTCCTGCCTTCAATCTTTCCCAGCATCACAGTCTTTTCTAATGAGTCAGTTCCTCGCATCAGATAGCCAAAGGATTGGAGTTTCAGCTTCAGCATCAGTCCTTCCAAAGAACACCCAGGACTGATCTCCTTTAGGATGGACTGGTTGGATCTCCTTGCAGTCCAAGGGACTCTCAAGAGTCTTCTCCAACACCACAGTTCAAAAGTATCAATTCTTTGGCACTCAGCTTTCTTTATAGTCTAACTCTCACATCCATACATCACTACTGGAAACACCATAGCTTTGACTAGACGGACCTTTGTTGGCAAAGTAATGTCTCTGCTTTTTAATATGTTTTCTAGATTGGTCATAGCTTTTCTTCCAATGAGTAAGCATCTTTTAATTCCATGGCTGCAGTCATCATCTGCAGTGATTTTGCAGCCCCCCAGAATCAAATCTGTTACTGTTTCCACAGTTTCCCCATCTATTTCCCATGAAGTGATGGGGCCAGATGCCATGATCTTAGTTTTCTGAATGTTGAGCTTTAAGCCAACTTTTTCACTCTTCTCTTTCACTTTCATCAAGAGGCTTTTTAGTCCTCCTCACTTTCTTCCATAAGGGTGGTGTCATCTGCATATCTGAGGTTCTTGATATTTCTCCCGGCAATCTTGATTCCAGCTTGTGCTTCTTCCAGCCCAGCATTTCTCATGATGTACTCTGCATAGAAGTTAAATAAGCAGGGTGACAATATATAGCCTTGACGTACTCCATTTCCTATATGGAACCAGTCTGTTGTTCCATGTCCAGTTCTAACTGTTGCTTCCTGACTTGCATACACATTTCTCAAGAGGTAGGTCAGGTGGTCTGGTATTCCCATCTCTTTAAGAATTTTCGAGAATGTCTCCAGTATACTCATTTCTTAATGCCATATGCGGAATAATTTAACTATACTCACCATTGATTCTAGCACTGGAAGTCATATTCAGGTCACATAAATATATGTAGCCAAACACATCATCTCTATGATTAAAGTATCTTATGTTGTCATAATGGTTCGTGGGTTGACCAAATTAGATGATCTAGAATTGCTGGATAACTGAAAGTTTTGTTGTATGGCATTAACTGCCTTTCCTGTGAATGCCACCAGAAAGATTAACGATATTGTCCATATTGTGGTATAGAACTGTGGCTTACAGAAGGAAAGACAGCTAAGAGAAAGAAGAAATGCAAAGTGTGTCATAAAATGGTGGAGAGAAAGGGAGAAACAATCATTTGGAAATGAGGAAAATGACAGTAAAGTTTTGGTAGTTGCCGCAATGCACTCAGCAGTGTTCACACTATGAGGTGTATGTTCCTCACTGTGTTTGGGGAACTTTGCGTTTTCAGTGTTTAATGAAAAGACCACTGTCTTTGGAAACAGAAAACCTTGGTTCAAACCTACAATGTGAAACATTTGGAATTCAGTTAGTTCATTCCCACTCGAATGAGAATTTGCTTAATCTTTACATGAGACATTTGTTTAGATATTTGGTATCTCTGAGTCTCATTTTCCATAACCACAAAATGCAGGTTAAAATATCAACTTCAAGGGCTATTCTAAGTATTAAATGAGCTATTTAGAAAATCACCTAGCACATAATAAATGTGCTCAGGAAAGTTAGTTGTGAATCTGAACGTATCTGTACCTTCTCATAGAATAGGCTAAATTTGAGGTTTGCATTACCTCAACTAACAAATTTCAAGATTGTTAGCAATGACACCCAACTCTAGTACTCTTGCCTGGAAAATCCCATGGCCGGAGGAGCCTGGTGGGCTGCAGTCCATGGGGTCGCTAAGAGTCGGACACAACTGAGTGACTTCACTTTCACTTTTCACTTCCATGCATTGGAGAAGGAAATGGCAACCCACTCCAGTGTTCTTGCCTGGAGAATCCCAGGGACAGGGGAGCCTGGTGGGCTGCTGTCTATTGGGTCGTACAGAGTCAGACACGACTGAAGCAACTTAGCAGCAGCAGTACGAATACACCCATGACAACTTGATGTCTTCATTTTCCCCTACCATTCTGTGTACATCTACAACCTCTGTATTTCACTTTGTTCCTGATATCTTCCTAAGATTTTGACACAGTGTGATACAAGATTTGGACCTTCTGCCATTATCGCCGTATTCCTGTGCTTCAGTGTTTGTATGCCTAAGGTACATTTTTCAAAGCAGCCTCCTAAGTTCATACTGACCTTGAGCAATGACCAGTATCTCTATGCTTAAAAGTAAAAATACACATTTTATATCTAAGGAGGTAATATTTCTCATCCTTTAGCACTGTATCACTGTGTATGTTTTCTATTTGGGTTGAACTGTGGAAGCTCTTAGTATGGCTGCTGCTGCTGCTGCTGCTGCTAAGTCGCTTCAGTTGTGTCCAACTCTGTGTGACCCCAAGATGGCAGCCCACCAGGCTCCCCCGTCCCTGGAATTCTCCAGGCAAGAACACTGGAGTGGGTTGCCACCTCCTACTCCAATGCATGAAAGTGAAAAGTGAAAGTGAAGTCACTCAGTCGTGTCCAACTCCTAGCGACCCCATGGACTGCAGCCCACCAGGCTCCTCCATCCATGGGATTTTCCAGGCAAGAGTACTGGAGTGGAGGCCGTTGCCTTCTCCACTTAGTATGGAGGGGAAAAGTAAATATATTGGTTTCCCCTTGCAAGATGAGAATGGTGCTGGGATAGAGTCTTTTCCTTCAGTTACTGTAGATCCTGACTCTGCAGATAGGTATCTGAGACTCCCAAGACTTGTTTTGCATTTGATCCATTTCTAGATGAGATAAGTGGAACCCAAGATCCTTGTGTCTTCTTCCCTTTCAGAGGACAAAGATTTTCATCCCTCAAGATGAGCTGTTAACAATGCTAAATAGTCTCTTTCTTCAAAGGAATTTAAAGATTTAGCAAATACTCACTTGAATAGGAATGAACTAATTTAATTCCAAATATTTCTTCTAAAACAAAATCCTCTAAGGAATCCTCTTTAGGAACTATGTGTTTTTATTTTTTCATATTTTGCCTTGCTTTGGTTTTGTTAAAGACGCAAGAAGATAAAGCACACTCTGCTGCTGCTGCTAGGTCGCTTCAGTCATGTCCGATTCTGTGTGACCCCATAGACAGCAGCCCACCAGGCTCCCCCATCCCTGGGATTCTCCAGGCAAGAACACTGGAGTGGGCGGCCATTTCCTTCTCCACACGCTAGACTGTCTTAATCCTTTGATGATTTTGGACCCAGGGTAACGTTAGCCAAAGTCCCAGTGCTACAACAGTCACTATCATTTATTGAAAGAAAGAAAGTGAAGTCACTCAGTCGTGTCCGACTCTTTGCAACCCCGTGCACTGTAGCCCACCAGGCTCCTCTGTCCATGGGATTCTCCAGGCAAGAATACTGGAGTGGGTTGCCATTTCCTTCTCCAGGAGATCTTCCCGACCCAGGGATCGAACCCAGGTCTCCCCCATTGCAGGCAGACGCTTTAACCTCTGAGCCACACCTGCTAAATGCTAGATACTCATCTATATTATCTGAAATCCTCACATTGCCTCACACAAGGTAGTATTATCCTTATTTTATTTTCAAGAAAACCAAGAATTAGAAGGTTTAAATCATTTGGTTTAAATCAGTAAATGCAAAGCTGGGATACAAGTGTGTCTAAATCCAAGACACAGTGCTCTGTTTCATCATGTTGTGTCTCTGTAATGTTTCTCTCTGCAGATACACAATTAGATTTATCCAGCATGATTCCTTCTATGCAAAATAATGAAACCCATTTTATGTTTGAATCTTAGTATTGAGAATTTTAAAAGAGTAAATTTCCAAGAGGACATTAGAATCTGATTAAGCATTAATTTATCTTCCTAATAAAGTATTTCAGTTGATTAGAGGAAATTTAAGTCTACCTGGCAAAACATACACCATTGGTAGGAAAGAACTCATTTGAGACTTTAATTTATGCATAGCAATTTGAGGAGAAGAGCTAATTATAAAATAGAATAAACTGTACATATCCAAATTTGAGAGACTCAAATGTTTTATCTACTCAAAAACTTACATTGCTTCTACTACAGCTTAATTAAATTATAATTATGCTGGTGATTGATAGTTTTAAGATAACTGAAATAATCTCTAGGAACTGAGTGTCACTAAGAATAATCATTTACTGGTTATTTTACAGACTTTGGTTTAAAGTTTCTAACTCTCCTCATTGAGTTTGACTGTGAAAGTAAAGTGTATAAAGAATATTGTTTTGTATAGAAGCAAGGAATAAAGATGGTAAATTTTTGGGTCCTTTTACTCTTTTATATACTTCTCTGTATTTGGTTTCTTTGAAAGGACTCAACGTCGTCAAAATTCCAAAGAAACATTCTATTCCAGTCCTTGCTGGTGAGCCAGCTGTGATTGGGGAAGGGGAAGATTATTTCCTGTCTTTGTTTGGTGATACAAGAAAAGTTGTGCACTCATTCCACGAGAAAAGTTGGAAGCACTTCTCTATGATTCTTGAAGAAGTGGGCCAATCTAGATCCAGGTATATACTCTATTTGAACTATTTATGTCTTCTATTGGAGTAGGAGTAATAAATTAGTAAGAAATAAAGATCTAATCTGTTGTTAGATCCAAGGTCTCTTCTAGAAACCCTAAGCAATCCATTAAATATAACTAATATTCTGGGCAATTAAAAGGGATAAATGCAACTTTCTAGGGAACCAAACAAGGATTGTTAATTCTTCTAAGATGCCAGAGAAAACAGCGCTACATAAGTCTTACCAATAAAGCTAACTCTATATAAAAACCTTTTTATTGTTGGCAAATCATTCAGATGGATTTAGGATCTTTTTTTCATCTGCTTTGAGTTCAAGACAGAGGGAGAAAGGTGGACCTATAACTCACTTATAAAAATATCCATTTTTATGGTTGTTAATATCTACAGAAAAAGGAACTGGTCAGAAAGAAAGTTGATATTTGAATCAAAATAAAAGATGACTCATTTATGCATTTACTTCACCCTGCTTTTCTTGTTGCATGAGCAACAGATTAAATTGTGAATTTTTAGTAATAAACATTAAAAAAAAAACTTTTATAAAAGAATTGTTGGTTCACAGTGTTGTGCTAGTTTCAGGTGTACATCACATTATTTGTGGACTTTTTAACAACAGCCATTCTGATAGGTATGAGGTAACTCCTCATTGTGGTTCTGATTTGCATTTCTCTATTAATTAGGAGTGTTACGCATCTTTTCATGTGACTGTGTGTCTTCTTTGGAGAAACATCTACTTAGATCTTTATCTATGTTGGATACTTTTTTTTTTCTATTAAGTTGTATGAGCTATTTATGTACTTTGGATATTAACCCCTTGCCAGTTGCATCATTTGAAAATGTTTTCTCCTATTCCACAGATGTCTTTTCATTTTGTTGATAGTTTCCTTTGCTGTGCAAGAGCATTTCAGTTTGATTAGGTTCCGCTTTTTAAATCTTCCTTTTCTTTTTGCCTTGGGAGATTGATCTAGGAAAATATTTCTATAATTTATGTTAAATTATGTTCTGCTTATGTCCTCTTCTGGAAGGAAATGGCAATCCACTCCAATATTCTCGCTTGGAGAATCTCATGGACAGGGGAGCTTGACAGACTATGGTCTATAGGGTTGCAAACAGTCAGACATTAGTGAGCAAGTGACGTGCATGCACAAAGCTACAGTAAACAAAACGGTGTGGTATTGGCGCAAAACTAGACATAAGGATCAATATAACAGGATAGAAAGCTCAGAAACAAATCCACACACCTATTACCAATTAATATTATCACACAAAATAGAAAATAAGAATATACAATGAAGAAAAGACATTCTTCAACAAGTGGATATTTTTTTACAAGTGAGTTATCTGTCCACTTTTCTGCCTCTCTTGAACTCTAGATAGATGAAAAAAAAAGATTCTAAATCCATCTGAGTGATGTGCTAGTAAGGTTATGGTCAAAATCCTTCGAGCTAGGCTTCAGCAGTATGTGAGCTTTGAAATGTGCAAGCTGGGTTTAGAAAAGGCAGAGGAACCAGAGATCAAATTGCCAACATTCATTGGACCATAGAGAAAGCAAGGGAATTCTAGAAAAACATCTATTTCTGCTTCATTGACTACACTAAAGACTTTGACTGTGTGGATCACAACAAACTGTGGAAAATTCTTAAAGAGATGGGAATACAAGACCACCTGACCTGTCTCCTGAGAAACCTATATGCAGATCAAGAAGCAACAGTTAGAACTGGACATGGAACAACAGACTGGTTCCAAATTGGGAAAAGAGTATGTCAAGGCTGTATATTGTCACCCTGCTTATTTAACTTATATGCACAGTACATCATGTGAAAAGATGGCTGGATGAATTATAAGCTGGCATCAAGATTTCCAGGAGAAATATCAGTAACCTCAGATATACAGATGATACCACTCTAATGGCAGAAAGTGTAGACGAACTAAAGAACCTCTTGAAGAAGGTGAAAGAGGAGAGTGAAAAAAGCTGGCTTGAAACTCAACATTAAAGAAACAAAGATTATGGCTTCTTGTCCCATCAGTTCAGTTGCTCAGTTGTGTCCAACTTTTTGTGACCCCATGAATTGCAGCATGCCAGGCCTCCCTGTCCATCACCAACTCCCGTCACTTCATGACAAATAGAAGGGAAAAGAAAAAATGGAAGCAATGACACTTTTATTGTCTTGGGCTCCAAAATCACTAGATGGTGACTGCAGCCATGAAATTAAAAGAGGCTTACTCCTTGGAGGAAAGCTATGACAAACCTAGACAATGTATTTAAAAGCAGAGACATCACTTTGCCGACAAAGGTCTGTCTGGTCAAAAGTATGCTTTTTCCAGTAGCCATGTACAGATGTGAGAGTTGGACCATAAAGAAAGCTGAGCCCTGAATAACTGATGCTTTTGAATTTTGGTGCTGGAGAAGACTCTTGAGAGTCCCTTGGACCAAAAGGAGATCAAACCAGTCAATCCTAAAGGAAATTTACCCTGAATAGTCATTAGAGAGACTGATGCTGAAGCCACAGTTCCAATACTTTGGTCACCTGATGCGAAGAGCTGACTCATTGGAAAAGACCCTAATGCTAGGAAAAACTGAGAGTAGGAGGTGTGGCAGAGGATGAGATAGTTAGATAGCATCACTGACTCAATGGACATGAATTTGAGCAAACTCCAAGAGATAGTGTAGGATAGAGGAGCGTGGCATGCTGCAGTCTATGGGTTCACAAAGAGTCAGACATTACTTAGCAACTGAACAAGAAGAAAAAGGAGCTATATGGTGTCATATCTTACATTTAGGTCTTCAAACAATTTTAAGTTTACTTTTGCACACGATGTGAGGAAATATTCTAATTTCATTGATTACACCCAGCTTTAACTGTCCAGCTTTCAAAACATCACTTGTATAAGAAATGCTATTTTCTCCATTGTATATTCTTACATCCTGTGTCATACATTAATTGATGTTAGGTGTGTGGGTTTATTTCTTGGCTCTCTATCCTGTTGCACTGATCCATGTGTCTATTTTTGTGCCAATACAACACTATTTTGATTACTGTAGCTTTGTGAATGCATGCTCAGTTGCTCAGTCAATTCCAACTCTTTGCAACCCCATGGACTGTGTAGCCGACGAGGTTCTTCTGGCCATGGGGATTCTCCAGGCAAGAATACTGGAGTGAGTTGCCATTTCCTCCTCCATGGATCTTCCAGACCCAGGGATCAAACCCAGGTCTCCTGTGTCTCCTGCATTGACAGACAGATTCTTTACCACTCTGCCTTCTGGGAAGCCCACTGTAGCTTTGTAGTATAGCCCAAGACTGGAAGAGTAAAACTGCCAACTTTGTTCTTTTTCCTCAGGATTGCTTTGGTAATTCTGGTTTTGGTTTCTTACTCTTGTTTTGGCAGTTCCATATAAATTTTAGGATTATTTGTTCTAGTTGTGAAAAAATGCCATGGGTATTTTGATAGAGATTGCATTAAATCTATAGTTTGCTTTGGGTAGTAGGGCCATTTAAATAATATTCTTCCAATCCAATAGCATGAGATATCTTTCTACTTCTTTGAATCATTTTTATTTTCCTTTATCAGTGTGTTCTAGTTTTTAGCATAGAAATCTTTCACTTCATTGGTTAAGTTTACTCCTAGGTATTTTATTCTTTTTGATGAGATTTGAGGGGTTTTGAGGATTAAAAAATTTTTTTTCTTTCTAATATTTCATTATTAGTGTATAAAAATTTAAGAAATTTCTGTATATTAATCTTGCATCCTGCTACTTTGCAGAAATCATTTATGAGTTCTAATAGTTTTTGTGTGGAGATTTTAGGGCTCTCCATATAGAGTATCACATCATCTGCAAATACTGACAGTTTTAGCTTTTTCCCTTCCAATGTGGATATCTTTTATTTGTTTTTCTTTTCTGATTGCTATGGCTAGGACTTCCAATTCTATGTTGAATAGAAGTGGTGAGAGTTGGAATCATTGTCTTGTTTCTGAATTTAGCAGGAAGGCTTTTAGCTTTTCACCACTGAGTATTATTCGGCTATGGGTAGCTTTAATTATGTTGAGATATGTTCCTTCTATGTCTTGTTTGGAGAAATATCAATTTAGATCTTCCACCCATTTTTTAATTAGGTTGTTTTTTGTTGCTGTTGTTAAGCAGTATAAATTGTTTATATATTTTGGAAATTATTCCCTTGTTGGTAGCATCATTTGCAAATATTTCTCCCAGTCTGTAGGTTGTCTTGACATTTTGTGATGATAATGTCCTATTTTATGTTTTAATCCTTATCCCTTTATTGTTTATAATAAATATAAACAATATTATTTAAAAATATAAACAACATATATTATATGGTTATAATCACTTTTACAATTTTTTTCAGTTTTTTAAAATCTACATACTAACTTTTTAAAGTGATTTTCAATCCTTCTATATATTTGCCTTTCCTGTTGTGATTTTTTTTTCCTTTCCTATAGATTATTCTTTCTTTTCTATTTAGACAAGAGCTTTCTGTTTTAGGGTAGGTTTGTTGTTGTTCAGTCACTAAGTCTTGTCTGACTCTTTGCGACCCTGTGGACTGCACCACACCAGGCTTCCCTATCCTTCACTATGACCTAGAGTTTGTTCAAACGCATGTCCATTGTGTCGATGATGCCATCCAACCATCTCATTCTCTGTCACCCCCTTTTCCTTCTGCCCTCAATCTTTCCCAGCATCAAGCATCAAGGTCTTTTCCAATGATTTGGCACTTCACATCAGGTGGTCAAAGTATTGGAGCTTCAGCTTCAGCATCAATCTTTCCAATGAATATTCAGGGTCGATTTCCTTTAGAATTGACTGGTTTGTTCCCCTTGCAGTCCAAGACTCTCAAGAGTCTTCTCCAGCACCACAATTCAAAAGCATCAATTCTTTGGTGCTCAGCCTTCTTTATGGTTCAAACCTCACATCTGTACCTCACGTCTAGTGGAAAAACCATAGCTTTGACTATATGGACCTTTGTCAGCAAAGTGATGTCTCTGCTTTTTAATATGATGTCTAGGTATGTCATAGCTTTCCTTCCAAGGGGCAAGAGTCTTTTAATTTCATGGTCTGCAGTCACTGTCTGCAGTGATTTGGAGTCCAAGAAAATAAAATCTGTCACTATTTCCATTTTTTCCCCATCAATTTGCCATGAAGTTATGAGATCAGACACCATGATCTTAGTTTTTTTGAATGTTGGCTTTCAAGCCAACTTTTTCACTCCCCCTTTCACCCTCATTAAGAGACTCTCGTTTCTCTTCACTTTCTGCCATTAGAGTGATATCATCTGCATATCTGAGGTTATTGATTTTTCTTCCAGCAATCTTGATTCCAGCTTGTGATTCATCCAGCCTGGCATTTCGCATGATATACTCTGCATATAATTAAATAAGTAAGATGACAATATAAAGCCTTGGCACACTCCTTTCCTAATTTTGAACCAGTGCTGAATGCTTTTTGCTTTCTGTTCTAAATGATAATCTTTCTGGACAGAGTATCCTAGATTTTAAGTTTTTCTCCTTTCAGGACTTTGAATATAGCATGCCACTCCTTTCTGGTCTGTAAACTTTCTGCAGAGAAACCAGCTGATAGCCTTTTAGGAGTTCCCTTGTGAACTGACTTTTTGTTTTTCTCTTGCTGCTTTTAGAATCCTCTCCTTACTGTTAACTTTTGTCATTTTAATTATGATGTGTCTTGATGTGGGTCTGTTTGGTTTCACCTTGTTTGGGACTCTCTGCGCTTCCTGTGCCTGGAGGTCTTCTTGCTTTAAGTTTGGGAACTTTTCAGCCAAAATTTCTTCAAATACCTTTTTGATCCCCTTGTCTCTCTCTCCTGCTTCTGGAACCCCTCTTATGTATAGGTTCACATGTTTTATTTTATATTATCCAATAGATTTGTTGCTTTCTTTTTCTTTTCTTCTTTTTTTTTTGTTTTTTTTTTTTGTCTGCTGTTCTGATTGGTTGATTTGCATTACTTTACTTTTCAGATCAGTTATTTGTTCTTCTGTGTTATTTAATTGGCTACTCATTGTTTCTAAATTGTTTTTTATCTCAGCAATTGAATTCTCTATTTTTGATTAGTTCATAATTATCATTTCTAATTTCTTGTTTTTGTGATCTGCATTTCTGTCAATAATCTTTTTTAGCTCACCATTTTTATCATCACTTTTTCCAAACTTGGGAGTCTAGTAGACTGGTGAACTCTGTTTCATTATTCTTGCAGAGATTTCCCTTGTTCTTTTAACCGAATTAACTGTTCTGCCTTTTCATTTCACTCAACTTTCTCTGTCTCTATGAATTCAGGAAAAATAGTTATCTAATGTAGTCTTGAAGAGGTGTTTTTATGTGGGAACATTCCTGTGTGGACTGTGTCCAGTGTTCTTGGTGGGATGACTGCTTTGCTAGGGACACATCTGCGTATATTTTCTAAGGGTATGCTGGCCATTATCCCTGTGATAAGTGTGTGGTTGGTGTTACTGTGTCCAGGGTCTGTGAAGGTTGTGAAGCAGGGCTTGCTGCCCTGCTCCGTGGCTGTTGCTGTCCTTGCACCCTATCGGAAGCAAGGTGTACTCCTCAGTTGTTGGAGCAGAAGCCCTGAGTGTCGGACTCTGTTGCCCTTAAGTATATGCCCTGCCCCAGAGGAGGTAATTGCTGCAGCAAACGAGGTCTGTGCAGTCACAGAGGGCCTCTGAACCACCTGTGTAGGTGTCTGCAGTTCTGCTCAGAAGCAGCCCCAAGGTCATGTACCTTTCTTTGTTTTGTTTGTCCCAGACATAGTGCATAGCTGTGATGTGGAGTTGCCTGGGGTTAGGGCTTGAGGTGTTGTGACTACTGAAGTTGAGGCGGTTCTGCTGCTGAGGTTTGGGCTGCTTCTGTGGCATCTTCTCCCAGGCCCTGTCTGCCCTAAATCTACTGCTAAGCTGCAGTGTGGGGTAGGCAGAGCCAGGGCACTCTCACTAGGAGAGCTGCTGCCCACTCCTGACTGTGCTGATGGTGGCCACCACCACTCCATCCAGACCGCACTTCAGGCTCTCCTTATCATCTCTGCATAGTGAGACTGAGTCCTCTTCCAGGGCCTGTCTGCCCAAGATTCAGTGCCTACTGTTGGCATCAAAATACTTGCTAGTTTCCATTTTTATGTCGTCTTTGTTCCCTGAGTATTTAGAAGTGCATTATTTAGTTCCCAAATAATTTTACAGTTTCCATTTCTAATGATTTTCCAGATATCCTTTTAAAATTAATTAATTAATCATTAATATTATTGGCTGGCTCAGTCTTCACTGCCACACTCAGGCTTTCTCTAGTTGTGGTGAGCAGGGGATGCTCTTCATTGTGGTGCAGAGGCTTATTGTGGTGGCTACTCTTGTTGCAGCTCATAGGCTCTGGAGTGCAGGCTTAGTAGTTGTGGCACACCTGCCTAGTTGCCCTATGGCATGCGGACTATTCCCAGTTCAGGGATCAAAGGATTCCCTACATTGGCAGACGGATCCTTAATCACTGGATCAGAGAAGTCCCAGATATCTTTTGTTATTGATCTCTAATTCAGTTTCATACAGGTCAAAGAATATAATTTGTATGACTTAAGTAATAAAATTTTAGATGTATTGAGACTTACTTTTTAGCAGGATATTTTCTCTACCAGTAAATGTTCATTTTACAAAGAATGTATATTTTGATGTTGAGTGAAGTATTTCGTAAATATTGATCAGGTCAAATTGGTTGATGGTGCTTTTTGTCTTTTTTTTTTGATGTTATTGATTTTATGTCCCTCAGTTATTGAGAAAAAGATGTTAACATTTCCAACTATAATTGTGGATTTGTTGATTTCTCTTTGCAGTTCTCTCAATTTTAGCTTCATGTATTTTAAAGTTCTGTTTTCAGGTGCATAAACATTTAGGATTGTTACTTCCTCTTGATGAACAGATGTCTATATCATTATGAAATAACCTTTATCCCTGGCATTATTCTTTGCTCAGAAATCTGTTATATCTGATATCAATATAGCCAATCCAATACTGGTATTAACATGGTTATTTTCTTATCCTTTTAGTTTTAGTCTATTTGTCTCTTTATATCTAATGTTATATTTTATAGGTAGCATGTAATAGGCTTGCTTTTTCACCTTCTGACAATCTCAGTCTTTTAATTTGGGCCTTTAAACTATTCACGTTTAAAGTAATTATTAATATGGTTTATAATGTCTGTTATTTGATATCATTTTTAATATGCTGGAACTGTTCTGTGTTCTCTTTTTTCTCTGTCTTCTTTGGAATTAAACATTATTATTTATTAATAATATATTAATATAANAGGCTGAGCACTGAAGAATTGATGCTTTTGAACTGTGGTGTTGGAGAAGACTCTTGAGAGTCCCTTGGACTGCAAGGAGATCCAACCAGTCCATTCTGAAGGAGATCAGCCCTGGGATTTCTTTGGAAGGAATGATGCTGAAGCTGAAGCTCCAGGACTTTGGCCACCTCATGCAAAGAGTTGACTCATTGGAAAAGACTCTGATGCTGGGAGGGATTGGGGGCAGGAGGAAGAGGGGATGACCAAGGATGAGATGGCTCGATATCAACACTGACTCAATGGGTGTGAGTCTGAGTGAACTCCAGGAGTTGGTGATGGACAGGGAGGCCTGGCATGCTGCGATTCATGGGGTCGCAAAGAGTCAGACATGACTGAAGGACTGGACTGAACTGAACTGATGCTGTTGCTGCTGCTAAGTCGCTTTAGTTGTATCCAACTCTGCGACCCCATGGACAGCAGCCCACCAGGATCCTCTGTCCACAGGATTCTCTAGGCAAGAATACTGGAGTGGGTTGCCATTTCCTTCTCCAATACAGCAACTATACTTCAATTTAATAAGACACTTATGAAAAAAAGGGCAGAGGCCTGGGGGTCATACTTTGGGTTTGAAGCCAAATTTTGCAGCTCACAAGCTATATGGCCATGAGTAATTCACTTGCACTCTCTAAACCTTAGTTTGTTTCCTCATCTGTATGGGAACATTTCCAGGGATGTTCTATGCATGCATGCATACTAAATCACTTCAGTCGTGTCCCACTCTATGCAACTCCATAGACAGCAGCCAACCAGACTCCTCTGTCCCTGGGATTCTCCAGGCAAGAACACTGGAGTGGGCTGCCATTTCCTTCTCCAATGCAAGCATGCACGCTAAGTCGCTTCAGTCGTATCCGACTCTGTGCAATCCTATGGACAGCAGCCCACCAGGCTCCTCTGACCACAGGATTCTCTAGGCAAGAGTACTGGAGTGGGTTGCCATTTCCTTCTCCAAGGGATGTGCTAAGGATTAAGCAAATAAGAGAGTGCATATAAAGCCCTTTGCACAGTGGCTGCTGGTACAGAGCGAGAACTCCATTAACTATGATGCTGCTTCTGGCTAGCTGCTCCCATACATGTACCTTGTCTTTAAACCTTATTTTGACTATTTGAAGGGATGGGCCGTTTTTCTCATCTCATAGATCCAGGAACACATGAGTATAGGTGCTAAGCAAGGTCTTGCAGACTGATGTGTTGTTGAGTCAGGAGGTGGGGGAAAGAAGAAAGAAAGCTGAGCCTAGGTAAAAAGGAAGCCCTCAGGGAGGGAAGGGGGTGTCTTTCCTGCGAGGTGGTGGCACTTTCCATGCTGAGACATCCTGGTTCAGACCTAAACAGGAACTCCTTTCCTCTACCATGTGGCTTTATACTTGTCTCAAAGCAATCTCTGCTTAAGGGGCCTCCCCAAGTCCCTGGTGACCCATGTTTTCACTGGAGAGATCATCTCTCTGACTTGGCTAACAAAGATGGAGTCTTTCTGAGTCCACATTCATGAGCTTATCCCCATGGGCTGGGGGGATCTGTCAGGAGGAGATGAACAACAAAACACAGTCTCCAATGGGGAGGGCAGAGCAAGAACTGACACATGGGACAGGACATGGGTCTGTGTCTGTGGGGACAGGGATAATATTAGGCAAAAAAAAACAGAAGTCATCTCTGGGCACAAGACTATTTCAGACTATCCAGCACAATCACTGTCCCTCCGTGGAGCTCAGAAAGAAAGCCTATGAGATGGGAAATGGCACAGGCTTTAATCCCTTGAGGAGAATGGGGTTGAGGATCCCAGAACCTTCTGAGAGTACAGTCTGTAATTCTATCCTGGTCTAGGAGTTAGCAGGGGAGCAAGTCAAGAAGTCATCACCTGGCCTTCCAGATGGTCACTGTCTGGCTGGGAAGCCAGCGTTATCAGAGGCTGAGGGGCCTCAGAGAGAACTCAGGACTGAGAGTAAGTCAAGTCCTTCCTGTCTGCATGGTTGAGGTTGGTGAACCTTGAAGAATGCTGATTTTCCTATATTTACGATAGAAACCATCATCATCATATTATCATCACCCCAGTGGTTGCAGCAATACATTTACCTTTCAAGGGGATAATTTTAGAACATTCTAGTTAGCTTTTTAATTTTGCTTTAATAAGAACAAATAAAAGCATTCAAAGGAATAGCAAAATGAAAAGTCCTGACCTTAGAATTAAAGCTCTCTTCTCTCTACTGAAGTGTAGAAATTAAGTTCTTAATTCAGTAACATGGTGCACCATTGTGTTTAATGTTTACATTTCCCTCTTTGCTTATTGCCAAGATATTACTGTGCAAAACGCTCTGAGGTTATTCTTGCAAAATGGCCCATTCCCTGATCTTTTGCACTTCCTGTATGAGTGGTCAGAAGTGGGCAACTCTTTAGAGGAGGCTAATCATCTTAACATCCATTCGGAACTCAAGAAGTCCATCTTGATTAAAAAGCCCAAGGAAGCACAGACTCATCTAAGTACCATGCTTTTCAAAATGAAAGAATTGAGAAATTCAAGGTAAAACATGAATATTAAGGTGGAATTATTTTGATATTTGCAGACTGGAAGATGAGAGGTGAGCATGACTTAAAATCTCCAGCCCTTTAAGATAAAGAAATATTTTAGAAAACCTGGACATCAAATTGGCATACACAAGTCTCTTGGTTCTGGGAAGCAGATGGGGGTTAGCAAAACAAGAGAGTTAGAGGGATTATTGTGATCAAATGGCCAAACTCGGAGGAAACCTGGAAAGCTTTAACAAATTCCTTTCAGTTATTACAGAGGAAAAGGAGCCCAGAGAAAAGCATGGCTTCCTAGGTCCCGTGGGTGTTGATTGAAAAGTCAGAACCAAGCATGGCCTCATGACTAGGTCACATGAAACCCAAGTCTTCACGGTCACTTTTGCTCTAGGCTGAGCCTTTGGTTCCCGTCTCTATGCTGCCAGAAATTCTTCTTCTGGAAGAAGAAGCCTCTCCACCCACTTCTTCCTAATCTGGAGCCAAATATCCCCTCGGTCAGGCAGGAGCACTTCTCTCATGAGAACAAATCAAGGCTTCTCAGGGCACGGTTCTCTCTAAGGCTTCCCCCAAGTAGGAGCGCTAGACGTTCCTGGGAAGAAGAGACAGCCTGCCAGGAGTTCAGTTGTCTCAGAAACACCTGACTTTCTGGGGCAGCAGAGAGCGACCCCCTGAGGCTAGCAAGCACACAGCAGGGACAAGACAATGGTGCCATGGTTTCCTGTCCTATTTGGGCAGGGAAGAGACAGCAGTCATGTCCATATGTAATGTGCCGAGAGCCGAGAAAGGTCCATGTGCCCAGAACCAATGCCTTAGCCATGAACCACAATGCCTGGGATTCCACCTGTCTTCATCTTTTGTGTTCAAATCTGAGTTTTACCACATCACAGCTGCCTGGCTTGAGTAAGTTACTGGACCCCTCTGAGGCACACTTTCCCCACCTTTAAAATGGGATCATGATATCATGATCCCCAGCTCACAGAGCTGTCCCCAGGATGAGAGGCATAAGGGGAGCGCTCCCTGGCATCCAGTAGGAATACAACCAATGCTGGTCCCTTCCTTTTCCCTTTGGCTGAAGGGCTTCCCTTTCTGGGCCTATGTTTTAAAGTGTGTATGTCTGAAGAGGGTGATACTTGGAAAGCATATTCAGGTGAAGGTTCCTTGCAAGAAGAGATTGGACTCCAATCTCAGGGGCAGCACTGGGCTGGCAGGAGAGAGAACTGTCTGGAAAAGGGATGCTGGAGAAGGGTGGGGGGTGGAGGGTGGCTTAGCCTCACTGCCTCTGTGGCAGCTGCCCAGGTTCCACTGGCTCCAGGAATCCCTAAAGAGCTTTCTCCCTAAGGCTTGGGCAGGTATGATGGAGGCTAGGATTTTTAAATAATCACACATAATATGGTATTAAGTACTGAAGTTTAAAACTTTAAACAGCAAACATAGTTAATGCCAAACACCCTCCGATTTCTCCATGAGAGCTAGGATGGCAGGTTTGGGACGGTCCATGTCAACTTCCTGACTTGCTGATATGGTAGTTCTACCCTTATGTGCATACTTAGTGAAAGAGTCAACATTAACATTTCAGAAGAAGATTCCACGTGGAGAATCCACTTCTGTATTTTCTGCCAACTGGAGAGAAACACCCAGTGCGTGGGACACAACATACACGCACACCGTCTTCTCCCTGGGCACCCTTATCTATCCCCCACTGCTCCGGTACAGCAGTGTAATGGGAATGGTGGGCTCAGCTCAGTTGTCTCTCCTCAGGGAAGTTCCTTAACCTTTCTGAACTTCCTTTTTCTGAGTTATGGAATTGGGAGAAGAATGCCTATGTTCCTGCTTTTTGTATTAAAAGAACAAGGAGAAAAGAAATCATTTTCTTAATTCCCAATAGAATGATGGATCCTTTCCTCTCGGGGTAACAAGGGGAGCAACTTTCGAGAGTGTTCTGGCTCCTCCATCCTTCCTTGGGTTCCGCTCCAAGGTGAAGGGGTGAGGACCCAAACCCTCCCCTGCCTTAGGACTTCAGAGAAAAGAGGAGCCACTGGCTGATGAGACAAGCAGGGAAGTTTCCTTCTGCTGGAGGGTTTAGATACAGGTGTACTCAGAATGTTCCTGTCACCCTGGAGAGATGAATATGCAGATGTCTGATCCAAGAGTCCTTGCTTAAGGCACCAAGCGAGTCTGTACTCACACTGGGCGCAGGGAACGCTCCCCTGAAATCTGGCCCTAGAAGACTTCCCTGGAGCTGTCCTCAGATGTCCCAGAACAACAGGGATACCCAGAACTCCTCCCCTCTGAAGGAGGGAGACTTCAGGAGAGCTGGGGAAGAGGGTTCAGGGAAAGAGCCACTTCCTGTGTTAGAGGAAGAGTAGGGAAGATTCTGATAAGAGAATGGAGAGTCAAAACCAAAGAGTCCAAAGTACAGGCTACTTTGGGGGAGCCATGGCAGGATGTGGGGACCCTCCAGACAGATGTCTTTACCAAGAACCACATCACTGTCGAAGTGCCCTGTGGACCGTGCAGAAATTCTAGTTGTTCTCTCGCCTGTCTTTTCCCAGCTGTTTCAGGACTCAGCAAAAGACTCCATCTAGAGTGCTAGTCCTTTTAGACAGACCCTTTCTCATCACTTCACGATACTGAGAGAGTAAAAGTGTAAAAAAGGCAAAGTTGTCACATCACTAATTGAACAAAGTGAGTTTCCACTTAAAAGCCTCCCCTCCCCGGCCCCTACCCTTCCCACTTAGCAAGAGAGACGGAGAAAAATACTCAACACTTGCCTTAGCACACAGGCGCAGTCATAACACCATTTTTATTAAATATAGAGAAAATGAGCATGATTCTATACTTTTAAATTCTATTTTCATGACAGTGTTCTAAATGCCCATTCTGAAATTTCGCTATCTTGTTTTTACAAAAGTCCATTTTGAAAGTGGCCTTTCTTCCGTATAAATTATACAGGGCCTTGTGCACTGTCCACTGCAGTGTGATGGTTTGGGGAGACTTAACTGACTCTCCCATCTCCTTGTGGGCCATCCTGGACAGGGACTTTGTTTTTTAGAATTCCAGGCAGAAACTAGAATGTGGCGCCATGCCCAGGACACAGGACACCCGGACAACTAAGGCCAGACCTCCTGCTCCATCCTGGCTGTCAAGGAGGCAGCCCTCCAGAATGACAGGTGTCCCACTGGCATAGTCCAAGTGGAGGACCAGGACACAATTCTGGGCTCTCTTTGCCATGGGAAGAAAGCTCTTTCGGATCAAATCTGCCCTTTCCTGTGGCAGTTCCAGCAGGCTGTGAAGAGGTTTCCTGGAATTGACTCACTGGAAGAAGTTCTTGCCAGGGATGATGTGGGTCCCAGGGGGCCCTCTCTCCTGAGCAGAAGTGGGCCCGGTCATCTATCACCTGGAGAAACTGTCCATCTGCAAGGTGTGTTGCTCAGGGTTGGATCATGTTATGAGAAAGAATAGGTGGAGGCTCTAGAGACCAAATCTGACATGGGAAGGCAGCCTCAAATGCCTGCCACACACATGCAAAGGCAGGAACCCCCACTGGTCTTCCCCAAGGAAGTGACCGTGCTCTGCAGGTGCTCTGCAGGTGACCCCAGGCCTGCCACCTTGGCCCCCACAGACGGGGGCGGGGGGTGCCGGGGGTTACATGGAAGGAGATGGGACTCAGGCCTCACCATCTCTTAGATCACAGAGTAGGATCTGTGTTCAAAGGGGACCCTATGTGCTTCATGGCAACAAACGGACCCACAGCAGCCTTCTCTCGGGGGTGGTACAGATGTCAAAGAATGAGGGAAAGCAGGTCTTGTCCCCAGACACAGAGGTCAATGCCAGGAGTATATGAGGCCTGCTACGTCCTCCAGTCTTGGGCTAGCGGAAGCCAGGGCACCAGGGGTCTGGTCAAACAGCATCGACACAACCTGCCATTCCTGGGGCAGGCTCCCGTTTCATGGAGGAAGCCTGACACAGAATAGATGCTCAGCAAATATCTGTCTGATGAGCGACTATGAAATCAGCCTGGTGTTGATGCCAGGGCTCAAACCTTTCACTGTGCTCTGAGGACAGGAGAGCATGAAGCTCAGTGGCATGGGAGAAACATAACATATTCCCTCCTGGACTAGGGGACTGCAGGCCTGGATGATGAGGAAAGGCAGTTACCATCCATGATCACCTGTTAGAAAAAGTACCAAAATGTGTGTCATGTGTGGGACCTTCAAATGTTTGAGTTGAGACAGTTTCCAGCTGATTTAGGATACAATGCCTTCATTCCAGAACTCTCTTCATACTTGGGGCATGAACTTTGACAAAAACCTGACGTTCAACCAGGGTGTGTCATGAGCGTGGTTATTAACAGGTGCCTGAATGCACTTCATCAAGAACTTTAGTAAAATAGCTAAGTCAGAGAGATCAGAGTATTTAAAGATGATGCATCTTAAGAGGATGCGTTTAAAGAAATAAGTCTCTGAATAAAAGTGTTACTTATCTCACTAATTCTTAACTGCTCTTATTCACTGTTTAACTTAAACCTGGAACTATCTCGAGCCTTAAATAGAGTACCTCTTTCTAAGTCACCCAAGTCCTTGCCCTGGAAAAGGATTCCTTCCATGTTACCAACAAAAATTCAAGTTTTGCCTTTTGTTTTCTGTTTGAGAAACAGCTTCTGTTTTTTTATCCTGGCTTTGGGCTTTTCTGAATTATGAACAATTCTTTTGGGGATCAAACAATGTGTGTTTGGTATGAGCAGAATTATCACATGTTGTGTAATTGATGTAGCTGTAAGATCAGCCCAAAGGACCCTGCTCTACTGTGAAGCCAGCAGGCTTGGAAAGCAAGAAAAGTGGAGGACTCCTCTCTGCCAGATATCCCTTAGTTGGCAACAGTGAAAGAATCCTAGGTCTTTCTCACATTTGTGCTAGGAACAGGAGAGAAATGTTTACAGCTGGCAGCTCTCCATTGGAGAACAATGACCCTGCAAGTGTGGGTGGTACGCTGCAGAGAGTTTCTCTTTCTCCCATGCCCCCAGCTTGCGGTTCTGTTTAAAAAAAAAAGGCAGGAGGGAGGGACTATCTCTGGAAGAAGCCAGGTTATCCTTTGAAGGAGGCCATTCGACTCTTATCTCGGTTGGAGTCAGCAGGGTGACAGATATCCTTACCAACCACATGAGAGTGAATTGCACAAGTTGGCAATATCCTGATTAAAGTCGTACACTTCCTTCCATTCTGGCTAAAATGACCAATCTTTACCGTGAACAAGTATCTCCTTGTTCCCTGATAAGAACAAGGTGAAGATAAAGTTCTAATCGGCTTCCACGGTTCCTGCCACCATCTCCATCCGTCATGCTCCAGCTCCCGGGAGAGCAGAATACTGTTTGTACCAAAGTTTTTCAAGGACTGGCAGGTATTCTGTTCTCTATAGCTGCAAGGTCTTGGTATTGTGAAGTCTTTTTGCTTGTCTTTATCTTCCCTCCCCAACTCGTTCAAAAACTTCTTGAGAGTCCAACTGGGGCTGAGTACACAGTGGGTCCTCTATAAAGGCCTACCCATTGACTGTGATTCTCAAAGACTTCAGCAAAGCCATGGAAAACAAGAGGAGAGAATATCTCCTCCACTCTCCCCAGAATATGACACTGTATTCTATTTTTGACAACCTAGACATGGCTGAGTATACTTCCTGGTTCAGACTTCATTTGATGTCTCATAACTAAGATTCTGAGATCACAGCTAAGATGCTTTCCTCAAAAGGAGGTGAATGTATAAGTCACTTATCCATGCAGCTGATGGAAAGATAAATGTATAAGGTCTAAATGATGCCACAAAGAGCCTGTGATGATGGAGCTCTGCGGCAGGAGGGGGAGGCTGAGGGAAAATTGTGAACAGACTTCTGTTTCCCCTGAGAGCCCACTGTGGACGATGTGGCTGCTCCCCTTACTCACAGTAAGCCAGCTGTGCCTCATTTACTCAGCTCTGCAGCACGTGTGTGAAGGCAGTGTGAAGGCAATGCAGAAATTAGCAACCCCTCGCTTGGCTAAAGGGACAGCCAGCATCTTGTCAAAAGAAGATTTCTCCAGGCATTCCATCCAGCTGCTGCAGACCCCAAACTGAGCTACAACTGATGTCTGGAGTCTGTGAGCACGGTCAGGCCCAGGAGAGGTCTGCCTGCAAAGGACTGTGAAATCATAATATCAGCTGCCACCTTTAACGGAGCATCTATTCTCTTTCAGGTAATGAGTTATGTGATTTTCATACTTTATTTCAAATATTCACAATGAAGATAGTAATATCCCTATCTGATGGGTGAGAAACCTGAGAGTCAAAAGAACTGAGTAAATTGTTGCTCATACAGTATGTTTTAGACCTTAGATTCGGAACCCCAACTTGACTCCACTGCTCTTTTCAATGACTGGTCGCTCTGTAACAATTACATCCACTAATTCTTCGTTTATTGCATGTACCTCAGTTCTGAATCATGTCTTTAGAGTTCTCTTTCCAAGTTCTCCACCTTCAGCTGGGTGGAGCTGAGGTTCTATTTCCCAGCTTCTAACACCAGTATCATTAAGAACATGAAATCACAAAGGAGCCATCTGGGTCATGGGAAGACACTGGCTTCCAGTGGAGATTTTGTTTTCTTTATGAGGAAATTACCTCACACTGACAGGAAATCTTGCTAGGCAATGCACAGTATGATTATTAAAGTTTCTGCTTAGAATTAGAGGCAAGATTCTCTGCAATATGTCTCTCAATCTGCACCTTGCCCTATTTCCTAGGTCCTGAAGTAGGCTACTTAGTCTCCTCAGAGACCCCTATGTGACATATGTGGTCTGGCTTGAAATGACCAACAAAAGAGCAGTGCCCATGGAAGCTTTGGGTCGGCTGAAAGGACACCTGAGGGGGAAAGCCCAACACTTTCAGCCTTTAGACATGTCCCTGCAAGATCTGACTGCCAAGAAATTAGGAGCAAGAGCAGCATGCTCTGCCTCAGCGACCTCTCCTCACAGGGTGTCCCAGAGCCCTGCCAACAGAACTCCCCAGTCTCCTCAATCCACCTGTGGTTCCTGTGTTCACCTCACCCCTAACCCAAGACAGTCATTTTATTCAAGGTTGGCAAACAGATTTCATCTACTCTGCCAGCTCTAATTGAACCTGCAGCATCACACTGTGAGGAATTCATGACAGAAATGCTTTAGACAGCTAAAAATGTGCATCTCTCACTCTCCCTTGCAGGCAGGGATGGCCGTGGGCCCAGTTTTTACAGTTGAAATGGAAGCAGCAATCTAGTGAGTATAGTGGATTGAATACGTCCTCAAAGACATGGCCATGTCTAGGACCCTGTGAGGAATCCCTGGTGGCTCAGACAGTAAAGAATCTGTCTGCAATGCAGGAAACCCCAGTTTGATCCTTGGGTCAGGAAGATCCCTTGGAGAAGGGAATGTCAACCCACTCCAATATTCTTGTCTAGAGTATTCCAGGGACAGAGGAGACTGGCAGGCTACAGTCCCTGCGGTCGCAGAGTCAGACACGACTGAGCAACTAACACGCTCACACTTTCAGGACCCTGTGACTGTGACCTTATTTGGAAATGGGGTCTTTGCCATGTACTTGAGTTAAGGATCTAGACATAAGACAATCCTGAGTTACCCAAATTGACCCTAAACCTAATGACAAGCGTCCTTATAAGGACACACCGAGGAGAGGCACACAGAGAAGAAAAGGCCAGGTGGAGATGGAGTCAGAGATGAGAGTGATGCAGCCACAAACCAAGGACTGCCTGGAGCAACCAGAAGCAAGAAAGGATTGTTCCCGAGAGCCTTGAAGGACCTCAGATCTACACACATTTTGATTACAGACTTCCAGCCTCCAGGGTATGAGAGAAGAAATCTCTGTTGTTTTAAGCCATCAAGTTCACAGCAATTTGTTACTGCAGTCCTGGAAAACAAATGTAGTGGGACTTGCAGGTTGTTGTTTTTCTGTTGTTCAGTTGTTAAGTCATGTCTGTTTCTTTGCAACCCCATGGACTGTAGCCCACCAGGCTCCTCTGTCCATGGAATCTTCCAGGCAAGAATACTGGAGTGGGTTGTCATTTTGTCCTCTAAGGGATCTTCCTGACCCATGGATCGAACCTGTGTCTCCTGCGTTGGCAGGTGGATTATTTGCCACTGAGCCACCAGGCAAGCCTGGGACTTTCAGGAGAGCTCCTTAAAAGCTACCACAGATCATTCAAATCTGCCCAGGGGAAGAAAGCCTCTATTGGATGAGACTGGGTGAAACTCTCTGAGCCACTCATGGACCAGCAGTTCTTATGTCCTTCTCTGGGCTCTGGCATCTGGCTCACCTCACTCAGCTAATAGTCCCAACATTGGACTCTTCTTGCCTCAAGTGTCTACATACAATCTCATCTCTAAGTATCAGTTGAATCTGGTTTAATCCTAGGTTTGTGACCTGCCCCAGAAAATGTTTGCTCTTTTCTTTTTGACATGGCAGTCCAGTGAATTTCACCTCTCTCCCTGCTACTGAGTGGGTTTTCCTAAAGCTTCTGTATAAAATAAAATAATAATAATAAATCATAATACTTTTAGGAGTTTATAGCTAAGTAATTTAGGACCATGGAATAAGTTCTTTGGAAGCCACATAGGAAAAAAATCAAGGGACTTCATGCCTACTATGAAACAGTGAACTACATCCAAAGAGGATTATATGTTTTTCAATATTTTGTAATTTTCTCCAAAGCCAGAGGAATGACTAGAATCTCCAGGAGAAAAAAAAAAATTTATTGCCTTCAAAATAGTAAATATGCAGTGTCAATACATTTCCAAAGAAACATATTTTGATTAAATCATTAATGTCACGAAATAGCTCTTTCTCTCTCTCCCTATGTCTTGCTGAAGGATTTAACATCAAGCAATTCAACAGTGACAGCTGGTGAGAAATCAGCTTTGAGATTTCTCATTAAAAGTAATGCTGTGTTAGTAGCCAAATACTCGGAAATGTGAATGTTAAAATTTAATGGTGCGGAAAAGGCTTATTCTAACTTTGCAGACTGTACCATATTTTTGGAAGTTGGTATAAAATACCAGTTTGGATTATGGAAGGCCAAGTGTGGTTGTAAAAACAACAGGGGTTTGCAGAAGTCCGTACCCACCAAGCTGTAAACTTGACTGTGGTTTGCTTTGTGAAGTTCTTAAAACTTCCCATTGGCTCTTACCCTTGCACAAAATAAAGTCTCCACTTGTCTCTACTTCTTCTCCCTATGCTCTTCACCATTACTGGCCTTTAAACTGAATAGCCAAATTTATTCAGTTTATATTCTCTTCCCAATGGTTTTCAGAAATAGTCCTCCCAATATCTTATATCATTGCATTGTGCAAAGCATTTGGGAAATTCATTTCTCTAAGAGGAATAGCAGGAAATAAAGTTTCATTGTATTTTACATGAAGAATAAAAATACTAGAACTCCCATCCAATGTAATCAAAGCTGCCTATTTGCATCTGGGGGACATAATTACATTCTTTATTTCCTGATCTTAAATCACTTCCTGAAAACGTCCAACACCTGTGACAATGAAAATGTACAACCACACAAAGTAGTCAGTGAATCCCATCTGTGGACTTTAAATACAGTGCCTTCCAGCCCTGTAATTGCACTGGAATTGAAGATAGATGGGAATAGGGGGTCTTTGTGGGCCCTCTGGCCCACCCCATCTAGTTCTTTTCAAGAATTTGAAAGTGTATGTGTAACTATGTCTTGTTTTGAATAATTTGTGTGGTTTTACCTACATATTTCACATTAGCATGTCTTATCTCCTCAATTTGACTGTAAGCTGCTCACGGGCACATAGTAAAGCCTGAAGAATATTAGCTGCTATAATTATTATTATGACACTGGTAATTCCAAGAGAAATGGCAGTCCCTTAAGTAGGGGTACTGCCCCCTAAGTAAAGCTGGGCAAAGAAGTCCCTAAGCAGAAAAGCAAAAAGTTTAGATCAGATAGTGGGTATATCTATCCAGTTTAAAATGGAGTAGAGAGAAAAAAGGACTGCTGGGCTTGGAAAAAGGAAGTCACTCTAATCTTAGTAACTGAGTCATTTAAACCCAAACTTTGGAGTGACTTTCATTCACTGTAAATGCAACCACCCAAACCTTCTGAGACTTGTCATCTTTATGTGTAAAGGGAAGGTGATAATAAAGTTGTTATTATATGTAATAATGTATACATAATACTCTATTTAATAGCATAGCTGTTATTTATATTAGAAAAATATACACAGAGTCCCTGGCACATTATAGGTACTCAAAAAGTATCCATTCATTTGAGATGATAAAACTATAATATACCCAATATTGGGGCTGGAAGAAATTTGAGACCTCAGATGATCCAAACTCCCCTCTAATAAATGAAGAAAGTATGGCTCAGAGAAGGAAGATGAACTGCCCAAGTTTAACCAGGAACTAGACTGCTCAGGGTTAATGGCAGAGCAAGGGCTAGAACCTCAGTGTCCTGCACTCATACCCTGGCTCTGTTTACCCTGTCCATTACCCTTCTCACTTCATGCCTCTTCCAACAGAACACCAAGTCCAGGAGAATTAGAACTGTCCCTTCTTTTGTTTTCCCCATAGCACAGCAGATCAGTCTAGGCTAAGAGACCACAGATCTCTTGTGAGATGGAAACAAGACCAATTCCAAGTCAAGGGCCTGAGTCCCCTGCCCAGTGTCCAACATAGGCCATATCTATCTCTGGGCATTTTTAAAGGAGGCTTTGATGGATCTCCATCAGCACTGAGGCACACATCAGCTAATGATCCTGATATGGTCCTGGGTCAAGACTTAGAAGGCTTCTCACGACGTATCACCCCTAGAAGAAGCCATGGGATGGAAACCAGTCATTCATCAGAAGAGAATACCAGGAAGGTATTTCTGCCTAAGACCCTCTCCCAGCACCCTACCACCAATTTCACAGTCTACCAGCAGAGCTTCATCCCTTCCTTTATGCCATTTATCCTCAGGCACATCACAAAAGCTTTGAGGAGATTAAATGCCTGTAGGGCTTCCCAGGTGGCACAGTGGGTAAAGAATCTGCCTGCAATGCAAGAGATGCGGGTCTGATCCCTGGGTCAGGAAGATCCCCTGGAGGAGGGCATGTCAACCCACTCCAGTATTCTTGCCTGCAGAAATCCATGGACAAAGGAGCCTGGTAGGCTACAGTCCATAGGGTCACAAAGAGTCGGACACGACTGAAGCAACTGAGCATGCACGTGTGCACACACAATGTCCTGTAAGCCATTATGTCCATTGGGATATCAGAAACCTTCCCCCGAGAAAGCTGGGAAACTTCTAAGTAAAACAGCATGTTCATTAGATAGCACCAGCTTGAAAGGGGCAG
Source organism: Aepyceros melampus (assembly GCA_006408695.1). NCBI lineage: Eukaryota > Metazoa > Chordata > Mammalia > Artiodactyla > Bovidae > Aepyceros > Aepyceros melampus. Next base: position 385,577 of record SJXQ01009001.1, read on the forward strand.
GAGGGGCAGCAGAATCGGTTATGTCCTGAGCTATTTGGGGAGCTAGAGATGAAGGGAAACCACTGGACAGCAGAGAGAAAATGAGATTTCAGAAGCAGGAAGGCAGGAGGAAATATGAGGTGCTCTGAGAACTCTGAAACTACACTTTGGAATCATTTGGTAAAATCAAATGGCTTTCTCTTGGAATCTATTCTCTGGGAAAGGTGCTTTTGTTTTTTCAAGAAGTTGACTAAATTGTCATCCAGCGTCCTTAAATTTCCTCATCTACCCATTGTGTTTTATCTCCTAGGAGAGCAGCTTGACACAACTGCACAAGCGCTAGAAACAAGAGCCATCACAGACAAATCAACAGCAACCCACTCACCGACAGAGTGGGTGCCAGCGTGTAGCTCAATTATTTCCAAGTCCTAAAGCTAATTTACAGGGTTTCGAGTGGCTGTCGCTGCCCTTGGAAAACACATAGCACTAAAAAGACACAGATGTTGGTTAGCAATCACTGCCGTAATCTCCAGGCACCAGGTGTTCCTTCCCACTCGCTCTTTCTCCCCTATTTCTGCAGAAATTTGAGGATAGCATGACCAATACCTCCCAACATCAGACAATGTCTCTGTCTTCTTTCTGAGAATTGGGGGGTTATTGTATCTGAAGAGGAAAACTATTAATAATCATGCCAAGGTTGATGCTAATTATTGTGTAAGGCAGAAAATGCATGTCACTTGCTCTCCATCAGCTGACACTTTCAGGAGTTCAGTTCAGTTCAGTCGCTCAGTCGTGTCTGATTCTTTGCAACCCCATGAATCACAGCACACCAGGCCTCCTTGTCCATCACCAACTTTTGGAGTCCAACCAAACCTATGTCCACTGAGTCAGTGATGCCATCCAACCATCTCATCCTCTGTCATCCTCTTCTCCTACTGCCTTCAATCTTTCCCAACATCAGGGTCTTTTCAAATGAGTCAGCTCTTCACATCAGGTGGCCTAAGTATTGGAATTTCAGCTTCAACATCAGTCCTTCCAATGAACACCCAGGACTGATCTCTTTAGGATGGACTGGTTAGATCTCCTTGCAGTCCAAGGGACTCTCAAGGGTCTTCTCCAAAACCACAGTTCAAAAGCATCAATTCTTCGGTGCTCAGCTTTCTTTATAGTCCACTCTCACATCCATACATGACCACTGGAAAAACCATAGCCTTGACTAGGCGGACCTTTGTTGACAAAGTAATGTTTCTGCTTTTCAATATGCTGTCTAGGTTGGTCATAAAAGGCAGAAAATGCATGTCACTTGTTCTCCATCAGCTGACACTTTTCACTTGCTCTCCATCAGCTGACACTTTTCACTTGCTCTCCATCAGCTGACACTTTCAGGAGTAGAATAGCTGTTAACAGTCCGTTGGTTCTGTCCATTCTCCAGTGACACTGGGCTTCCCCATCTACACACGCTGTCCCTGTTAGAAGGAGATTACTGTTGCTTAGTCACTCAGTTGGGTCCAATTTTTGCTACCCCATGGACTGCAGCATGCCAGGCTTTCCTGACATACACCTTGAGTTTGCTCAAACTCACCCACGGAGTCAATGATGCCACCAACTCATCCTCTGTCTTCTCCTGCCCTCAATGGTGATATCTAAAGAATGTTTCATGTTTGACTTAAGGACATCAGGGAGCACAATCAAGCACCCTACAGCACCAAATTAAGAAGCGAGCCACATGACAAGACAGTTTCAGAGACCATCCTCCCTGGGTGGTGGTCATTCATGGAGAACCTTCAGAACAAAAGGCCGTGTTGCAAATTCCATGTATTTCATTAATTCCACCATGACTGCTCCAAATCCCAAATACTCCTAATATGCAAGCAGCTTTGATGTGGTGTTTGGAGAAGGGACAGAACTCAGTTGGAAAGGGACAGAGAAACTGAGCTCATACAATCTCACAAAATCTTTGTGCAAGGCTCCTATAGGATTGAGGACACCACCTGCCTCCCATAATGTGGTGAGCTCATGCAGTCAATAAAATCTGCTTAGTTTTTAGAATCCATCTTGGTCTTAACTGAAGGAACTTCAAGACCTCAAAAGGGCACTTAAAGTCACACCAGTCCTGGCAATGACTCTAAAGTCCTGGCTGCAGTCAATCACTGATGTATTAGGACATGATTCACGCAAAGTTAGTTTGCTACACATGAAACCTGCCACAAGGAAAAGACAGCGTGCTCACAAGATCTCAGAACATGGCCAATTTCCTTACTCAAAGGGAGCACCTGGACATTATAATTTGGGGACACAGACCTTACAATGGGGAGTTTTTTCTGAATTTTTCCAATGTTTGTTGTTGTTGCTGCCACAGGCTGAAAGATATAGTATTGATACTGCACAGCACTCTAGTCCCTTAATTTCAGCACTTAAGATGTTGCTTTTTTAAATTAGAGTTTTGAGCACTAAACAGTTCATTTGCTAACGTGTTTTCCCCTTCTTCCCTGCAGAGGCTCCTGCACCATTTGAAATAAAAACTCATTTCCTTGAATACATGGAATTGATGCTAATTAAAATGTCTGGGAGAGTTAAAGGAATCAGCCAGCCCCAGAAAAATAGGTCAATTTTATTTTTCAAAGGGCATGGAGAGAAATTAAAATACCCTTAATTCAAGTCATAGACTTCACACAGTCTGAAGCTCCTCTTGGAAAGTAAGAGAAAGAACATGGACTCTGAAATCAGATAGATGTGGGTTTATGCTTGACTCTGGGTCTGCCTGATTCTGTGACCTTGAACAAGGTCTTCTACCCCACTGGACTGGGAAGAGGTTTTAGGAGTGACTGTCATGTTCATACAGCAGAGGCTTCTGCTTCTCCTCTGTCCTGCTGTTGGGGGTTGAGAGCTGGTATGTCTCTTACAAGAAGAAGAATATTAGCTATAGAAAATGCATTCCAAGCTCAGGTAATTGCTTGAATTTCTCCTGTGGAGCAGATGGGCTGGCTTCAGAAGGAACTACACACTCTGTAGGGGGTCCCCCTGGGCACTGTCCCCAACACTTAAGCTCCACTCAGATTCCCTTCTCAGGTTCTTGCTGTATCTGGACACTCTTTGTACTTCTATTTGCTCCTTATTCTTATTATTGACTATCAACTCACTTTATTGAGTTATCCTTGTCTTAAGATATTATTATTTGTATCAGAAATAACTGACTTGGCATGTTCATTGCCTGTATTTTAATATTCAATGAAATCAACACAGAACTATAAACCAGTCACATTCAGCCTGCACTATTCCAAATGCTTTTGCACACTGTTGTTGGGAAACACTTCTTCTCAAGGGGAGAGTGAGAATGGAAGATTATCATGGTTTCTTCCCAGCCAACCCTTAAAATGACCAGATCTGTGCCCTGCCCCTGGCCTCTGTGGATGCTGAGTCAGAGAGCACCCTGCACCCCAGACCCTCAGTTATTGGCCTTGGGAGACAATGAGACTCAACATCTAAGGATATGAGATGTGCACAATCCAGAGAATTAGTGGGAACTTCACTGGACTCTTTTGTCTGAGGATAAGAGGGAAGGAGGTGGGAAGAGAGCCTGGGGGTCGGTGGCAGAGAGGTTAAAAAAGGAGACAGAAAAGAGGGGGCAGAGAGGACACCTTCAGGCCAAACAGGGTGTGGACTGGAGCTGGGTCCCCTCAGCTGGCTGGCCTGGCACTGCTACTTATTGCTTCTACTGTCACTTACTTGACTGGCTTTTACCTAGACTTAAGTAATAATATATATCAATCTGATTTTGGTGTTGACCATCTGGTGATGTCCATGTGTAGAGTCTTCTCTTGTGTTGTTGGAAGAGGCTGTTTGCTATGATCAGTGAGTTCTCTTGGCAAAACTTAGTCTTTGCCCTGCTTCATTCTGTACTCCAAGGCCAAATTTTACCTGTTGCTCCAGGTATTTCTTGACTTTCTACTTTTGCATTCCAGTCCCCTATAATGAAAAGGACATCTTTTGGGGGTGTTAGTTCTAGAAGGTCTTGTAGGTCTTCATAGAACTGTTCAACTTCAGCCCCTTCAGCATTACTGGTTGGGTCATAGACTTGGATTACCGTGATATTGAATGGTTTGCCTTGGAAATGAACAGAGGTCATTCTGTCGTCTTTGAGATTGCATCCAAGTACCGCATTTCAGACTTGTTTGTTGACTATGATGGCTACTCCTTTTCTTCTAAGGGATTCCTGCCCACAGTAGTAGATATAATGGTCATTTGAGTTAAATTCACCCATTACAGTCCATCTTAGTTTGCTAATTCCTAAAATGTCAATGTTCACTCTTGCCATCTCCTATTTGACCACTTCCAATTTGCCTTGATTCATGGACCTAATATTTCAAATTCCTATGCAATAGTGCCCTTTATAGCATTGGACCTTGCCTCTACCACCAGTCACATCCACAATTGGGTATTGTTTTTGCTTTGGCTCCATCCCTTCATTCTTTCTGGAGATATTTCTCCACTGATCTCCAGTAGCATATTGGGCACCTACCAACCGGAGGAGTTCATCTTTCAGTGTCCTATCTTTTTGCCTTTTCATACTGCTCATGGGGTCAAGGCAAGAATACTGAACTGGTTTGCTATTCCCTTCTCCAGTGGACCACATTCTGTCAGACCTCTCCACCATAACCCATCTGTCTTGGAACAACAGACTGGTTCCAAATAGGAAAATGAGTATGTCAAGGCTGTATATTTTCACCCTGCTTATTTAACTTATATGCAGAGTACATCATGAGAAACGCTGAGCTGGATGAACCACAGCTGGAATCAAGATTGCCAGGAAAAATATCAATAACCTCAGATGTGCAGATGACACCACCCTTATGGCAGAAAGTGAAGAAGGACTAAAGAGCCTCTTGAGGAAAGTGAAAGAAGAGAATGAAAAAGTTGATTTAATGCTCAACATTAAGAAAACTAAGATCATGGCATCCGGTCCCATCACTTCATGGCAAATAGATGGGGAAACAGTGGAAAAAGTGTCAGACTTTATTTTTGGTGGCTCATAAATCACTGCAGATGGTGACTGCGGCCATGAAATTAAAACACGCTTACTCCTTGGAAGAAAAGTTATGACCAAACTAGACAGCGTATAAAAAAGCAGAGACATTACTTTGTCAACAAAGGTTCCTGTGGTCATGTATGGATGTGAGAGTTGGACTATAAAGAAAGCTGAGTGCCGAAGAATTGATGCTTTAGAACTGTTGTGTGGGAGAAGACTCTTGAGAGTCCCTTGGACTGCAAGGAGATCCAACCAGTCCATTCTAAAGGAGATCAGTCCTGGGTGTTCATTGGAAGGACTGATGTTGAAGGTGAAACTCTAATATTTTGGCCACCTGATGTGAAGAGCTGACTCATTTGAAGAGACCCTGATGCTGGGAAAGATTGAGGGCAGGAGGAGAAGGGGATGACAGAGGATGAGATGGTTGGATGGCATCACCAACTCAATGGACATGAGTTTGGGTAAATTCTGGAAGTTGGTGATGGACAAGGAGGCCTGGTGTGCTGTGATTCATGGGGTTGCAAAGAGTTGGACACAACTGAGCAACTGAACTGAAGTGAAGTAATAATAGTATCTGTGAAACAACGGTTAAGGGAGGAACCACGGGGGGCAATGCCCCTGCAGCCCTTCACTGAGGAGGCCTGGCTAGGCTGTGGTTGAGGGAGTCAGGTGGCAGAATGGACACATAACCTGTGACCTGTATCCATTCTCCTTCTCTCTCTCTTTCTGGTTCTGAAGCTCCCATCTGAATACTTTGGGTAACAAAGGGCTTAAATCCTCCCATGATCCAGATAGTATAGACACACCATGGGGAGGACAGATGGATCTGGTGACCTCCAGAAGGGCAGAGTGGTGTCCAGTCATCCCTCATTCCTGGTCCTTGGCCCCCTCCAGCCTGCTCATAGAGGAGGACCCCTGCTAGGAGAAGCATCCACCCACCAGGCAGTGCCCAACTCACCCTTCCCAGGTGATGTTCAGAGACACATTGGGGAGCTGCGTGGGGGCAAGGGGGTTGGTAGAGGCTGTCTCAGGATTATCCTTTCTCTGGTGCACAGTCCCCTCTCTGTACCCCAGGGACAGTAAACACACAGTGAGCTGACAGCCAGCAGAGCTTTCACTGTAGGTGCAATCCCCTTGTGTAGTAATTAACTTTCTTGATGCCATAGAGACTGGAATAGACATAGGTCATCTGACTCTCAGCCCACTGCTCTCTGCAAAGTGAATTCATCTCTGCCTCTGTCATCCAGCCCAGCCAGCCTGGAGCACTGCAGTGCCTATAAGCACTGGCCCCAGATGAGACATCCTGGTGGGAGGTTGTAGGGGGAACCCACTCTGCCTTCCAGCTCTGAGACCTTAGGCAAGACCCTCAGCCTCCTAAAGGCATGATTCCCCATGAGAAAAACAATGACACTTCCCATTAAGGTTCCTGCCAGGGAGAAAGGAATAATGTGTGTAAATACCAAGCACATGCTAAGTGAACATCAGCTTCTTGTCATGAACTACTGCCCTGGGCTCAAGCAACACAGGGCATCAGTGTCATCTTTATTCTCTTATCAAGATGTATGCTTTTCCCAGTGGGATTACCAACTTGTCTAAAAGTATGTTCATAGGGGGATGGGTTCTGGGAAGATTCCTCAGTAAACCAGACAGCAAAACTACACCTCAGCTCTAAACATTGCTAAATAGGACCAGGAGGGTTGAGAGGCACACTATGCTCTCAGGAGCCTCAAAGTCTCACCCATGACAGAATGTGAATCAGTCCCCCAGCAGGGTGATCAGGGGTCAGGAAGGAAGCCCAGGGCATCTGTCTTTAAATGTTCCACGGGTGATAGGGAGGCATTGCCAGCCTGGAACAACTGCATCACTATTTATTTACCCAACATTTACTGAGCACTTACTATGTGCTGGGCACTGACTGAGAACTGGGAATAGACAAAACAAATGGAAATTACAGGATTGTGTGATGAGGCATAAAGGAAAGGTGAACAGAGGCTCTTGTTCCCATTCATAATAGAACTTGAAAGTGTAACAAAAATTTTAAGCATATAATCAACAGAATCTCTCATGGGATATTTTTCCTTTTGTGTTTGTTTCCGATGCTTTGTGCTTGGCTCAGAGGAACCACAAAAGACTTGGAGTCATGATGGACCATGTGTGTTCTTGAAACAAAACTTTTAAGCACATAATCAACAGAATCTCTCATAGGATATTTTTCTTTTTGTGTTTGTTTCTGAGTCTTTGTGCTTGGCTCAGAGGAACCACAGAAGACCTGGAGTCATGGAGGGAACCATGTATGTTACATTTCAACAATAAAAAGTGAGGAAAATGTTCCCCTTCACAGTGATTTAGGAAAATGATTTCATAGGGAAGTGCAGCAAGTCACCAGAAACAGTTTCAGAATGTCTTCAAACTGTAAACAGACTTTGGAAATGAAACGCTCTGTTTCTTTCTCTGATTGTCACATACTGCCCAGCAGGCCAGGGTGTTTACCAGGAATGCCTTCCCTCAAGGACAGCTGGGGACTGAGACAGACAGCGGGTGAAACAGGGGAAAACCTGTTCACTGCTCCAGCTCCTGGGAAGCCAGCCTCCTGAGAGTACAGTCAAGGAGATTTCCTTTTCTATTTTTATGAAGTATAGTTTATTTACAATATTGTGTCAATTTTCCATATACAGCAAAGTGAGAGTATTCTTGCCTGGAGAATCCCCATAGACAGAGGAGCCTGGCAGGCTGCAGTCCATGAGGTTGCAAAGAGGCGAATACTACTGAGCAACTAAGCATGGCACAACCCAACATACATATATATCTTTTTTTCATATTCTTTTCATTATGGTTTATTAAAATATACTGAATATAGTATACTCCTCTGTGCTATACCGTAGAACTTTATTTTATACATAGTAGTGTGTATCTTCTAATCCAAAACTCCTAATTTATCCCTCCCTATTCCCTTGTCCCTTTAGATAAGTGTAACTTTGTTTTCTATGCCTGTGAGTCTTTTTCTGTTTATAAATAAGTTCATTTGTGTCGCATTTCAGATTCCACGTATAAGTGATATCAGATGATATTTATCTTTGTCTGACTTACTGCACATAGTATGATAATCTCTAGGCCCATCCATGTTGCTGCAAATGACATTATTACATTCTTTTTATGACTGAGTAATATTCCATTGCATAAGTATACCACATCTTTCAGATTTTCTTTTGTCTCTAGATTCTAGTCCATTTTTTCAAACTGAAGACTGTCTGTTGAAGTCTCATCACAAAGGTGTCTTCTTCAATCCATCCTGGTGGTGCCCTGGGTATGTCTGGTCCCTCCCAGCCACTCTGTACACAGTCTATTTCACACCCACTGTTTATGGAGCACTAACTATCTGTTAGTTATTAAAGAGATGGGAATACCAGACCACCTTACCTGTCTCCTGAGAAACCTGCATGCACATCAAGAAGCAACAGCTAGAACCAGACACGAAACAACAGACAGGTTCCAAATGGGGTGAAGAGTATGCCAAGGCTGTACACTGTCACTCTGTTTATTTAACTTAAATGCAGAGTACATCATGTGAAATGTCATGCTGGATGAAGCACAAGCTGCAATCAAGATTGCCAGGGGAAATATCAATAACCTCAGATATGCAGATGATACCACCGTAATAGCAGAAAGTGAAGAAGAGCTAAAGAGCCTCTTGATGAAGGTGAAAGAGGAAAGTGAAAAAGCTAGCTTAAAACTCAACACCCAAAAAATGAAGATCATGGCATCCAGTCCCATTACTTCATGACAAATAGATGGGGAAAAAAATGGAAACAGTGGCAGATTTTATTTTATTTGCTTGGGCTCTAAAATCATCTGGATGGTGACCACAGCCATGAAATTAAAAGACACTTGCTCCTCAGAAGATAAACTATGACAACTTAGACAGCATATTAAAAAGCAGAGACATCACTTTGCCAACAAAGGTCTGTCTAGTCAAAGCTATGGTTTTTCCATTAGTCATGTACAGATGTGAAAGCTGGACCATAGAGAAGGTTGAGTGCTGAAGAATTCACGCTTTCACGCTTTCAGACTGTGGTCCTGGAGAAGACTCTTGAGAGTCTCTTGGACAGCTAGAAGATCAAATCAGTCAATCCCAAGGGAAATATACCTTGCATATTCATTGGAAGGAGTAATGCTGAAGCTGAAGCTCCAATACCTTGGCTACCAGATGCAAAGAGCTGACTCATTGGAAAAAACCCTGAAGCTGGAAAAGATTGAGGGCAAGAACAAAAAAGGGTAACAGAGGATGAGATGGTTGGATGACATTACCAACTCAGTGGACATAAATTTGAGCAAACTCTGAGAAATAAATAGTGAAGGACAGGGAAGCCTGGTGGGCTGCAGTCCATAGCGTCGCAAAGAGTCAATACAACTTAGTGACTGAACAACTCTCTGATGGGCGCCAGGCTGTTCCTAAAGTTCATCCACAGCAACCCTCACAATTGCCACAATGGGTCACTGTCATCAGTCCACATTTAAAGTCAAGAAACAACGACTGGCTCTGAGTGAAAAACTTGCCCAAGGCACCAGAGCTGATGACAAGCCCACTACAACCCCACCAGGAAGAGTCCAGCATCGTGGAGGTTCCTCCACCAGCTTGCTCGGCCTCTATCCTTCAATACTCCCAATTGGTTCACACTCCCAACCTGGCACATGAGAGCCTCCAACTTCCTACTACAAAGCTCGGTTCCACACCCCCGGAACCTCTGCTCTCCCACCTCTTTTCCTGCCTTTCTTACCCATATTATGTCTAGCCTGCCACAGAGCCCAAATTGCTCTCCCTCAGGGGAGCATTCTAAAATTCTAGAATTCTAAAATTCTCTCCTCTTCCTAGCTAATTTGCCACTTGCCTTGCCCTTCAAGAGTCATATTCATCCAGGGGTCCTTCAAGAAGACTTCTCTGCTGATCTTGCCTTCTCCTCCCAAAAGAATCCACTGTGCCCTACTTATGGTCTGTGTATTTATGCTATGTCTCCAACAGGGGTCAAATTCCCAGAGCAAAGGTGTCAGTGACCTCATTCTCGCCTTATATCTCCTGACACTACACTAGACGCCAGTAAGCATACGACCTGCATTTGCTCATTCTTTGATAACATCCCTGTTTTGCCTCATTGATCCTGGATGGAGTAGATTGATTGATATAAAGAAGATGAAAAGGAAGACTGCCAGAACCGAGTAACCTTCTTCACTGCTCTCTCAATGTCTTGGGTGTTTTGAGCTTGCTTCATGAATATGTCCCATTCTCCAATGGGCACAGCAGAGGGCTGGCCTGGGAAAGTGTCTTCCTGGAGATGCCAGGGTTGGGGCCTAGACTCAAAGGACTGCACTTTGGGGAACCACCTAAGTGTTTATTCAGGACACTCAGAGACCACATAAAGTGAAAGTCACTTAGTTGTGTCCAACTCTTTGCAATCCCATGGACTATACAGTCCATGGAATTCTCCAGGCCAGAATACTGGAGTGGGTAGCCATTCCCTTCTCCATGGGGTCTTCCCAACCCAGGGATCGAACCAAGGTCTCCTGCATTGCAGGTGGATTCTTTACCAACTGAGCTATCAGGCAAGCCCAGGGACCTCGTAGTCCAAGGTCAAATCTGAACTTTGGCCAAGAAGGGAAGCTAGAGGTAAACCTCAAAAGAACAGAAGGACTGTGGTTTATTTCTGAAGGGTGCACAAGGTCATATGTAGGAAAACAAGTCCCAGGGAAAACTCCCAAGAGGTCTGAGCAAGTGGAACAGAAAGTAAGGGGGTGGGAGGGGACCACTGAGTTCAGACTGAGTGGTACATGAGTAGCCTCTAAGCTAACAGGCCTCAGGAAGCTTGGACACAGACTAAAAAGGCTGAGAAAATAGGAGAAGGGCAAGTGTCCATGAATTCCCGACTGTGGGTCTGGCCTCAGATAACCTATCACAAGGTGTGAGGGCCTCTCCAGCAGCCCAGGGGGAGCCCCAGGGATGAGGCATGACATCACCACATCCATGGTGGCAGACCACATCACCCTGGTAATGAAGTTCTCTCTGGCACCTCAGAGACATTGGGTGGAAGATTTGGTGTTGGGGAGTGATAACAAGGGGCCAAGTGACAGCTGCCCTGGAGAGCTTACTTCTTTTGTTTTTCTGCAGTTATAATTCTGGGAAGGTCAGTTCAAATTACCTTGAATGTCAATGTAGACTTGGTGGACATAAATGGGAAATGGGATGGGGGTGTGGGCTCAGCTGTATTCTAGATTAAAAATATAAGACTGAGAAAAGTGTCTCCCCCAACAAGTTATGTCATGTCCACGTATCCCATAAAAGTGAGCCTTGATCTATGTGCTCTGTACAAGAATAAAGGAGACTCTAGATTATAAACTGTGCCTTGAACTCATTGTCTGGCCATTATTAGAACAAATCCCATTCTCAGATAATGGGCATCTGTTAAATCTTCTGCTGCTAATAGAAAATGTTGCCTGTGGGACCAAGATGTTTATGGTCGCACCATCTCTTCTGTGATAAAAGTGTTCTAAATCTTATTTTAACCAAGAGATTCTATTTGCATCTGATTTTCTTAGGAGAAAAAGAATAATGGGCCCCAAAACCCAATGTGTCTGATATGTCAGAGCATAACGAAGGGCTGATGAGAAAACAAGCTCTATTGCCTTCAGCCTTTCATCCAATCCATGGAGATCAAGAGCTCCAAACTCCTTAAAATCTAGACTCCTTAACCTGGACTCTGAGACTTATAGGGGTATGGTCTGAGTCTTGCCCCGTGGTCCTGCCACTCTTGAAATTTACACTCTAACTACACAAGCATTTTGAAGTTTCCAAATATTTCACACATCACATTACCTCCCTGCCTCGCCACTTACAAAGAACTTAACCTTACCTGGTTAACTCAAAAGCACCTCTTCTGAGACTCCTTCAGTGACTTTCTTCCCCCCATTTCTGTATGGGTTAGGTGTTTCCTTGGGAACCTTACATAAATTAATGGTGGTCTCCATATAAGCCTCACCTTACTGTGCAGGTATGTTTACCTATTCTCTTTTCTGTCTTAACTTTGAACATGCATTCTTCAAACAGCAAGTCTATCTTCTTCACCTCTTTATCCACAACATAACTACCAACTCAGAGATGCCTGGATGGGTGAAGTCTTGGATGAGTAAAAGGGTGAACTCATCCTGACAGAATGATTCTGGGAGGTAGAGAAATGGACCCTTCTGATGCAGGACACTAAGAGCTATAAAGGCAGGAGATAATACAATTGTTCTTGTCCTTGGGATTTTCCCTACCAGAATACTGGAGTGGGTTGCCAGGCCCTCCTCCAGGGGATATTCTGACTCAGGGATCGAACCCACATCTCCTGTGTCTCTTGCATTGCAGGAGGAATCTTTACTACTGAGCTACCAGGGAAGCCCATAAATTGAACTAGGATATAAAAAATATAAATTCATTTAAAAGCATGGCCACAATTCATATTTTTAATCTCTAATTGGCTTATTAGGGCTTGCGTGATAACTTGACCATCCATCTATCTGGACTCTATCTTAATCTCAATGACCTGTCCCTTGACCTATTGAAGAAACTTCATCTAAATCAAGGTCTTCTTTCTACCCCCTTCCCTTAAACTCAACAAAGGGAAAATGAGCATACCACAACTCCTATCTGCTTGGTCTTCAATGACACTGGCTTCTAATCCAGAACGTCACCCCTAGCCTCCAAATCCTGTTTCAGATATCAGCTGGGATCCTCTTCCTTCCACTTCAAAAATCTCCACCAAACAAAAGGTCTTCAATTCACCTTTCACATGAGCCACTGATCTGAGTTTGAATTCAGCTTTGCCATTTGCCAGCTGAGCAGTCCCAGGCAAGACACTGAAGTTCCCTAAATCGTAGATATATTTTAAAATCTCCAAGCCATTTAAGTTTCTCATTTGTAAAATGGAGATGATCACAGTGTCAACTTGAAAAGACTGTTGTGAAGAGTAAATGAGACAACGAAAGAGAAGCTCTTGAAACTGTTCGTGATACACAGTGACACTGCATATGTCACAAGGATCTGTCAAAGACAGCTGTGCAGTAACAGAATGAAAGCAATGCCTACAGATCAAGTAATTTTTAAGAAATGAGAAAGCATGAATCCAAAAATACACATCATGAAGTACACAGTAATGTCCAAGAAGATTGTAGAAAATATAGAGATTTATAAGCACTGAAAAACATAAGACAGAAATCCTAAGGACTCCAAATGGACTTTTGATGATAAATACATCAGGCTAACCTTAATTTTTTTATTGGATGGATGGTCATGGATATGTGTTAATAATTACAATAAAATCAAATACTTATTTTGCACTTACTCTGTGCCCAGGAACTGTGCCCAGGAACTAAGTAATTGACACATTTGATTCAATTGATGGGAAAGCCCTATCAGGTAAGTACTGCCAGTATCTTCAATTTACAGATGAAGATACTGAAGCACAGAAGGTTTAAGTGATTTGCTTAAGATCATACAACTGTAGGAAGTATCTGAGCTAGGACATGAGTGAAAGAAGTGTAGCTCCAGAGCCTATGTTCCATGCATTACACTAAATTCAGCACACATGCTGGGCTTCTGGGATGGCTCAGCAGTAAAGAATCCTCCTCCAGTGCAGGAGATGCAGGAGACACGAGAGACGTGGGTTCAATCCCTGGATTGGGAAGATCTCCTAGAGGGGGCATGGCAACCCACTCCAGTATTCTTGCCAGGAGAATCCCTTGGACAGAGGAGTCTGGTAGACTACAGGCCATAGGGTGGCAGAGAGTCAGACAAGACTGAAGTGACTGGGCGTGAGCATGAGCACACATACTACCACTTGGCTAGCACACACCCACAGCAGACATTGCTAATCAATCCCAGCATTCCTTGTCACTGCACAGAGATACAGCCTCAACAATCTTCACCAGACATACTTCAGAGGGACCACACCTACTCTGTGGCCTGGTCGTACCAGAGGAAATCCTTTTGCCATTTCTGCCATTGGCATAACATGTCCAAATGTCGACAGGGTCATCAGCAAAGTCTATTATGATATTTTTATGAATTAGGTGGGGAGGAGGAAGCCCCAAAGTAGATTTGCAGTTGGATGAACATATTTAAAAACTTCATACATCTCACTGAGGGCTCAATGCTCATCTGAGAGGATCTCTAGGAGTTACCCCAAATGATCTGTACTGTAGCTGGTTCTATCCAACATGATTGATTATGGACTTGTACAAGCACAGGATCTGGAAGATACACAACTGAGTTACAAAGCAGATCAAAGTTCAAAACCTCCTTTGAGGCTACAAATTCTAGGGTATCTGCAGGGGCAAAGTTTTCAGTCTCTAGACCAACTTCTATTAAGCCTATAGCCACTCAAGCTTGTGTGAGATCCTGGGTACAGCAAATGATGGAGAAAGCACAAAAGGAAGCAGTCAAGATGCTGGGAGGCAGGTATATCACAGTGACACCTGAGTCTCTCATCAGATGGACCCCAGCACCCAGCCACAGACCATTGGTCATATCAACTCTCTGGGGAGAGTAGCTGACCCCAGAGGATTTGGACTCTCATGAAAGATGCCCACAGCCCACTGACTCCTCCCCATGTCAGGCCAGGGTGATCCCGGTAGGTAGCACAGTGAGCAATGTCTCTAGAGTGTTGAATACAGCTCATATCATGGCCCTATCTGCACTGATGTAAAGAAGAAAGTAAGTGGATTGAATGCTGGTCAGAAGGACTGTGCATGGGAGACAGAAATGTTTTCCAGTTACTGGTAGGAAGACTTCCTGTGCTAAGAGTAGAACAAAATGCTTTGATCCATCATTTTCTTTCAGCACAATAATGTAACAGCAATGACACCCATATGTTTGTTGATTTCTTTTCTATGAGGCAGGAAATAAGGTGTCCACTGAGACTCTGGATGAAGAATGCATAACATTTGCCAACAGATCAGCCCTCAATTAACTGTACTGGTGGAGGGAAGCTATAATAATCCAAAATATCTGGCAATCCTAGAAAGATTCTGTTTCTCTTTGGAAATGGTGGGGGGCGTGTGGGTAAATGGTGGGAGATTCAGCCATACATGCTGGAAACAAACTCATGGATTACACAAAGTGTGTATAAGTGCACTTACACTCACATCAACACACTTACACTCACTCACATATACACATTGATTGAGTCCTACCGAATTCCAACAGCAATAGGGCTTCATTAGGAGGGCATTGCATTCCCTGTCATTCCATTCCCAGTGGTAGGCAGAGATGGAAAACACTTATTGCAGATGTTGGAGGGGGAGTCAAAGGTCTGATGGGAGCACTGCCTTTAGGCTTCCCTCAAGCCCCTAAAAACTCTGTTTCTGGAACTTGTTCAAGTTCAGCAGTAGACTGTATCCTACATCAGTGCGCCCTGCACTGTGTAGTACATCAGAGAACCTTCAAATATGGTCTCCTTGAACCTGAGAATTGAGTCAAATAGCCTTAAAAACAGCAGCATCTTCTGTTCCTGTTGTCTGCAGGCTTGGTTTCTGACAGATGTTGGCAGACTCTCAGCTACTGTAGGAAATAAGATTTTGTCAGGCAGCTGGAATACATATGAATGCACATTCATCAATACACACCCCTGCTCCTTACCTTAGCAAAAGCCCACAGATACTAAAGGACTTGCCCAAATTCACAAGGCTGGTTAAGGGCTTCACTGAGCAGGAACCTTATCTTCCCATTCCCTGCCCAATACTGCAGCTACTTCCTTGGGCTGATAAGAAAGAAGAATGTGCTTATTTACTTCACACACATCCCTCTGTCTTTGGATACCAACACCAGGCAGTGGGCTGCAAGCATGCGTTGGTGCCTCTTGGAAGGCAGATGGGAGATGTATATGTGCCCAGTTTGCCACAAGAAAAGCAGAGAGCACAGTAGAAATGCTGACTCATTGGGATTTGGCCTCCCATTCCTCTGGGGTCATGCACAACACAGGAAACATCTACACTTCCACACCAAGAGAATTTATTACTTCCCTTTGGTAAGAACTTTCTAAATGTAATGAAGGATGACTTCCATTGACCTCTAGCTTATGTGACCCATCAAAAATATAAGTATCAAGCTCACCTTTGATGAGTACTGAATGGAGGCAGAGGGTCAAGGTAAGAAAGGAGGAAAGAAAGAAAGAAGGGAAAGAAGGAAGCGTGAGGGAGGGAGGGAAGGAAGTGAGAGAAAGAAAGAAAGAGAAAGGGAGGAAGGGAGGAAGAAAGAAATCCTCAACAAAGATCTCAGAGCTTCGGACACATGAATGCTGATATTCTTCCTCCTGTTCATCACCCAGGGCTGCGTCCTGCATACAGAGGCCTATTCGCCAGGGTTACCACTAGAATTGGGTAGCATCTCTGTACTGAGCAAGAACTCCTTAGGATAGCAGTGCTAAAAACTCTACACTGAAAACACGGACTCATCATGTACCGCTCAACACAAGAACCAGGTTTCTGCCCCGAAATTACAAAGACAATCAGGATCAAAGAGTCCAAAAGTGATGAAAGACTGGAGGACAAAGCTTGGTTGGAGAGGAAGAGAAAGGCAGATACGTAGATGTCGCTGAATGACCATGGTTGCTGTTTGTGAAGGCTTAATTTTATTCTTTCAACATTCATTCAACAAGCGAACCATTCATTCATCTATCCATCCATCCATCCCTCTATCCATTTCTTCTGCCATTTATTTGATACAAATTAATCAAATAGCAACATAGTGGATTTATCACTGTGCCAGGTCCTAGGCATAGAGTGGTAAACAAAATAGATCACATTCAACACATAGCTTACCATCTTGAAAAGGAGACATAAAATAGTCAAAACATCACACAAGCACATCAGTATAAACTGTGATAAATGCTATGAGAGAAGAGTTCAAGAAGTCACAAGTACTTATAAAAATGACCCTGATACAGTATTCAGTGATCAAAAGGATTCTATGGGACATAACATTTCAGCTGAAAGGTAAGGAGTTTATTAGCCCAAGGAAGAAGAAATAGCATGTGCAAAGGGCCTGGGGTGCAAATGAAGATGCTGACCATGGCTACATTGATGTAGAAAGTTTGTATATTTTCTTCATGATCCCCTGATGGAAAGCCCTGTGCTTGTCACTGAGACAAACATGGTGGATGTACAAAAGATACAGCCTGGATGTAAGTTCACCATAATCAGGAACCATGTTCAATTCCCCCATATACCTCCAGCACCTAACCATAGACTGTGGCAAGAGTCAGGCCCCAGAATGAGTTTATTACTTACTTACTCATTACTTATTGTAGGAAACTACAGTAGATCATGAGAAGGTTAATGGATAAGTTGAAACAATTGGAAGTAGTACAGAAAAGCAACAAAAGCACCCCAGAAAGGGGATGTAGCAAGACTAGAAAGCAGTCACACACACAGGGTATGATAGGGACCAAAAAGCCACTTCTTTCTTTGGAGTGGTTGTATAGAAACATTAGAACTATAGTGAGTGGTTTAGAGAAGTAAACAGAGGTCAAGTTCTGGAGGATCTTAAAAACCTAACTCTGATCCCCAAAATGAGGTAGAATGGAGACATATATTTCAAGGATGCATTTCCCAGACTCTGCTTGCCACCTGCATAGCAAAGCTTGGAAGCATGGTCCACTCTGAAACGTCTCAATAGAAAAAGCCAAGTGCAAAAAGCAATTTGCATTTCCATTATTTCCCCTTCCAGCCCTCCAGATACAGCACACAACTCTCTGAAGTCAAGGAGTAGGAGAAAAGGAGGGAGAAAAAAAAACCAGCCACAGGAGAGACTCATAGAACCCTCAGATAAGGTCAGAAGAAAGATCACAGGAAAGAATTAACATTCCGGCATTACTCCCCAAGCCTTGGGTCCAGAACAATTCTCCTAAATCCTCTTCTTGGACACCCACCTACTGGGAGTCTGGACTGTACTTGCCCCTCACCAGTGGCTCCAGTTAAGGTATCTGGTCATTGCAGTGCTCCTAAGAGGCTTGTTATCCACCACAGCTGGGGAGAAATGTCCTGCCTGACACTAAATCCAACAGAACGGCTTACACTTAGTTAAATGAATCAGCCAATAGGTAGGTATATCTCCATTTTATATAAAAAGAATAACAAGCAAGCTAACTCCAGTGGGCTTTAGCAACTTGCTGAAGGCCAAACAGCTATTAAGCTACAGAGCTTGATAATTTACCTCCAAGCTGTCTTTGATCTCTAGAGCAAAATACAGGCTAAACCTAGTAGATGAAAATGAACAAAGTTCCACCTCTCACTGGACAGTCTTGAAGACTTCCTCTCTGAAGTGTTCAGAAGTGCTGCTCGGTGCTTGGTGATGACCTCGATGCGGCAGGGTGGTAGGGGTAGAGGGGTGGCAGGGAGATTCAGGAAGGAGGGGATATCTGTACACTTACACTGATTCATGTTGTACAGCAGAAACCACCACAACATTGTAAAGCAATTATCCCCCAACTAAAAATGTAAATTAAAAAAAAAAGAAAGAAAAAGAAGAAGTGCTGCTAAAGGAAATAGAGGTGGCTGGGGCAGCTTGAAAATGGGAAGGAGAAAGAAAGAAGTGGCTGGAGGGGAGGACAGGAGCCAGGGTGAGGTCAGGGTGAGGGAGCCAAGGAGTTTGGATGACCTACCAGCGCCTGGGGCTGCAGCCACAAAGCCAGCAATTTCCTCTCCCCATTCCCTACTAAATAAAATCAATGTCTCTGCCTCCTGTCCCAGTTTGCATTTTCAATCTGATTCACCGGGAAAGCATTGGCAGGTAATCTTTATCCATTTCAAGTGTTTAACTTTTCACACAGAATACTAATAGCAAACTTGAGAAAGGAGGAACATCAACCCAGCGCCAAGAAATTAATCTTTCAAAACAAAAGAACACATGAAATTGACCCATGCTTTCAATACTTCGGTATTCTCTTTTCTTTGTCCTTCATTTTTAGCAGTATCTTGACAGCTGTGAGGGATTTGCCCTAAGGGGAGGAAACAAACCCAACTGGAAAATGTTGGTATAGGACAAACTCCCCCACTCAGGGTGTCTTTTTTCACAGCGAACCATCACTTTCTCACACAGCTTCACCTCCTATCCTAGGCTGTCATCAATAGAATCATCTTCTTTTCTCTTGGAGATCCACACTCCACAAAGAAATAGCATGTTTAAGACATCTTGAGAATCACTGTGTATGTTGTGAAGTTGAGGACAGGGGAGGTAAGTCAGCCTCCACCTCTACTTCAGTAACTCTCTTCCACACACAGCCTTCTCACAATGCCAGAAACCACCCTGTGCTTTCGTAAACTTAACTGCAAAATATGAATCTTTAGCCCTGTTGTAGAGACGAAGGGAAAGAGGCTAAGAGAATTAGGGGTCCCATAGCTGATAAGTGACAGAAGTAAACTGAAACTTCCCCCATTACTAGCAGGATCTTGTGGAGCCCTCCGAGGTATAAAAGTCTTTCCTTATCTCTTTTTTCTTGTTTGTAGGAAAAAAGGTTTCAGACTCCTGTCCCTTCCTGGAATTCCAAAGGGCAGATTCAAACAGCTCCTCATTAGGGAGGTGAGGGAATGCAGAAACAAAGGAAAAGAAATCAGCAAACAATAGTGCAGCAATAAAGCAGAGTCCTAATACCTTCACAAGGGATATATGTAACAATGTATTTTTTAATTCTTCTACCAATCAGAAAAGTCACACACTTTGCAGCCTGCTTCCTCCCCTAAATTCTCCCTATAAAAACTCTACCCTGAAAACCATCAAGGAGTTTGCACCTTTCACATATGAGCCACTCAGACTCCTTGCTTTGCCCTTGCAATAAACCATTCTCTGCTCCAAACTTTGATGTCTCTGTTTATTCGGCTTGACTGCGTTGGGGCACAAAATCTCAAGTTTGACAATAACTGCACTTATCCTTGTTACGCACCTTGTAATCATCTCATTCTTATGGCAAACCTTGGGTTGCCTCATCCAGGTGGTTCACAGAGCTCCAGCCCCTGGGAGAACACCGATTTGAAGCTGTCTGGGGGCAGTACCATCATCAGTGAGGGATGGCAAACACAGCCAAGAATTTGAGTTGCAGGTGGAGTTGTGGAAGTCGAAGAAGGGGGCAACACTGTGGATGGAAACAATCAGAGGAAAGCTGGGTTCGGAGAAGTGGAGGATCCTGGGAGACCTCAGGACTCAGTCTGAGAGAGCTTTAGTCTTGATGAGAAAAACCCATGGGCCAGGGAAAGAAGGTGGAATTGGGAAAAGCATGAGCCCAAACAGGACCCTGAACAGATGAGGCTAAGACTCACTGTGGCTCAAAGGAAAAGGCTGAGACCCAGGCATGTGGGGATTATCTTCTAACAGCATTCAAACGTTTCTTAGGCACCCATGATGTGCCAGCCACCTGCAGGACGGTCTTGGAGGTTCAGAGGTGAAGAGTACCCAGTTTTCTGAAATTTTGGAATTCACTCTAGAGATAAAGTCTAGTGAAGAAATGAGCACAGTACAGTGAGTTAAGTGGGGTTGTTGCAGGAAAGAAAGGAAGGGTGATAGAGGAGAGGATGGTCACCACCCAGGTCTCAGGCAACTCCCTGGAACGGCCATCAAGAGTGAGTTCTTGGCTTCACGCAGGAAAGAATTCAAGAGCGAGCCACAGTAAAGTGAAAGAAGGTTTATTCAGGGAGATGCACACAGCATAGACAGACTGTGGGCCATCTCAGAGGCAAGAGGCACCAGGGTACAGGGTTGTCATATTTTTATGGGGTGGGTAATTTCAAAGGTAAATGAGGGGGAGGACTATTCCAACTATTTTGAAGAAGGAGAGGGCATTTCTAGTAATTGAGCCACTGCTCACTTTTTAGCCTCTATGGTCAGCCTTAGAACCGGCATGGTGGCTATGCATGTGTCATTTAGCTTGCTGATGTATTTCAGTGAGCATATACTGAGGTTCAAGGTCTAGTGGAAGTCAGTCACCTACCATCTCGGACCTAGGTGGTTTAAACCAGCTTATGTAACATCCTCAATGGCTGTCATTCGTTTAAAGCTGTTCCCTGCTGTCTTCCTACCTCAGGGTGATGGCAGAGACCAACTACTATCAGAGCATAAGGAAGGGCACACACTGGGCCTGGGAGGGGAAGAAGTTTCAAGAAGATTTTCTAAGTGCCAACATCTTCTCCCTTCCATAAGGCAGCAGGAGGATCATGTGGAGTGTGAACCCTGGCCTCACTCCAGCAATGCAACGTGAGTCTATGTTAAATATTTAATTTTCAATCTCCTCATCTGTAAGATGTGGATAAAATACCTCCTATCACTGAATTGTGAAAATAATGTATGTGAATACCTCTGCCACAAAGTAGGTATATATTAATTCCTCCCTACCAAATAATCAAGAATAATCAAACTTACATGCCTTGGTCCAAATGGCTAAACATGAAAACCAATGTATTCTTCCTCAGATTTTTTCCTAGCTTTTTAAAAATAACTTTTTGAACTTCATTTTGGAGGGAAAAAATATCTATTTATAGACTCATTCCTCCTTTTCATCCACCCAGGTAATGTTTTCTATAGCACCCATTTTAGCTGAGCCTTCTATTTCTGTGTGAGTATTTCAAAGGCTTATTATTATCTTTTGGATGAGGTTTCTATATCTTTTAGAGACTTGAGCTTGTTTCTTCAAATGGAGACTAATATGATTACTGTTAATCAAGAGACTCAAAAATAAAATACACCACACATTTCCTTCTTGGCCTGTGGCTGAGACCATTGAACTGTGTGACTATAATGAAATAAGAATAACAAGTTGGTGATGGCATTAGCAAACCAGAGCCACGGTTTATTTACTGAGTGTAGCTGTTTCCTACCAGGAGCTGAGACACCTTTACAAATACACATGATGCTATTTGAGCCTCATAACCACCTGGCTAGGGAAATATACTTATCCCTTTTTACAGATGAAGTAACTGGCCAATAGTCATGCAGCTACTAACAGGCAGAACCAGGATGCAAAAACAGGTCTATCATCAAAGATAGCCCTCTTCCCCCCAGCATCCCCGAAGCTCCTCCATCTACACAAACATTCATTCCTCAGTTCTCCTTTTCAAAGACTACAAAATTGCAGACTTATTCAGCCCAACATAGCTGCTATATCTACCAGGAAGTTGGATTTCTTTCCCCTCCAATTCTCATTTTCTCCAACCAAGTTATAAACTGAGAGGAAAAAGTATCAAGTTCATAACCAGTTCAATAAAAACCACCCCAGAAATAAACGACTGTATTTATTATCATGACCCTGCTAATACTATTGATTTCTCCCCCTGCATCATTCACCTTTTCTTTGCTCTCTTTACAGACCACTAACAGGAGGAAAACTCACCATTAACCCCACAGACAGCACTAATCCATCACTATGTTGTCACCCTCACCCTCTTTTGTGATTGAGCATAATAATTCTAGGCTGCAGCACAGTTTTTCACCTATCAGTCATCAAGGCCCCCTGTTGGAGACAATATATGCATTACATGATGCTCCCCAAGCTGCTGTTGGCTCGCAACCTTGGACTGAAAAGTCACCTTTAATTTTCTAATACCACTAGCAGTATATTGTATCACACTTGGCTCCACATTGGCAAAAAAATGGGTCAGCTCTGCCTCAACCGTCTCCCCCAGACCTTAGTGACACACATTGTGCATTGGACAGCTTCAGGGTCAAATTCCCAATTCTGTAATCATAAGCAGTCCACCAGCAGAAGCTAATTTATTGCCTCTGCACTTACCACCTCATTGAGAAAATACGTCTAGCACAGATGCAAAGTCTATCACTGGAGAGCTGCTCTGAGCATTTTCTCACATTTATATGAAGGAGGACGGGGCGTGTGGAGGGGAGACAGGTTCCCTTTTGGTCTTCTGTCCTTCCTCTCCTTCCTTGCTACCCCCAATCAAGCTTCTCAATTGACCTTTTCCAGGAGAATTTCTTCACCAATGCCAGTGACTTCTCATATTTGATTCATTTCCCTCTAGTTTCAACCACTTCCCCTGAGATGGAGCTATAGGCTTTCATATCACAATCTGGACTGGATTCTAGGAGACATCACACATAAATTGTCAATGAGTTAAATTCCAGCAGAGGAATGATCAGCCATACCAAACACTGGCAGAGACAGCAGGTGGACATTTGATGTTAGATGAAAGGGCATGGGAAGAAAGGGCTGTGTGGGCAGTGGGTGGAGGAGGTTCTAGGGTTGAGTATTTTCAAGTCTTAGGAGTTGAGCAGTTTTCTCACCTCCCAATGAAGGGGATGCTGACAAAACCCCTCCCACTGCAAGCCTGATGGGGTTTTGTAGGAAGGCCACACCAGCTGTGCAGGGCAGGCCTTCTACTCAGGGCATTAGCAGGGTCTGCTTCCACTGAGAAGAGGGAGCTTCCCCTATCTCCTACATTTGAAAACTTCTGCATGGTACCAACAGACCTAGAAATAACTAGTGCATAGAAATACTGGTAGAACTCTTAGGCTCTTTAAGAACCTTGCTTTAAGGAAGGAACATTTCCCAGGTGTTCACAGAAAGATGAAGAACTTGACGATATGTATGAGAGCTCTCTGTGAGGAAGTCAGTCAGCCAGCCTGGGATGGCCTGAAACAGATCAGAGGAGAGGACATCTTGGCAAAGAACAAAGGAAGAATCTGCAGTTAGCAGATTACTATTAGGACAGAACAGAGCCAGAACACAACCAGGAGCAGGAATCCAGCTCCAACCATGACTGTCTATAAGAGAGCTTTGAACTGACAATGTAGATTCTCCTATTTCATTGAGAGAATTTTCCCTTTCCTAGTCATCTTTGAGTTGGTTGTCCTTAAAGTTCAGAGAAGAAAAATGCAAATTCAAGTGTCAGTCCTGGGGAGCCAGAGTAGAGAAGAGGTGTAACCAGCAGCTTCAAAGCACAGTGCCTGGTTGAGAGGACAGAGCATCATGCTGTAAATCAGCTCTGGGCAAGGCAGCATTTGGTGCCATGAACCCATGGATACAGAAACTGTGGCCTCCATTTTCACAGCATCCTTACCCTTCAAGGTGTTCTCAGTTTGGCCAGGGAGATTATGAGCTATAAAAATATAGAAAACAATTCACACTGCACAAACAAAATGTCAAATAAATCATGCAGCATTCACTGCTGTTGCATTCACAGGAAGCACAGCGGGGGTCAGGGAAGACTTCAGAGAGAAGTTGGGCCTGAAAGGGCAGAGAAACCATTGGTGGCGAGCAGGCAGTCATGGACCACACAGCTCAGGTCTACAAATGCTCCACAATAACAGGGATGTTAATCTGCTTCACTCACTGAGGTTTCCCTAGGGCCTAGAAGAGCACCCAGAAGAGAGTCAGTACTCAATAAATATTTATTAAGTGAATGAATGAAATAATATTTACTGAGCTCCCACTAGGTACTAGTGGTTGGGGTTGCAAGAATTAAGAATCTTTCACTCCAGAGGCTTTTAGTCCAGCGGAAGAGACAAAAGAGTAAGCAAATGATTCTCATTTAGAGTGTTAGGTGCTATCATGAAGCTGTGCTCAGGACACACAAACCTCCAATCCTGGGAATATTCACCTAGTTTGTCTGTTGTCCTGTATTGGGAATAAAAGACATAGAGAGTCCTCATGTTTAAACTATTGATACGGAGCAGAACCCTGTGGGGTTCCTGGGCACAAAAGCCTTTCTGTACCTCCCTATTTCCTGATTATAGGAAAAAGACCTCATTCAGCCTTGACAACCCTCCCTGAGTTCCAATGGGCAGGTTGAAACAGTTGCTAATTAGGGAAGGGAGGGGATGTGAAGACAAGGGAGGAATAGTCAAAAGAAACAATAGTGAAGCCTTGGGGCAGGTCCTGGTTCCACCCCAAGGGATGTACAATATCTTTGAGAAGTTGGGCTTCCCAGGTGGCGCTAGTGGTAAAGAGCCCTCCTGCGAATGTAGGAGACTAAGACACACATTTTCGATCCCCAGGTCCGAAAGATCCCCTGGAGGAGGGCATGGCAACCACTCCAGTATTATTGCCTGGAGAAGCCCATGGACAGAGGAGCCTGATAGGCTACAGTCCATAGGGTCTCAAAGAGTCCAACAAGACCGAAGCAACTTAGCATGCATCCAGATACTGAAACTCCCACCAGGTGGGAGAAGTTAACCATAGCTGCCCACAAGCACTCAGACCCCAAACTGCTTGAAACCAGAAGGTTGATGATGCTGATTCTGACTAATCTCACTACCAATCAATCAAAAGAATGTCCACAAGCTGATCATGCCCTGTTTGAACCATTTCTATGAAAGTCCTCACCACACCCTCCAGGTTGGGACACACACTTTTGAAGGCATTAGCCTGCTGTGGTCCCTTTTGCCTGGCAAAGCAATAAAGCTATTCTTTTCTACTTCACCCAAAACTCTGTCTCCGAGATTCAGTTTGGTGTTGGGGTACAGAGGCTGGATTTGTCTTCATTATGGGAGTGAGAACATAATGGGTTCGGTTCTAGTGCAATGCTCTTAGGCAGTGTAGATCAAAAGCATTAGAAAGGAAGGCCTAGCAATGGGCCCAACAGTCCTTCTAGGAATTTATCCCACGGTTAGAAAGATTAAAGGTGTGCATATCAAATTAACTCAGAGTTTGTTAATTGCAGCACTGTATAAAAACAAAAAGAAAGAAAAGGAGCCCAAACAACAATATTGGTTAAACAAATTGTGGTACCATCAGACAATGAAATACAATGCAACCATTAACCACTATGCCAGAATATTCACTGACACAGAAATATGTTGCCCGTATGCACTTACTTGAAAATGTAAGATTCAAAGAAAATGCATACTGTTAAGATCTGTTTTTATTTTTACAAGTATAGGTTATCTTTGAAAAATATTTGAAAAAATATACTCAAGAAAGTTAAAGTGATTGTAAATGATGAGATTATAACAGGGTTATCCAGAGTGAATGCGCATTATTTTTGTATAAGGGAAATATGTTATTTTAATAAAAAAATGAACAGTCTTTCCCATCCCATATACACTCACCACAAACTAAACTCACCATCTAGCTCATGTCAAGCGAGTGAAGATTCCACAGCACTCAGGGCCATCTTCCCCAGGGACAGCCCTATGGCTGGGATCAACTGCCCTAAGACTGCCCCAGCTCCCGGCCAATTTGTGAATACAGCATTGAACTCATCATTTACAAGTTTTAAAGAACTGACAACAGGCAGGTTAGATTCCTAACACTCAGAATATCTGGACCATATCCTCTTTGCATTTCTCCTTAAAGAACTTACCTTTTCACTACTTGGAGCTCAAATGACCTCATTATAGAACAGAAGGCTCCAGAAACTCCAGAGTTTGTTTATTATTTATTGATGATCTCTGGAAAGGACATGTGAAAAAGCAAATTCTCTCTTCAGCTGCCTTGGATAATTTGACAGCAAAGAGATTACCTTCAGGAGGGCAGAGAAAAAACAGGCTAGGGGACAATACAATAATGAAAGCCTGTGTGCCAAATAATAACCAGAGTCCTCATTTTTCCCCTTAACATTTACTAAGGATGAATCACCATGATGGACTTGCTTTATGATGGAATCATAAACGAGCTGCTTGCCAGCAGGCCTGTTCATCAGGTGGGGTGTGGGAGGCAGGCACTGACGTCCATCGGCTGCTCAAATGACATGTCACGCACATCCTGAGGCAGGCCCTTCCCTCCAAGCTATTTTTGCATTTCTATAACTCGTTTTTTGCTACTCTGATGGTTCGGAGCCTGACTGGGTGACTGAAATGAGGGAAGCTGGTGACCAGAACATGAGTTTGTCAAAAGTCACCCTGGCAATCTGAAGGGAGAACTTTATTTAGTGAAAATGAGTGCAAGGCAGGACATAAAATAAGTGCAGGGCAGAAGAAGCTGGTGCCTACCCGAGGGATGATGACATGGACCCCCAATGCCTCTACCAATGCCAAAGGCCTTATTTGTTCACATTCCCTGTGACTGTGAACTGGAGATGAGACGGTGGTAGAACTGAACTTCAGAACCAGGAAGAACTGGGTTTTAGTGGACTGCCTTCCTCCCTCTGCCCTCACAACTCCAGCTCACACATAACAACTGTGTGACATCAAGTGTCTTCATCTGTGAAATGGAGACATTGACACTCCCTGAGCAGGATGAGGGTAGGAGCTGAGAGGAGGATCCCGCCCCAGGGTCAGGCGTATAAATGGGAGGGTGTTTCTGTTTGGATATGAGAGTATTAGCCTTTAAGCAGAAATCAATCATCAAAAGATAAACCCGAGAAATCACCCATTTATTTGGAAGTTAAGACATACACTTCTAAATAACCTATGAGTCAAAAAAAGAAAACATGATACAAAGAGAAAATACTCCGAATTAAGGACATAAAAAGTACATATCAACCCATGCAGCATTCAGTGGAAGGAATATTTAGATGAAAATACACAGCCCTAAGTGAAGAAATGACAAACACTAATACGTTAAATTACCCTTCTTAAAACAGGTACAAGAGGAGTAAAATGAACCCAAAGAACGTAGTGTTAGGGGACCAGACCAGAGCCATGACAGGCTCGACAGGTTACACTAGACCTAAGTTTCGAATTCTTGTAAACCTGAGTCATGATTCTGGGAAACTACCCCCTAGGAAAGTCCCGCTCACCCTAGAATGAAGGGCCTAAGCTACTCCATCTTGTAAAAAAATTCCATCCTGCAAGGTCCTGGGCAAAAGACCTTTGGATGTTACCCAACCTGAGCCCACAGCCCACAGCCAATCAACCCTCAGATTACCTAACCTAGCCCCACTGTAGGAGAGCCAATCGGCCCCTAGGCTAAACATTCTGACTTTGCGTCCAGGAGCTTGAGATTTACCTTGGAAGTAAAAACCAATCAAGAATCTACACACAAATCCTATGGATGGAAGTAACCAACCAGTTATCTGTCAACTTGAACACCCCCTTAAGTAATTGTTCTCCTGCCTGAACACTCTTTTTGTACCCTTTTACCTGAACGATTCCCTATAGAATGAAGGGCCTAAGCTACTCCATCTTGTAAAAAAATTCCATCCTGCAAGGTCCTGGGCAAAAGACCTTTGGATGTTACCCAACCTGAGCCCACAGCCCACAGCCAATCAACCCTCAGATTACCTAACCTAGCCCCACTGTAGGAGAGCCAATCGGCCCCTAGGCTAAACATTCTGACTTTGCGTCCAGGAGCTTGAGATTTACCTTGGAAGTAAAAACCAATCAAGAATCTACACACAAATCCTATGGATGGAAGTAACCAACCAGTTATCTGTCAACTTGAACACCCCCTTAAGTAATTGTTCTCCTGCCTGAACACTCTTTTTGTACCCTTTTACCTGAACGATTCCCTATAAAAGCAGTGTAGCCCAAAACTCGGGGCTCCCTCCTATAGCTGCTGCGTCGGTGCGGGTGGGAGCCCTAGCTTGAGCTAGCAATAAACCCCTTTATGCTTTTGCATTGCCGTGGACATCTTATTTCTCTCAAATCTGGGGACTCGGGCTTTGGGCATAACAGTAGACGAAAAAAAAAAAAAAAAAGGTGAAAGCCATAGCCTATAAAATAATCAGTGTAATGTAGAGGGGATCAAGAAAAGGTGAATAAAAATGATCAACTTCTGTCTGGTGTTACTGATAAGTTCAGTACAGTTCAGTCACTCAGTCGTGTCCGACTCTTTGCGACCTCACGAATCGCAGCACGCCAGGCCTCCCTGTCCATCACCAACTCCCGGAGTTCACTCAGACTCATGTCCATTGAGTCCGTGATGCNACCCTGATGTTCAAGCTGGATTTAGGAAAGGCAGAGGAACCAGAGATCAAATTGCTGATAAAAAGGAGGAGGAAATAACTGGCATCAGGATACTAGTGAAGGCATTTTGCTGAGTGTGACTGCTGCTCCCAGAGTTGGCCTCTGCCTCAGGATGGGGACTGTGCAGGGGAAGACAAGGCATGTTCCATGAAAAAGCACCAGGATGAGATGTGAGGTGGGAAGTGAGGGCTCCAGGCAGGAGGGTCAGAGCAGAGAGAGCCTCTGACTGGGAAGCCAGAGAAGGGACTTCAAAAGGGGTGAGAGCAGAACCCCTACTACTTCCTGCAATAAGACTACATCTTATATGGGCCACGAGTGCAGGCTTGAGAGTCAACTGGAACTGAGTCTTCATCTGCAACTAACTAGTTGTGACCTTGTGCAAATCACTTAACCACTCTGGGCCTCTATTTCTTCATCTGTAAAATGAGAATAATAAGAGGACCTCTCTTACAAGGCTGTTGTGAGCCTTAGAAGTTGGTACAGAGAACATGCTCAGTTGCACTAAGTATTACTACAGTTATTATTACTGTATTTACACCTCTATGAACAGAGCTTAATGTAGCAGTTTGGGCAGGGAGGCAGAACTGCATTTCTGTGGACAAACCCAGACCACCAGGGGCCACTTACCCCCCATGCCCTGAGCAGTTACCTATGAAGCACCTCCAATGTGCCAGTAACAGTTACCATTTCCACCTGGTGGTCCAGGAGCTTCCCAGAAGGGAAGAACATCTTCAGTCACTGCACACTCCCAACTGGGCCTGCTGTGCAACACTCTCATAAGCAGGGAGTAGGTAAGCCAGGTACAAAATCTCTCTCAGATGCTAAAGTGCCAAAGAATCAAGATAAAAATGGGTGATAATAGTCCTGAGCAGAAGTGGGCGATTCTTTTGAAATTACACATTTTAACTAAGGAAAATCAAAGGTCATATGATAGATGAATAAAGAGAAAAAAAAAAAAAACAGTAAGTTGCAGCTTTGACCTCAGTTTTTATGCCAAGAACTTTGGGGCTGGTGATTCCTGTGCCAAAAATAGAGGAGGATAAGCTGCCTGACCAGCCACCGCCGGCAGCATCACCAGCACTGGGACATCATACCTGTACCTTCAGAGAGCCTCCAGAGAGCGGGGCCAGGCAGGGGTGGCCTGAGTTCACAGTTTTCAGGCGAGTTCTGCCAGACCCAAGGACCATAAATCCCAGAAATGGAAAACAGGAGTAAGAAATAAAACCCTTGGCTTCTAGAGAACAGCCTGCCACTTGCTTCGGGCCGTAAATAACCACAGTTAAACCAAGCACCCCTCGCGCTTCTCGGCAGGGAAGTGCATGAAAACATCTGATGTAAAGATTTTAAATGCTTAACTGCTCTCTGCCAACATCTACTCGACCATCCAAAGATGCCTGGTCCAGATCTGTGAAGTAAGCCTGGCATATCTCTCCCTCCACGGCCCTGACCACTGCCTCAGGGGACTCTGACTGGTGGGGTGCTGGGTAGCATCATGGGTAAGGAGGAGGGGTCAATTAGGGCCTGGCAGAAGGAAGCGGGTAACCCTCAGCTGTGGGTCCACGTGCCCCAGTGCCAGCTCTGGCACTCACCATTCTGCAAGCCCCAAATCAGTCTGCTGGTGAGTAAGTGGCTGAGCCCAGATCCAAGCCTATGTTGTCCCTGCTCCAAAGCTCAGGCACAGTTTCAACATGCACATCACAGGCTCCCAGGAGAGACATCCCAGATGGTGAGCGTGACTACGACTTTGGAGCTGGGACTACCACTTCTCCTCTTACCACCTTTTCCAGCAACTTCTCTGTAACTCTTAGATTTCACCACCTTACAGTGCGCCTGGTGGGTAGGAGCTCAGACTTTGGGGATTATGCATTTTCATTTTTATGGAATCTCCGAAGTCAAGGAGTCAAAGCCATATTTGCGATCATCTGGATGGCCATCTTTTAACCAAAAACTGCCCAAAGATGCAGCCCCGTTGCTGGAGTCACAGGGTCATTGCAAATGAAGGTCAAATGACATCATAGCAGTCAGTAGAAATAAGGATGTCAAAGTAAGTCAAAAAGAAAAAAATGGTGGGGAAATCGAGTCCTTCTGCACATAGAACATGCAAAATCGCAATTCACACAGGCTGCAGAAGTCTGCGTATGTGCAAGTGTGCACAGCCCCACCTCCCACTCATTACAGTGAGTGTGGCAGTAAATACACCAGGAAGAATGTTTATGGTCTCAGTTCCAGTGATAATTAGATTTATTACTATTTAACACACATTTCAATGAGCCAGGATGCTAACCTTATCTTCAAATAAACTGGATAGCTTCACAGTATTATCACCAACAGCTCATTAAAACTGGCATTTGAAGGTTTTGATTAATCATGGATCTGAATAGCTTGAACTCACAAGCAAAACCGAAATGTATTTATATAATTTAAAGGCCTATTTATGTAAACAGGCCTTTCTTTTACTAGTATTATTGAACTGAAAGTATAGATTTTATATATAAAACTGAATGTGTATGTATACAACCCATTGTTAATACACTCAACATTCAGTTTTAGGAGAATACAGACATAAAATTAATAAAACTCATAAACATTTTTAATTTATATGATAATAAGAACTATAAATGTATGAGGTTTATATTTAGTTCAATAGTTCCACATTTTAGAGAAACCTCATAATTAAGGTCTGTGTAGTCAAAGTTGGGGCTTCCCTGGTAGCTCAGCAGTTAAGAATCTGCCTGCCATGCTGGAGACTCAGGTTTGATCACTGGGTCAAGAAGATACCCTGGAGAAGGGCATGACAACCATGCTAGTACTCTTGACAGAGAATCCCATAGACAGAGGAGCTGCAATCCATGGATTGCAGGCTGCAATCCATTGAGTCACACAGAGTCCGACATGACTGTAACGACTAAAGCAGCAACAGCAGCACCATATTCAAAGCTTTGGTTTTCCAGTAGCCATGTATGGATGTGAGAGCTGGACCATAAAGAAGGCTAAGCACCAAAGCATTGATGCCTTTGAATTGTGGTACTGAAGAAGACTTGAGAGTACCTTGGTCTGCAAGAAAATCAAACCAGTCAATCCTAAAGGAAATCAACCCTTAATATTCATCAGAAGGACTTGCTGAAACTGAAGCTCTAATACTTTGGCCACCTGACTGGAAGAGCCAACTCCTTGGAAAAGACCATGATGCTAGGAAAAAGACATATGGATGGCTAACAAACACATGAAAAGATGCTCAACATCACTCATTATCAGAGAAATGCAAATCAAAACCACAGTGAGGTACCATTTCACACCAGTCAGAATGGCTGCGATCCAAAAGTCAACAAGCAATAAATGCTGGAGAGGGTGTGGAGAAAAGGGAACCCTCTTACACTGTTGGTGGGAATGCAAATTAGTACAGCCACTATGGAGAACAGTGTGGAGATTCCTTAAAAAATTGCAAATAGAACTGCCTTATGACCCAGTGATCCCACTGCTGGGCATACACACTGAGGAAACCAGAATTGAAAGAGACACGTGTACCCCAATGTTCATCGCAGCACTATTTATAATAGCCAGGACATGGAAGCAACCTAGATGTCCATCAGCAGATGAATGGATAAGAAAGCTGTGGTACATATACACAATGGAGTATTACTCAGCCATTAAAAAGAATACATTTGAATCAGTTCTAATGAGGTGGATGAAGCTGGAGTGAATTATACAGAGTGAAGTAAGCCAGAAAGAAAAACACCAATACAGTATATTAACACATATATATGGAATTTAGAAAGATGGTAATGATAACCCTGTATGTGAGACAGCAAAAGAGACACAGATGTATAGAACAGCCTTTTGGACTCTGTGGGAGAGGGAGAGGATGGGATGATTTGGGAGAGTGGCAGTGTAACATGTATGATATCATAAGTGAAACAAATCACCGGTCTAGGTTCAATGCGGGATGCAGGATGCTTGGGACTGATGCACGGGGATAATCCAGAGCGATGGTGTGGGGCGGGAGGGGGGAAGTAGGGGTCGGGATTGGGAGTTCATGTACACTCGTGGCTGATTCATGTCGATGTATAGCAAATCGAATACAGTATTGTAAAGCAAAACAAACTAAAAAATAAAAATTATTAAAAAAAATAAAAAATAAATAAAATTTTTAAAAAAGCAAAAGGAGAAGGGATGCCAGAGGATGAGATGGTTGGATGGCATCACCAATCAGTGGACATGATTTGAGCAAACTCCAGGAGATAGTGAAGGACAGAGCAGCCTGGCAGGCTACAGCCCATGGGGTCACAAAGAGTTGGACAAGACTTAGCAACTGAACAACAACCTAATAATTAAATTCAATAGAACAAGTTTCTGAGAATTTATTTTTACCTTAAATGGAATGGATGCATTACTCAGTTTGAGAAACACTGACACAATTAAACCTTAATGATGGATATTTAGGTCATTTCCTGGTTTTGTTTTGTTTTTCTGATACAAACAATGTGCAATGAATCTCCTTTTCCAAATAGCTTTGTGTGTTTGAGGATATCTGCAGTATAAGTGTCTAAATGTGGCGACACAGGTCAAAGTGTAGATGAATTTACAATGCTCATAAGAGCAGTCAAATTACCCTAGAGTGAGGCTGCAATTGCTCTTTCCAAACTCTGTATGCAAATATCTGCTTCCAGACACCCTTGACACTTTTTACATCTTTGCCAAGCTGCTAATCTGACAGGTAAATTAAGATACATCAGAGTTGTTGTACTTTACACATCTTCAATCAGGAGAAGAATGAGCATTTTTGCATCTGTTTATTTGATTTTTTTCATTTGTTCATTGTCCGTGTAGGAACTGCCTGTTGATGCTCTTTGCTGATTAGATTGTTTTATTATTTTCTCATTGATTTGTTGGCACTCTTTGCTTACAACCTCTTTCAGTCATAGTGAGGATATTTTGCCTTGTTTTTCAAGTGATTTTTGGCTTTGCTCTAGTAAATTTACTGGGAAGGCTTCAAAAAAAATTGTTAGTAAAATATATCAACTTTCTTTTGTACCATTGTTTCCTTTTAGCTTTAAATGATTCCACTGATTATTATTAAACATTGCATTCATCTACAATTTCTTAATATAAGGCATAAACAAAGTATTGAGATTTTTTTCTTTTTTCTAGATACCAAATAGTTTATTGAATAGTTCATCTTTTCCTGCTGATTTTAAATGTCATCTTACCTTACACTCAATGTAAGTTCTACCAATATTTGGACTATTTCTGCACTCCTTCATAACATTGAGCAATTTTCTATTCATATGTCAATACCAAACTGATTTAAGTGTTTATCAAGCACTCTGAAATTTGGTAAGGTTGGTCTGCCCATATCCATCTTTTCTTATGTTTAAATAGATATTTTTATGTGTTTAATGCACTGGATCAAGTGTTTGCAAACTTTTTCTTAAAGAGACAGTAAATATTTTAGGCATTTTGTGGGCTATACAGTCTTTGTATAGTAACTACTCAACTCTGCCTTTGTAGCTGGAAAGCAGTCACAGGTCATATGGAAACGAGTTTTGAGTGAGGCTGTGTTCTAATAATGGAGAAGGCAATGGCGCCCCACCCCAGTACTCTTGCCTGGAAAATCCCATGGATGGAGGAGCCTAGTAGGCTGCAGTCCATGGGGTCGTTAAGAATCGGACACGACTGAGTGACTTCACTTTCACTTTTCACTTTCATGCATTGGAGAAGGAAATGGCAACCCATGCCAGTGTTCTTGCCTGGAGAATCCTAGGGATTGGGGAGCCTGGTGGGCTGCTGTCTATGGGGTTGCACAGAGTCAGACACAACTGAAGCGACTTAGCAGCAGCAGCAGCAGCAGCAGTGTTCTAATAAAACTTTATTTACAAAAACAGCAGTGGGCTAGATTCAGTGAGCCCTGGTTGCCAACCTCTGTTCTAAATAAACTCTTGTATCATTGTTGAAAGTTTTCCCACCTAAGCAACCAAACCAATTTTAGACTATTGGTTGGGATTGTTTTTGGTTGGGATTGTTTCGAATTTAATGATTAACAGTGGAAGAATTTACGTTTTTAAATGTTGACTCTTACCATCCAAGAACATCTTTTTCCTTTCTTTTATTTGCAGGTTCATTTTTGTCTTCATATGACCATGAAGTTTTTCTCCTAGCTACCTCACATTTCCTTAACAGTTCCATCAGGAATTAGACATCGCATCAGAACTGGTCATCATCAGAAATTGGTCATTCCATCAGGATAACTTAAAAAGTCATGTTCTGCTAAAGTCTGTCCAGAAAGCAACATATCACAAGGTAGCCTTCAATTCAACAAATATGCAATGTTCCTCAGTGGAAAGAGAAATGAAGCATACTGCTCCCAAATGCATTTAAAATCCAAGTACTCAAGGAATCTGAAAGTCCATCTGGATGCGAAGAACAAAGAGACATAAACTCGACATGAACAGTCCATATGGAACCTGAGGGCAGTCAACCATGTGCCAGCCACAGTGCCAAGAAGCTCCTGGTATCAGTTTATCTGGGCTTAACTCTGAAAGGCTTCCTTGAATCCATTTATTTGTAGATGAAGATCCCAAGACCCAGAGAGGTATTGTCTGGATTCCTGGTGCTTATAGAGTTGCTTGGTTGTGTCTCTTTGCGATCCCATGGTCTATACAGTCCATGGAGTTCTCCAGGTCAGAATACTGGAGAAGGGAGCTGTTCCCTTCTCCAGGGGATCTTCCCAACTCTGGGATCAAACCCAGGTCTCCTGCATTACAGATGGATTCTTTACCAGCTGAGCCACCAGGGAAGCCCTTATAAGAGGTAGTCAAAAACAAAGGCAACCCCAGGCATTTTCTTCCAAACTTCAGGACTACTGTCCACTTGGCTGAAACAGATCCCACAAAAAACAGTGCATATGCCCAGGACAAATCCTGCCTCCTGCATGACTAAACAAGGTTGGCCCTGCTCTGGACCAGAGTCTCTGCCTCACTTTAAATCATCTTCCAAGGAGTAGCTGGTTGTATATGTCTGCCACTACCCTGGGCCTGGGAGTCTGAGAGAGACAGAGCTGTGTCCACAGTGCCCAGAGCCTGGAATCGAACCAAAGTCTCATACAAATAGTGCCCAGATTGCACAGACACAACCTCTGCCAAGAGGGCAGAGCATTCATGTCAGAGAGGAGATAACAAACATCACTAATTTTCAGTGCAGCGGTGGGATGAGGTGAAGAGACTCATTATTTCAAGAATTCCCATTTCCTGAAGCCAATGAGGCAAAGATACCAACATCAAAACAATGGAGCAGCCCCATTTCTCCCAGGAAAATGTCCTTCCTCAAATGGCTATCCACAGGGGAGCCCTTGTGATCAGAGGGGATGACAGCACCTGAGATCCAGGCATTTAAATGTCAGGCACACTCAAATTTACATCCATCCTTTGTAGCTCTGTGTGATCACTGGAAAATCATTTAACTTTCTGAGACACCATCTTTTCCTCTCTCAAATAAATGTGATGCCTACTTTCCTGGACTTTCTGGAGATTCAAATAAAATCATTTATGTAACACGCTTGCCACAAAGACGTTCTCGATGTGGCAGTTTCTTCCTCCAGACTGAAGCAGCATCAGCTATGTAGGACTGCAGAGACCCCAGGGACATTATCTGTCCGAAATTATGGGAAGTAGATGAAAGTTGAGCATCACTCCATCAACAGAGCTGGATAACTGAGTGAGAATTTGATTAGGAGTTTGGGATTAACATATACACACTACTATATACAAACAGATAACCAACAAGGATCTACTGTATAGCATAGGAGATTATACCCAATATTTTGTAATAATCTATAAGGGAAAAGAACCTGAAAAAAATATATACGCATGTATAACTGAATCACTTTGCTATATACCTGAAACTACTTCAATAAAAATAAATTAGAAAAAAAAAATTGTGATAGCTGCAGGGAATGACAGCAGTCACTTCTAAAACCAAAAACCAAGAGAAATAAGGAACCCATGGCCATTCAGCCCCAACCATGTGATGGCCCTGCACTGGGAGCTTTACCCAATGATCTTCAGAACCATCCTACAAGCTGGCGACTAAGTCCCCAGTTTAGAGAGGAGGAGGCCAAGACCCATTGAGCTGGTGGAGCATCATTGCACCTGCTCTGAGCTAGTAAGACATCTTCCCATTACCCTAAGCTACCCTGTTTAATCCCTCATGGAGTCACAGGGGCTGGGGGTACAGGGAGAGTCGGGGTCAAATCTCTCCTCCCTCAAAACAGATGAAATCCACCCCAGACATCTCTTGCTCTGCTTAAAATACCAGATGATAAATTACCAAACTCCTTTATGTGGATATATGAGTAATAGGAATGCTGCTAACAACTGGTCCAGGGTGGTTGTTACAGAAAGAGAAAGAATAGCCATGCACAACCTACCTCCTTGCCATTCTTTTCTGACTCCTACACATCTGTGAGGGCCTGTGGGTGAAGGACAATGAGTGTGATGAACTGATGCATTAGAAGAGGATATGGAGGTCATAGTGGTCACAGATTAACATAAACCAACAACCTACTGCTTTGGTTTAATGGTGGCTCAGAGGTTAAAGCATCTGCCTGCAGTGCGGGAGACCTGGGTTCGATCCCTGGGTTGGGAAGATCCCCTGGAGAAGGAAATGGCACCCCACTCCAGTATTCTTGCCTGGAAAATCCCATGGACGGAGGAGCTTGGTGGGCTACAGTCCATGGGTTGCAGAGTCAGACATGACTGAGCTACTTCACTTTCACTTTTCACCAGAAGCCTAAGCAGAGGGTTGTTTCCCACAGGTAGCAAGTCTGGAGAGTCCATCTTGACAATCTTCAGCCTCTGTTTCTGTTTCTTCCTTTCTGATGGAAACAGTCCTGCAGAAAGTTTTGGTGTGTTCAGCCCTATTGACTTTCCTGTCTAGCCCTTCTTCCCAGAAAATATCTCCGAAATCAGCCACACTTCTATGTTAATATGTATCTGCTTATCTTCTTTCAAAAGATCATATCCTCCCTTAGCCTTTTCTCTCATTATGGAACAAAAGTGTGGTGCCTGCAAACAATACTTCAGGCATCAGAAAAAGATTAGAGAGACAGCCCTGGAAACGCATTAGGACAGAGGCTGTGTAGCCTCCTTGCAGAAGCAGAAAGTGGGAGACTGCTTCTCTAGCTTCCATCTGTTTATGCAGACAAACAGGCTGCTCTGGGACTCCTGACAGGTGCTGTGAAGAACAGGATGGAGCATTTTAGAATAGATTCTTTCTGGGCATGTGTCTATCTGAAAAATCATTGGATGATGGAGAAGAAAAGTCAAGGATATTAAATCAAGGTGTAAGTCTCATCTCCAGTACTTTTTAGCTCAAAGAGCACTGGCAAGTTATTTCATTCCTTCATTGACCCATTCTGTTGAGTGGGGATAAGAATATTTGCATATCAGTTGGTGATGGTGAGTGTTATGTAGAACAGTGAGTGTAACATGGGTGGCAAATCATGGGAACTTAAAAAACATTAAGTTAACGTATGAGGGTTAACATTCTCTCTCCACCATGGCTGGGCAGATCATTTAACATTAATTCTTCCATGGGACAGTAAAAGTAGTCACTTAAGATCTAACATTCCCCCACAGCATTTTGGCACTCATGGATCTGGTGACCCTCACTCCCAAGGCTGTTTTTGCCAACATCATGCTTTACATGAATGAAGCAAAGCATGATGATGCATTTAATGGTCTCTGGGAACTGAACCTTTAAACTTCCCACATCTTCTGAGTTTGGGAGGCCAGTTAAGTTTAGATAGTGACTCAGAAAAAGATTTGCTTCCTGGAACATCTCCCTCTGTCCCCAGACCTCTTGGCATGGCCTCTCAGGATAAAATATTCAAGTCCATGGGAAGCACCTGAAAGTCTTAAAGTTATCAACACAATGGCCTTGTAGGAATCAATTTCTTGACCGTGATGAGAGTAGGCCTTTCTCTCAAATTACTGTTAAAATTCCATCAGTACAAGCACTCAAGCGTTGCAAAACCCTTTCCCATCGATAGTCACAAAACTCAGGGGTGAGGAGGTGGTGAGGGCTCTCTCTCAGAATGACCATGAAAATAAGGGTAGGATCCAGATGGCCAGATCTGAGCCTCAAAAATAGCACACTTTGGATGGGTCTCTAGATCCAATCTGTCCCAGACCCTGACTCACCTGCCCTCACCTCCCACATACCTGCCCTTGGCCTTGACCACCTGACTTCATTCTGATCTTTGTGCCCCTGACCATGTCCTGCTCCTTGTCTTGCCCATCCATGCACCTGCTCCAGTAAAACCCTGACTCAGTCTGTTCTGACCCTTCTCTGAAAATTCTGTATTTTTCTTGATAATTCATTAAACATCATTTAAAATTGCTTCCATGGCTATTAGCCAAGTTAACTTTTTGAGTCAAATCTGATCATATACATTTTCTCAGAATGCCAAATATTTCAGAATCTTCCCTATAATTTAGCTTAGAGCTGCAAGTTTTATGACCTTCTAATTTAATCTATTCTATAACCATGGTTATATTCCATTTCTCATCTCAAATCTTCTATATTTGCACTTGCTCTCTTATTTTATTGATTATATCTAAGAAGAGTGTGTCTGTTTTATTGGTTTCTCCAAAGAATCAGCTTCTAGATTCACTTATAAATTCTAAGCTTTTTCAATGTTTCTAATATTTTAAGTGAAAGTTGCTCAGTTGTGCTGGATCCTTTGTGACCTCATGGACTATACAGTCCATGGAATTTTCCAGGCCAGGATACTGGAGTGGGTAGCCTTTCCCTTCTCCAGGAGATCTTCCCAACCAGAGATCGAGCCCATGTCTCCCACATTGTAGGCAAATTCTTTACCAACTGAGCCACAAGGGAAACCCAAGAATACTGGAGTGGGTAGCCTGTCCCTTCTTCAGCAGATCTTCCCAATCCAGGAATTGAACTGGGGTCTCCTGCATTGAAGGCAGATTCTCAGTTAGTAAACTGTGCTATCAGGGAAGCTCTGGCCCAATTCTATAATCATGGTTATATTCCATTTCTCATCTTAAATCTTCTGTATTTGTGCTTTCTCTCTTATTTTCTTGATTATATCTAAGAAGAACATGTCTATATTATTGGTTTCTTCAAATAATCAGCTCTTAGATTCACTTATAAATTCTAATGTCTTTCAATTTTTCTAATACATTAATTTCTACTATATTTATGGTTTATTGCTCCCTAATTTCCTTAGATTTCTCCTTCTTGTACTGAATGCTTTATCTATTTTCATTATTTCTCATTTATTATTAAGCAATTTAAGGCTGTAGATTTGCTTTGAAGGATAGCTTTGGTCACATTCCATAAGTTTTGGTATACGTGTTGCTCTATTAATAGCTTGTAATTGTGATTTTAATTTTCATTTGTACCCAAAAGTTGTTTAAGAAAATGTCATTTTTTTTTCTTTCCATGTGATTAGGTTTCATTTTGCTGATTTTCCTGGTTAATCCTGCAACATAGCACATTTTTTACAGCATATCTTTGTACTACAAAGATATAGTACATTTACAATGAAATATTACTCAGCCATAAAAAGAATGAGAGATTCCCATTTACAGCTCCATCAGCAGGAAAAGACATTTTATTTCACTTTTCAGAGAGGAATAACTGGAAGCATGGTGAGGTTAAGCAACCAGCCTGAAGCTTCTGAGATGATAAACAATAAAATCAGAAATGATACCCAAAATGTTTTGCATAAGAAAGATAATTCCCAAAATCTTTATTTAGCAACAGGGAATGCGTACAATCATCAGTGGACTTGTCTAGGGCTGGGGAGGGGTGTGAAGAGTTTCCAACAGCTAGAGATAAGGCCTTTACTAACAGGGCCTTGGAAGTCCTCCCTTAGCGATATCGGGAGGACGCCTCCCAGAGCGCTGTGTGCCTTGTTCACGCTCCATCACTGCTCAGGGTGCAAGGTGGTGAATGGTGGTGCTCCATCTTCTGGACCAGATCCAGAGCAGCAGGAGCAAAGGCCCTGGAGAGTCTCAGGACACACGCGTTCCAGATG
This sequence comes from Aepyceros melampus, assembly GCA_006408695.1. Classification (NCBI taxonomy): domain Eukaryota; kingdom Metazoa; phylum Chordata; class Mammalia; order Artiodactyla; family Bovidae; genus Aepyceros; species Aepyceros melampus. The sequence continues at coordinate 426,512 of SJXQ01009001.1, forward strand.
CAAGACTTCCAGCACCCAGAGGCCACAGCTAGACTCGTCCACACGGGGCCAGTGCCCATTATCACTGCAGATGGTTCTCCCTGATCGCGTTTGTCATTCGATCCTATGGAGTAGTTCACAGCCCCTTTCACTGAAAAAGTCCGAGGTTGAGAGAGGGAACATATCCAGGGCAGGGTTGATGGTGCAGGATGGCACTTCTTCAGAGGGTGACCAGACGTGGCAGAACAGGGTGCTGGCTGAGATATTCCTATTGTAGGGCAGGCTTCTGGTAGAAGTTCAGTCAGGGTTTTGAACCTCTGTTTATGTATTTATCTGTTGTATGATTCATTTTAACCTCCTCTCCTAATATGAAGGAGGATTTTGCCCAGCCCTAGCGATAGGTTTAGGGTGACACCCAGTAAGCAGCAGGTGCTCAGTTAACATGGGGTCGGGAGGGTCCATCAGTCCTTTTCTCCTCTAACTTGGGGCTCAAGCTGGAAGGACATGGCCTACCTCTGGCAGAGTCTGACACCAGTGAAGTGCTACGATTGGAAGAGCCCAGGGAAACCATGAAGCCCAGGGGCCACTACTGGCATTTGTGGGCACAATTCAGGGGGTGCCTAAAATCTGAATAGGAAATATTAGCATCTTTATCCTCACTAATCTCAGAGCAATTCAGGATTTTCTTCACTGTGCATGTAGGCAGCAGACCCCAGCAGTCCTAGCTGTGGACAAATAGAAGTGACTTTGTGACTATTAGAAATCACAGGTGCTTGTGTGTCCCATCACAGTTATCATGGACATCTCAGAATATCATCTACATCTATTGCTACTTGAGAATTAGGATAAGTATTATACTCACAACTAGATTTTGTTGCTTAATGTGTTAATAAATAAGCATATATATTATACCATGACAATTTAAAAATTTTTGATAGCTATTTCAATATTAGTAATAAATGCTGGAGAGGGTGTGGAGGGAACGGAACCCTCCTACACTGTTAGTAAGATTGGAGAAAGAACCCACTCCAGTGTTCTTGCCTAGAGAATCCTGTGGACAGAAGAGCCTGGTGGGCTGCCGTCTATGGGGTCGCACAAAGTCATACATGACTGAAGCGACTTAGCATGCATGCATGCATTGGAGAAGGAAATGGCAACCCACTTCAGTGTTCTTGCCTGGAGAATCCCAGGGATGGAGGAGCCTGGTGGGCTGTCGTCTGTGGGGTTGCACAGAGTCGGACACGACTGAAGCAACTTAGCAGCAGCAGCAGATATGTAAGTTGGTGCAGCCACTATGGAGAACAGTATGGAGGTTCTTTAAAAACTAGAGTTACCATATGATCCAGAAATTCAACTCCTGAGCATATACCCCCAAAAATGAAAACTCTAATTCAAAGACACATGCACCCCAATGTGCAAAGCAGCATTATTTACATTAGCCAAGACATGGAAGCAACCTAAGGGTCCATTGACAAATGAATGCATAAAGATATAGTACATATACAATGGAATATTACTCAGCCATAAAAAGAATGAGAGATTCCCATTTACAGCTGCATACCTGAAACTACCACAATATTGTAAATCAACTAAAGTTCAATTTAAAAATAAAAAAGAAAGCCTTACAGATGAGGTTATAGACAAGGAAACAGGCCCAGAGAGAAGAAGTGATCCAGCCAAGATCCTCCCAAGAGTTGGGACCAGATACCATCTTCCAATCCTACTAGCACAGGATGACTTTACAAGGAGGGGAACCTGGGGGCGAGGGTGGTAAGCATGAAGCTTAGTCCTACAATGATTTGTGACAGCTGTGGGAGGGAAGGTAAGGCTGAGCCAAGGCAGGGCAAGGGAAAAGGGAAGACTGCACAGTCTGCAGTCCTGCCTGCTCAGCCAGGGAGGCCCTCAAAGCAGCAATTACAAGTATTTATTATTTGTTTTCCTGAAGTCTGCTCACATGGAACCAAGCAATAGATTAAATGATCCTTCAGTGGCCACACAAGAAGATGGTGGGGCTTGATTTGTCTTTGCAATTAAAACTCACATCACGTGCATGTGTTCTTTATATTGTATTTGAGCAGCTTAGGGAGAGAATTTAATCCCTCAGTATAATAACTGGCAGGGGGTGAGGGGTATGCTTGTCTCTAGAGTAGGAAGTTTTCTGCTTGGAGAATGCGCCTTTTCCCGGCTACCTGAGACTTGCTGAGGTTGGTAACAGAATCAGATAGAAGATGCTTCTCAAAGAAGAGCGTTCACATGTTTAGAGGGGACTAGATCATTGCACCCAGCATTTTGGAAACTGGGTGCCTGGGACTCCCGATACACACCCACCATTCTCTTGGCTTTTCCCAAATGCCAGACTCATCTCTTGATGAGCCCTCACTTGGAATTCCTTCTCTACATTCATCACCACCATTAATAATAACTATTATTATTGGTGTTGCTGTTGTTATAATTGCATGCATGACAAGTTGCTTCAGTTGTGTCCAACTCTGTGTGACCCTATGGACTGCAGCCTGACAGTCTCCTCTGTCCATGGGATTCTCCAGGCAAATATTGGAGTGGGTTGTCATTTCCTTCACCAGGGGATCTTCCTGACCTAGGGATCAAAACCACGTCTCTTAACATCTCCTGCATTTGCAGGCAGGTTCTTTGTCACTTGTTATAATTATGGGGTAGCAATTCCTACAGTTTGAGGACTGCTAATAGGCAAGAACTCTCAGTCTGTAAGGGAAGCTGCTGCATACACAATCATTTATAAATACTGTGTGATCAATGTCAGGACCAGTGAGCACAGGCTTCTGGGTACTTTGATGATTCTTGAAGAACCATCATGGGTGCCAATGGAGTTTCAGGCAGAGAGAACTGCACGTGCAAAACAATGGGACAAGACACAGCATGGGCTATTCAGTCCTTGGCAGGACTTCCCATCTGACTGGTGCAGAATAGAGCTGTGTCAAATCCCAGTAGGCTACAACAGTCTGGATGGGATTTCTTGGAAAGGTGGGCTTTATTCAGGTCTTAGAGGAAGGGTGGTACAAGCACTCTTGGAGGGGGTTCCAGCCCAGAAGAGTGGTGCAGGGGACTTCCCACCTCCTGCTCTAGAAGAACTCCTGCCTCAGATCTGGAGAGAAGCCAGGCTAGGGTGAGGGTAGCCAGGTTCCTGTGTGCTATCCACAGCCATGGAATCCCACACCTCCTGGGCCCTCCAGGGAGATCTGGAGAGATCCACTGCTTATAAACTCATGAACATCCAAAAGGGAGTGTGCAAACTGATTCTCTGCAGAGAGCTTCTCATTTCCATGTTACAGAGCATGGGTGCTGAGTGGATTTGTGGACCTGTGTTAGCAACTGACTGATGCTCCAGATAAAGGAAACTGTCCGTTCACATACATTTATTTTCCTGCCTTTTAATTCTTCTCTTTGAAGGTTTAACTGTTGCATTGCTTACAAAATAGAATTTCATCCAGAAAAGTTCACTTTGAGAAAATGATCTGCCTTATTCTTTTCATGTGAATTGAGAAGGCTGGAATCTTGGGGAAAAGCTTGGGATTCCCTCAGGGAAGGCTTCTTGGCCCCCAAGCAGAGTAAGGAGGTGTCTCCTCCTGTTCCCCTCTGCTCAGAGCTTCCTTTTGCCAAAGCACTAGTCTAGTGTCAGTGTCCAGTCCTAATCTGTTTCCTCCTCTGTCCTCTAAGCTGGTAATTCACTGAAGGCAGATATCAAGGTTCATCTTTTCCAGGTTCCCATGGCACAGATTTGGCCCTAAGATATGCTCAGAAAATGTTGAATGAGTGACAGGAATGGCACACTATGAAACTCACACCCAGAACTCAGTATCGATGCCTGTGACACCCAAATGTTTCCCTGTGTTGCTCACCACTGTGGTTAACAGTTACCTGGGGCAACAACAAATCTCATTACCCACAGAGGGCAGCCCACTACTGGTGGGCTCACACTCTAAAGGGCTTGCTCTAACAGCCAGATGGGGAGAACTTCCTCTGGACCAGGCATCCTTGAGGCCCCATCACATTAGCTATCTCATTTGGCCCTGCCATTGCGAGGCTCAGTCACTCAAACAGCCAGAGCTGAGACCCCTGAGATCCAGGGTTTCCCCATGTCTAGGAAAGCTCAGGCTGCCCTTGCTGAGTTCACTTCTAAAAGGACTTTGGGGATTTTATCAAGGTAAGCCCTCAACAATTTAGCGGATAAGCAGCTGGGCCGCCCTGGTTATAGTCCTAAAAAGCCTTCCTCTCCTGACCCAGGTTCCTCCATCCTCACACCCCACCTCCCCAGGAATGTCACACGCTCACTGCCATGTTTCTTCTCCTACAGCTGGAGGACTAGCCTTTCTGCTTTCACAACAGTACATATATTATTCCCTCAAAGCCAGGCTATCTGCACAAATAAGGCATAATAATAGAAGAAAGAAAGATAACAACCCTTTATGAGCTCTTCCTGTATGCCAAAAACCTTGCCGAGTTATTTATAAACATGTTATTTAGTTCTCCTAACAGCCGTGAAGGAGTCTCATTATCCTCATTTTATGGATGAGGAGACCGAGGCTCAGCGAGATGAAGCAGTTTGTCAAAAGCCACAGAGCTGCTCGGGCAGGGCTGAGGCACGATGCCAGCTCCTCTTGAGTTCTGCCTCTAACAATGTTATTCTTAACCCCATCATTCTGTGAAACATTTAGATACTGAATAAGCTCTTTCTGCATTACTATGAGTCCCTAATTTTTGTTGTTTACTATTGGTACTCTCTTCAGACATTTTGTTTTTTTAGTAAACTAAATGCTTCTGTTGCAACTTGGGAAATCACAGATTGAGGATCCAAAAAGCAGCATGGGATGGGAAGACCCAGGGCCAAGGAGCAGCCCACCTAGCTGCCTCCAAGCCAGTTCCTTCACTGCCCAGACCTCAGCCTCTCCTCTGAAAAATGAGGATGATCATACCTATCCTGTCATGCTCAGAGGAGGCCACCGGGAGGACTGGACATGATGGTAAGTGTGCAAGGGCTCGACACACAGTCCTGAGGAGGAGGCTGGGGTGAGGTCACATGGTCCCCTAGGACCCTCTCGTGTGGCTTTCACTTACCCCCTGCTCAGAATCACACTTACCTCCAGCAAGAGAATGCCTGTGTCCCAGCTCCCGGCACATCACCATGAGTCATCCATTCAGCACTGAACACACTTTTGGGACACATATCTGTGTCCCAGGGATGGCTTCAGGCCCTAGGGAGACTGCAGTGCAAGAGCCTGCCCACATGGAGCTGCTGGCATCCAAGGGATGCGAGCCCAGGCTCCTTGAGCTCTCGTCATGGCTGGTCCAGGTACCTGGTGCTTTTCTGTCCATTTGATGTTTACTTGCACAACTCTGAGGGAGGAGTCAGTATCACAGCTAAGGGAACCGAGGTATGGAAGGTTAGGTAAGCTGCCACAAGTTGCAGGAATGGAAAGCAGCAGGACTTATTGGAACTTGGCGTCTGGCCCCAGAGCTCACACACCACCATCATTCTCTGCTTCTGCATGTCTACCTGCTTTTCCTCTGACACCAAAGCCTTTTACCTTGTCCTCCACAGCTTGTCCAATCTTCTCCAGCTCTACTTTCTGGTAGCCTCCTCTCCCTGGCCCAAACCCTTGTTTGTCCTTCTAGAAGTACAGCAACCTCCCTCTGGCCTCTCTGCTTCTTCCAGCCTCTCCCCAGCTCCTGCTTCTCTCACCTCTATCTCATCCTTCCTCCTACCCCAGCTGAGTCCCAAAAAGTCCAGGTGTGGAACCATGGCCGCAAGGCCCACCAAAGTCTGCTGAAACATGCATTTTTTTTTTCCTTCTTTTTCTTTTTGATATGGGCTAGTTTATTTTTTAATTAATTAATTTTACTTTACAATATTATATTGGTTTTGCCATACATTGACTTGAATCTGCCATGAGTGTACATGTGTTGAAGTCCCCTCCCATGACCCTCCCCATCCCATCCCTCTGGGTCATCCCAGTGCACCAGCCCCGAGCACCCAATATGATGTATCAAACCTGGACTGGCTACTTATTTCACATATGATATTTTACATGTGTCAGTGCCTTTCTCCCATATCATCCCACCCTCGCCCTCTCCCACAGAGTCTAAAAGACTGTTTAATACATCTGTGTCTCTTTTTCTGTCTCGCATACAGGGTTACCATTACCATCTTTCTAAATTCCATATATATGTGTTAGTATACTATATTGGTGTTTTTCTTTCTGGCTTACTTCACTCTGTATAATAGGCTCCAGTTTCATCCACCTCATTAGGACTGAATCAAATGTATTCTTTTCAATGGCTGAGTAATATTCCATTGTGTATATGTACCACAACTTTCTTATCCATTCATCTGCTGATGGACATCTAGGTTGCTTCCATGTCCTGGCTATTATAAACAGTGCTGAGATGAACATTGGGGTACATGTGTCTCTTTCGATTCTGGTTTCCTCAGTGTGTATGCCCAGCAGTGGGATGCTGGGTCATAAGGCAGTTCTATTTCCAGTTTCTTTAAGGAATCTCCACACTGTTCTCCATAGTGGTTGTACTAGTTTGCATTCCCACCAACAGTGTAAGAGGGTTCCCTTTTCTCCACACTCTCTGCAGGGTTTATTGCCTGTAGACTTTTGGATCGCAGCCATTCTGACTGGTGTGAAATGGTACCTCATTGTGGTATTGATTTGCATTTCTCTGATAATGAGTGATGTTGAGCATCTTTTCATGTGCTTGTTAGCCATCTGTATGTCTTCTTTGGAGAAATGTCTATATACTTCTTTGGCCCACTTTTTGATTGGGTCTTTTATTTTTCTGGAATTGAGCTGCAGCAGTTGCTTGTATATTTTTGAGATTAATTCTTTCTCTGTTGCTTCGTTTGCTATTATTTTCTCGCATTCTGAAGGCTGTCTTTTCACATTGTTTACAGTTTTCTTTGTTGTGCAGAAGCTTTTCATTTTAATTAGGTCCCATTTGTTTATTTTTGCTTTTATTTCCAATATTCTGGGAAGTGGGTCATAGAGGATCCTGCTGTGGTTTATGTCAGAGAGTGTTTTGCCTATGTTTTCCTCTAGGAGTTTTATAGTTTCTGGACTTAGGTTTAGATCTTTAATCCATTTTGAGTTTATTTTTGTGTATGGTGTTAGAAAGTGTTCTAGTTTCATTCTTTTACAAGTGGTTGACCAGTTTTCCAAGCACTACTTGGAGTGCTTGGAAAGTTAAAGAGATTGTCTTTTCTCCATTGTATATTCTTGCTTCCTTTGGCAAAGAGAAGGTGTCCTGGTATGTGGATTTATCTCTGAGCTTTCTATTTTGTTCCATTGATCTATATTTCCGTCTTTGTGCCAGTACCATTCTGTCTTGATGACTGTGGCTTTGTAGTAGAGCCTGAAGTCAGGCAAGTTGATTTCTCCAGTTCCATTCTTCTTTCTCAAGATTGCTTTGGCTATTTGAGGTTTTTTGTATTTCCATACAAATTGTGAAATTATTTGTTGTACTTCTCTGAAAATACAATTGGTAGCTTGATAGGGGTTGCATTGAATCTATACATTGCTTTGGGTAGTATACTCGTTTTCATTACATTGATTCATCTGATCCATGAACAGGGTATATTTCTCCATCTATTAGTGTCTTCTTTGATTTCTTTCACCAGTGTTTTACAGTTTTCTGGCCACCTCATGCGAAGAGTTGACTCATTGGAAAAGACTGATGCTTGGAGGGATTGGAGGCAGGAGGAGAAGGGGATGACAGAGGATGAAATGGCTGGATGGCATCACTGACTCGATGGACGTGAGTCTGGGTGAATTCCGAGAGTTGGTGATGGACAGGGAGGCCTGGCGTGCTGCAATTCATGGGGTCGCAAAGAGTCGGACACGACTGAGTGACTGAACTGAACTGATATATAAGTTTTGTTTCTTTAGGTAGATATATTCCTAAGAATTTCATTCTTTTCATTGCAATGGTGAATGGAATCGTTTCTTTAATTTCTCTTTCTGTTTTCTTATTGTTAATGTATAGGAATGCAAGGATTTCTGTGTGTTAATTTTATGTCCTGCAACTTTACTATATTCATTGATTAGCTCTGGTAATTTTCTGGTGGAGTCTTTAGGGTTTTCTATGTAGAGGATCACTCCATCTGCAAACAGTGAGAGTTTTACTTCTTCTTTTCCCATCTGGATTCCTTTTATTTCTTTTTCTGCTCTGACTGCTGTGGCCAAAACTCCCAAAACTATGTTGCATAGTAGTGGTGAAAGTGGGCACCCTTGTCTTGTTCCTGACTTCAGGGGAAATGCTTTCAATTTTTTACCATTGAGGATAATGTTTGCTGAGGGTTTGTCATATATAGCTTTTATTATGTTGAGGTATGCTCCTTCTATGCCTGCTTTCTGGAGGGTATTTATCATAAATGGATGTTGAATTTTGTCAAAGGCTTTCTCTGCATCTATTGAGATAATCATATAGTTTTTATTTTTCAATTTGTTAATGTGGTGAATTACATTGATTGATTTGCGGATATTGAAGAATCCTGCATCCCTGGGTTAAAGCCCACTTAGTCATGATGTATGATCTTTTAATGTGTTGTTGGATTCTGTTTGCTAGAATTTTGTTAAGGAGTTTTGTATCTATATTCATCAGTGATATTGGCCTGTAGTTTTCTTTTTTTGTGGCATCTTTGTCAGGTTTTGGTATTAGGGTGATGGTGGCCTCATAAAATAAGTTTGGAAGTTTACCTTCCTCTACAATTTTCTAGAAGATTTTGTGTAGGATAGGTGTTAGTTCTTCTCTAAATTTTTGGTAGAATTCAGCTGTGAAGCCGTCTGGTCCTGGGCTTTTGTTTGCTGGAAGATTTCTGGTCACAGTTTCAATTTCCGTGCTTGTGATATGGGCCATTTTTAAAGTCTTTATTGAATTTGTTATAATATTGCTTCTGTTTTATATTTTGGATTTTTGGCCTTGAGGCATGCGGGATCTTAGCTCCACTACCAGAAATCTAATCTGCACTCCCTGCATTGGAAGGCAAAGTTTTAATCACTGGACCACCAGGGAAGTCCCTAACATGAATTTCTGCATTTATTTTCCTGCTCCTCAAATGCTCAGTTCACAAAAATTGTCCTCCAGGCCAGTAAGCCTAAACTTTAGGGGAATCGCTGGCCTTCTTGTGAAGATAACCACAAGTTACAGCATCCTTCCCCAGGAGAATAAACATGTGTGAACATTTCTTGAAATTTGCATCTGTCTTTTCCACAATCACAATGCCACCATGAAGACCTTGGTAATAGACACTCGAATCTTAATACTGTTACTCTATTCCTTAAACGTGTGTCTTTCCATCTCCCTCTCAACATCTTCTCCCACCCGAGATGCTTCCTCCACCCTCTCTTTTGTCTAATGAAATCCTCATGACCCATCAAAACCCAGCTCCATTGTCACTAGGCTAGCAAGTGCACTTCCTTGATGCTTTCACCGCCAGCTGCCCTCATAGGATTTCAGTGATCCCTGGAATTTGGGACCACACCTCATTTCCACCTACTTAAATGGACCCCTCTAAACAAGGAGGCTGGCTTAGCTGCCTAGCAATCTTTCACCTTGTGCAGCACAGAGCTCTTGTAAACAGCAGGTATACAGTATCTGTTTTTTGAAAAACTGAAAACAGTCATCCTTATTTTCAAATAGAAGATTCTAGAATGCTAATGAAATGGATGTTTCATTATCTGTGTCCTACTAATAAGGCTCTGCGGATGGTGGGTTTCTGGAAAATTTCACCAGACATAAGCCTAGGAAAATGATCTCTTGCCTTTGTCATTTGTTAGAAATATAAACATTTTATACCCACTTGTTACCACAGTTCTTGAATTCCTATTTAAATCTCCATGTCTTTAGTAATGGTAACCTAGTTTATAGGAATCTATGCCTTCTAAAGAAGGTCAGATTCTGATTAATTAGTTGTGATCCATATTTCGTATCTGATAATTAGCTTATAGCTGCAGTGAAAATTGGGCCCTACATTTTCGGAAGGTGGAATATTTTAAGAAAGCAAGATATTCTTCGTGTGTTCTGAACTCTGCTTTGCTAAAAGGCTATTAAAGAGAGAACTATAACATAGGAGGAAAATGAATACATTTGCTCTCAAGATGCAATTAAAACAGAATGCAAATATGACTAATGAGACAATTAACTTTTCTAGAAATATTATGCAAAAGTATCAACTCCTAGGATATAACATTTCTATGCTAAAAAATTCAGTTTGATGGCATCAGTGACCAAAGGGATCTGGGAAGAAAAGGCATTGCTACTGTCAGGGAAGGCTGAGGAGGGCATGAAAAGTGCCCATTTCTTTCTAACTTGATCTACTCAGCTATGGAACAGATGCTGTTGCAAATGCTCCCATGTGGCTCCTGCATGTGGGCTGATTCCAGCAATTCTTTTCAACATGGCACCACGTGAATGACATTAATTCAGGAGTCAGGAGCCCTTAGCTCAAATCTCAGCACCACCAGCTATAGCTAAATGACCTTGGATGGTCCATATTATGGTTGTGGGTCTCAATTTTTTTCTCTTTGAAATGGAGACCCTGTCTCATGAGTTATGAGGCTCCATGAGTCAATGCATATAAAGTGCATGGTATGGAGATGAGCAGGCTGGTGTGTCCTAGAGAAATTGTTGTTGAAGCTGCAGAGTTAGGGGGCAGTGCATGGAAACCCCTTGTTCTAGGAAGAGGCTCTAGCATGAGGGAGGATTCTAGGAAGGAGGATTCAAGAGTCAAGATCTTAGGGCCTACCCTGTGTTTCAAGTTCCAGCCAAGTGATCTTGGGTTTTGGTATCATGCTTTCAACATCCATAAAACAGCAGCACTTCCCTAAGTGATTTCCAAGGAGCTGTCCTAAGAATCCAGCAATGTTCAAGGCTACAGAATAGTTCACTTTTTTTTTTTTTTAACAAATAGTTTGTTACTAACTAGACTGAATTTCTCCAAATATGACCATTTGCCACTTTTTGGGTTTCAGTCCACAGCTTAGTTGCCTGTAATTACACTGCAATTAAACAGTCCTATTAGTAGCTCTAAAGGAACTCCATTTGGAAAACTCAGCAGTGGCCACAGGACTGGAAAAGGAAACTTTCATTCCAATCCCAAAGAAAGGCAATGCCAAAGAATGCTCAACCTACCACACAATTGCACTCATATCACATGCTAGTAAAGTACTGCTTAAAATTCTCTAAGACAGGCTTCAGCAACACATGGACCGTGAACTTCCAGATGTTCAAGCTGGTTTTAGAAAAGGCAGAGGAACCAGAGATCAAATTGCCAACATCCGCTGGATCATGGAAAAAACAAGAGAGTTCCAGAAAAACATCTATTTCTACTTTATTGACTATGCAAAAGCCTTTGACTGTGTGGATCACAATAAACTGTGGAAAATTCTGAAAGAGATGGGAATACCAGACCACCTAACCTGCCTCTTGAGAAACTGGTATGCAGGTCAGGAAGCAACAGTTAGAACTGGACATGAAACAACGGACTGGTTCCAAATAGGAAAAGGAGTACATCAAGGCCCTATATTGTCACCCTGCCTATTTAACTTCTATGCAGAGTAATCATAAGAAACGCTGGGCTGGAGAAGCACAAGCTGGGATCAAGATTGCCGGAAGAAATATCAATATCCTCAGATATGCAGATGATGCCACCCTTATAGCAGAAAGTGAAGAGGCACTAAAAAGCCTCTTGATGAAAGTGAAAGAGGAGAGTGAAAAAGTTGGCTTACAGCTCAACATTCAGAAAACTAAGATCATGGTGTCTGGTCCAATCACTTCACGAGAAATAGATGGGGAAACAGTGGAAACAGTGTCAGACTTTATTTTTCTGGGCTCCAAAATCACTGCAGAATGTGATTGCACCCATGAAATTAAAAAATGCTTACTCCTTGGAAGGAAAGTTATGACCAACCTAGATAGCATATTCAAAAGCAAAGGCATTACTTTGCCAACAAAGGTCCATCTAGTCAAGACTATGGTTTTTCCAGTGGTCATGTATGGATGTGAGAGTTGGACTGTGAAGAAAGCTGAGTATCGAAGAATTGATGCTTTTGAACTATGGTGCTGGAGAAGACTCTTGAGAGTCCCTTGGACTGCAAGGAGATCCAACCAGAACATTTTAAGGAGATCAGTCCTGGGTGTTCACTGGAAGGAATGATGCTAAAGCTGAAACTCCAGTACTTTGGCCACCTCATGCTAAGAGTCGACTCATTGGAAAAGACCTTGATGCTGGGAGGGATTGGGGGCAGGAGGAGAAGGGGATGACAGAGGATGAGATGGCTGGATGGCATCACCGACTCAATGCACATCAGTTTGGGTGAACTCCAGGAGTTGGTGATGGACAGGGAGGCCTGGCATGTTGTGATTCAAGGGGTCGCAAAGAGTAGGACACGACTGAGTAACTGAACTGAATGGTCTAGTGGTTTTCCGTACTTTCTTCAACTTAAGTCTGAATTTGGCAATAAGGAGTTCATGATCTGAGTCACTGCTTCCAACAGATGAATTGATAAAGATGTGGCATATATACATATGTGCAATAAAATATTACTCAGCCATAAAAAAGAATGAATAATGCCATTTGTAGAACACGAATGGACTGAGAAATCATCATACTAAATGAAGTAAGTCAGCCAGAGAAAGATAAATACCATGTGATATCATTTGTATGTAGAATCTAAAATATGACACAAATGAACTTATTTACCAAACATAGGACAGATTCACAGACATAGAAAACAAACTTATGGTTACAAAAAGGAAAATGGGGCATTGTTGCTTAGTCACTAAGTCATGTCTGACTTTTCTGCAACCCCATGGACTGTAGCCCACCAAGCTCCTCTGTCCATGGGATTTCCCAGGCAAAAATACTGGAGTGAGTTGCCATTTCTCTCTGCAGTTTATGTTTTCTTAACTAAGGTATCAAAAGGAAAAAGGCATCATATACTGAGCATCTACTATGTATCAGGTACTATACTGGATATTTTTGTTTTACCACTAATTTTAACTTTCCCCCTTATAAGCATGCAGGCAAGCATTTTCATTTCCTCATTGCAAATACAGAAACCAAGGCTTAGAAGGTAGGTTAACCTGCCCAGGGTCTCACCACTAGGAAGAAGCAATACAAGATTTAAACACAGCTCTGTGTTTCTGAAATTTAAGCTCCTCTTCCTCCACCAAGCCTTTCCTTATGAACACATACCTTTTTCTACTTCCAAAGGCCTGCTTAAATGCTGCAATCTGAAAAGATACATAGAACTTGTTTGCTGTGTGATGGTGGCTCGAAATCAGGTGAAAACCCAAGGCCTCCTGAAGGAAGAGGAAGGCCCCCTGAGCCAAGGTTTAAGCAAACAAGATAAGAAGAATAAGAAAATGGTTTCTGGACACTGCCATTCATCTCTGTGAAGCCTGAGATAGCAGGCATCAGGTGATGAAGTAGAATGAAATCTGAGAGAAAAAAAAAAAAGATGAAAATGGAAGTTTACACATCAGTGCACTGCCTTCCTATCTAGAGGGAAAATCCAACATTAATAAAATAGAAAACCTTCAACAAAATCAAAGCCAATTTTTCTGTCAAGTTCAGAAACAACAGTCCATAAACCTACAGGCTTTCCCAGGTGTGTTCCAGAAATAGTCAGGTTTCTGAGAAGTTGAGTGGAAATCAAAGTCAGAGTGAGCTTAGTCTCTGCTACTCAAGAATTCCGTGAATCAAGCTCTGCCAATAAATTTGTCCATGATGAATATTTGTGTGCACACACACACACACACACACACAGAATGTTCAGGGTCCCCTCAGACAGACCCATGTGAGTGTGCACACTCAGTCACTAAGTCATGTCTAACTGCTTGAAACCCCATGGACTATAACCACCAGTTTTCTCTGGCCATGGGACTTTTCAGGCAAGAATGCTCTAGTGGGTTGCCATTTCCTACTGCAGGGGATCGCCCCAACCCAAGTATTGCACCTTCCTTATCTCCTGCGTTGGCAGGTGGATTCTATACCACTAGGGCCACCTGGGGATATCCACTCTTTTAGATTCTTTCCCCATACAGGTCATTACAGAGCAAGACTACAGTTCCCTGTGCTATCCAGCAGGTAGGTCCTTATTAGTTAACCTCTTGCATACAGAAAATATTAAGAAGAGGTGGCACGAATACACAGAAGAATTATACAAAAAAGATCTTCACAATCCAGATAATCATGATGGTGTGATCACTTACCTAGAGCCAGACATAATCCTGGAACGTGAAGTCAAGTGGGCCTTAGAAGCATCACTAAGAACAAAGCTAGTGGAAGTGATGGAATTCCAGTTGAGTTATTTAAAATCCTGAAACATGACACAGTGAAAGTGCTGCACTCAATATGCCAGCAAATTTGGACAACTCAGCAGTAGCCACAGGACAGGAAAAGGTCAGTTTTCATTCCAATCCCAAAGAAAGGCAATGCCAAAGAATGCTCAAACTACTGCATAATTGCACTCATGTCACATGCTGGTAAAGTAATGCCCAAAATTCTCCAAGCCAGGCTTCAGCAATATGTGAACCATAAAATTCCAGATGTTCAAGCTGGTTTTAGAAAAGGCAGAGGAACCAGAGATAAAATTGTCAACATCCGCTGGATCATCATAAAACAAGAGAGTTCCAGAAAAACATCTATTTCTGCCTTATTGATTATGCCAAAGCCTTTGACTGTGTGGATCACAACAAACTGTGGAAAATTCTGAAAGAGATGGGAATACCAGACCACCTGACCTGCCTCTTGAGAAATCTGTATGCAGGTCAGGAAGCAACAGTTAGAACTGGACATGGAACAACAGACTGGTTCCAAATAGGAAAAGGAGAACATCAAGGCTGTATACTGTCACCCTGCTTATTTAACTTCTATGCAGAGTACATCATGAGAAACTCTGGGCTGCAAGAAGCACAAGGTGGAATCAAGATTGCCGGGAGAAATATCAATCACCTCAGATATGCAGATGATACCACCCTTATGGCAGAAAGTCAAGAGGAACTAAAAAGCCTCTTGATGAAAGTAAAAGAGGAGAGTGAAAAAGTTCGCTTAAAGCTCAACATTCAGAAAACGGAGATCATGGCAGCTGGTCCCATCACTTCATGAAAAATAGATGGGAAAACAGTGGAAACAGTGGCTGACTTTATTTTGGGGGCTCCAAAATCACTGCAGATGATTATTGCAGCCATGAAATTAAAAGACGCTTACTCCTTGGAAGAAAAGTTATGACCAACCTAGATAGCATATTCAAAAGCAGAGGCATTACTTTGCCAACAAAGGTCCATCTAGTCAAGGCTATGGTTTTTCCAGTGGTCATGTATGGATATGAGAGTTGGACTGTGAAGAAAGCTGAGGGCCGAAAAATTGATGCTTTTGAACTATGGTGCTGGAGAAGACTCTTGAGAGTCCCTTGGACTAAAGGAGATCCAACCAGGCCATCCTAAAGGAGACCAGTTCTGGGTATTCATTGGAAGGACTGATCCTGAGGCTGAAACTGCAATACTTTGGCCACCTCATGCGAAGAGTTGACTCACTGGAAAAGACCATGATGGTGGGAGGGATTGGGGCCAGAAGGAGAAGGGAATGACAGAGGATGAGATGGCTGGATGGCATCACCAACTCAATGCACATGAGTTTGAGTGAGTCCGGGAGTTGGTGATGGACATGGAGGCCTGGCGTGCTGTGATTCATGGTGTCGCAAAGAGTCAGACATGACTGAGCAACTGAACTGAACTGAACTGATTGTGTTAAAGTCAATCCCAATATCCCAGTTTATCCCTCCCCACCTCTTACCTTCTGGTAACTATAAATTATTTTCTACACAAGGGCCCTGCTTACCCTCAACTCTTCCAGGAAGCCTCTGCTGATGCTATGGGTCCGCAAGGATGTCTTCTTCCCATGAGCACTATGGTACTGTTGGTTACCATCAGCCCCTTGTGGTCACTCACCACCTTGTCCTGTGTTCTGGGAATTTCCAACCAGACAGAGAACCAACTGTGGCCATCCACTGGGATCAGTCTCAATCCTCCTTCCGAGCAGATAGTTAGAACACCTGTGTCTGCAGAGAAGGCATTCAAACACCCAAGAAGGGTTTCCATGATGGAGAAGTTCCTCACATTCATTAACTCTGAATATGTCCAGGCACTTGAAAGCAATCATCTCACTCTATTCTACCACATCCCTCTGAGACAAGTATTATTGAATCCATTTTACAGATGAAGAAACTGAGGCTCATGGAGGTGAGCTGGTTGTCTGCCCAAAGCTGTGAGGCTCTGAGGGACAGGAATTGAGGCAGAACCATGAGGAGTAAGGGGAAGAGAGATGGGCCATGAGGAATGGGGCAGACAGAGGCAGAGGGTGAGACAAGAGCAAGGACTCCTCCCTGTGGAGACCCTGTTGTGAGCAGCTCTCAGATGGCCCCTTCCCTTTGGGCTCCCTGACACCTTAGAGGCATCTAGTGTTCTTGGCAGTGGCTCACACGTGTGCTTATCACACCCAGAGAAAGCCAGTGACAGAGTAACCACGGCCCCGACCTCTGTCCCTGCCCAGCTGAGCAGCTAGTTTATCCTCGATACAATCCAGTAACTCTAGAGAATCAGAATCGGAACTAGATTGCCTTCCTCTAATAAAATTTACAGTGTATACAAATTCAATTACATCATTGTTGTGCCAACAGTGGCTGAGGGGCCAAGGTCACTTAAACACATCCATCACCAAGGTGCAGAGTCAGGGGCATTAAATTCTCTCCTATCCAGGGCCCAGAGGATGGCAGAGGCACAGCGAGGGCACAGCGGGGCTGCTGACTGGGAGGGTCAGCCTCTGGGGCAGGGCCTGTTCTGTTCAATGCCCATCTTCCCTGCACCCAGCAGTGACAGGGAGCCCATGTGGATGTACTGGGAGACCTGACTGCGAGCCCCACCCATAGGAGGGGTCAGTGCTTACTCTTGCAGGCCCATGGTTGGCTGTGCTTTCCTGGACAGCTATGTCTGTCCCTACCACACAGCCTGGGATGAGGGACAGAAATGAGGTGCTGTGCTCACACCCAGGGCATGCTATTTTATCTTCCCCATGTCCTGCAGCAGGAGTGGGGCTGTCAGAGAAAGAAAGTGAGCTCAGAGAGGTTAGGTCACCTGTCTTGAACCACACAGCCTGTGAATTGACAAGCTGTGCTTAGAACCCATGTTTGCTAGGCTCCAAGCCCATGTCAAGGATCTTCCAAGCAGGAGAAGGGAAAGGCGACACTTTCAAAGAGGAGTTCAGGAAGGCCAATGTGTCCCTTAGGGGATGTTTCCAAATCCACTTCATGGTGGTAGGAGATACAACTGGCTAGAAATAAATATTTTAAACAAGTGCTTCCCTTTCCACTCTCCCCCACACCGGGATTCCTATGATCTGTTAAGTCCAGTAAACACAGACTTAAAAGACTACCTCCAGAATGGGATGGGGAGCAGGTTTGGCTCCTGTGATAATCTGACATCAGAAATATTTGAAGAAAATATTGGCCCACTGCACAGGCTCAACCAGCCAGGCCTGAAGAGGGACAGACAGACTTCAGTTCTCTGTCCACCGAGCATCATTTGACCTCAAGCAAAAACTTTAAACTCTCAGAACCTTAGTTTTAACTAAGGTAGTAGTTCTACTGTGTGGTCCCCAGACAAGCAGCATCAGCTTTGCCTGGAACTTTATAAAAGTCTCATTCTCCACCTCAGATCTACTGAACCAGCAACTCTGGGTCTGGGGCCCCACAATCCAGGTTTCCAAGCCCTGCAGGGGTTTCTAATGCAGCTCACCAGTATCCCTGTTTGAAGACCATGATCCTCATGCTGGGCACACACTAGATTCACCTGGGGAGTGTCTACTACAGTCCCAGAACTCAAGTCACCCTCCAGCCAATGGCATCACCATCTCTGATGTAAATGAGGTGAGACCTGGGCCTCAATACTCTTGAAACTTTCCACGTTATGCCGGGTCTACTGTTCTCTGGAAATGATCACACGGTCCTTGCAGGAAGGGAGAGCCACATCTAAGAGTACAGATGGAGAAACACAAGTGTGAATGAAGCCCCTGCAGCCCACAATAGCTCACTGCTCCTCCCTCTTCCCCTGCCTATTGGTCAGGGCCCAGCAACAGTGCAGGTAGGGTATGGATGAATGATGAGAGCACTTTTAGGAAGAGTCCCAGCAGCCATGCCAAGGATGGATCAGACACTGACCAAAGGCAGGAAGGGTTTTCAAGTCTGATTGTAATGGGGCTTCATAAAAGCCTGTAGTGTTGACCTCCCAGGTGGCACATTGGTAAAGAATCCACCTGCCAATGCAGGAAACACAAGAGAGGCGTATTCAATCGTTGGGTCAGGAATATATCCTAGAGGAGGAAATGGCAACCTACTCCAGTACTCTTGCCTGGAAAATCCCATGGACAGAGGAGCCTGGCTGGCTGCAGTTCATGGGGTTGCAAAGAGTCGGATGTGGCTGAGCACACATGCACATAAACGTCTGTGATATTTTATCTAGGTCCAACTGTTTTCCATTCATCAAAAAAAGTCCTGAAGGTCTGCAAACTTGTGCAAACTGCAAAGGCCCTAAGATTGATGGCTATTCTTGACAGTCTCTCTCTGGAGCAATTTGCCATTTAAAGCCCAGTTCTACCGAAGACCTTGAAACTGTTCATACCATCAGCTGGTCCTGGACTTTGAATGAGGATTACATGTGTGTTTCCTGCCTCCCTTGGCCTTGGGTCCTAGCCAGGGAGTGCCAAAGCCTGTGTTAACTCCAAGACGATCTCTAAAGGCTTCTCGGTGTGGATTTTTCTTGTGGTTGGTCCAGCGCTGTTTCTTTCTTTTATGTTACTGAACCTCTGCATCCCTGTTCACTGTGATTGATCGTCAACCCCCCCAACAATAGTAGGGATAAGGATGATAAGGAAGCAACCACCCATTGTCGGGCTCTCATCTGAACAGAAGTACAGGAGCTGGTGACTCCCCTCTCCTGCCTGCAGACCCATTCTCCACCTCTCCTTCATGTCTGGGAGGCTGACATCTATGGTTTGATTCATCTATGCCCCTGGTGCCCTTTGTCTGCTTGGGTTTAACCAGAGGGAGGTGCCAAGAGAATTCAGAAATGGCAGCAGGAGTGAGCGGCAGGGGTGTTCATTTCTCTGTCCCTTTGTTGGTCCCATTGTGGTCCCTGCTCCTTTACAGAGGGTTTCAGCTGCTGGGGGCTGGCCTGTCTCCACAGTCACAGCTCTGGGCAGGGCCCAGTAACCGCTGCTGCTAACCGCTCTCCCCTGACCCCTCCAGCTGGGGCGCTGTGGCTGCCATGTTGCTAGGCCTGGGTACTTTGCGCTTCCTCAATAATGACACTCCTTTAACACTGCTCACACTTAGGAACCACGTGAAACTGCTGTGTCTGTAAGTCAGAAATGGCCAAATCACTGGCAATTCCATATGGTTCATGTCATAAAGAGTCCTTTCCTTAACTCTTTTCAGTTAATCCCTCAGGCGGGTCTCCGTGTCCTACTAAACCCACACAGCAAGTCTGGGAGATACTATTAGCCTCTGTGCACAGGCTGAGAACAGAGGCGCTAAGATCTTCACTGGCTCATCCCAGGTCATCTAGTCTAAGGCTGAGAAAACTGTACAGTCAAGACTTGCACACAAGTGATCTCATTTAATCCTCAAAACTCTGAGGTAGAGACTGGTATCCTCCCCCTTTGACCAATGGGGACATGGAGCCTGGGTAGGTTAAGAGCAGGTAACTTCTTCCGGTCAGACTCGGCCAGAAGCCAAAGGAAAGGGCACTTGGAGGAACAACCTCCAGAGGTTGTTCCCCTAGGGCTCAGGATGGGACAGAGACAGTGGAGATGGGCCTGAAGGGAAAGGAAGGGGCTAATAAGCTCCTGTGCTTTGAGTTCAGATAGAAGGAGAAACCTTGTGGGCCCAGCTCTGGGTGGTTGCCTTACCATAGACCCTTAATCACAGCCCGGCTGTAACCTTCAAGCCTGTGCTGCTCCTGCCGTTCCTCCCTTTGCACTGCACTCTATTCTTTCTGCCTATTCCCTCCCACCAGAGGCCCCTGACGTATTTAGTACAAGACTCACTAAGTAATACAGCTTTAGCAGGTGATTGGACCACAGGTGAGAGTGTTTGAACCTGGAGAATGCCAAGTGGGTCCCAGGTCACTACTGTCACCACCGTCTTGAGACTCTGAGCTGGGCACAGCCTGCCTGCCTTCCCAAGACCTTTTGTGGTTTTTTTTTTTTTTTGGCCTCTCCTTACAGCATGTGGAATCTTTGTTACTCATCCAGGCCTTGAAACCATGTCCCTTGCGTTGGGAACATGGAGTCTAAACCACTGGACTGCTAGGGAAGTCCCCCCATGACCCTTTAAAGCTCACATCTAGCCCCTGGGATCCCACTGGGCTCCTCCCAAACCAATGCAATTGTCAGGAAGCTTTGGAGTCGTGGAGACCATGACCCAGGGTTTTCTTAGCTCTGTGCCCTGAGCCCCTCACCTGGCCCCCTACATGCAGCATCCGTCCCTTCAGGGAGGTGAGGCACCCCCCTTAGAGAGACTGAAACAATGAAATAAGATAGCAAAGGTAAAACATGTAGTCCCTATGAGCATTTGATAAGGGGCTGGTTTTGGTCTCTCCTTCTGGAAATACTCTATTCTGGAGATTATAAATGATGGTTTAAAAAGAGAGGCTAAAAGTGTTTATCACACATTGATTTTATGCACCTGGGATTAGAAATCTGCCTTAAAAGATGGTTTTACTGTGAAACTTCAGAATGTCCTTGGCAACGGCCTTCAGGAAGACAAAGAAGTCAGTCAAAGGCCACCCAGAGAGGGGTAAGTTGAAGGCGATTTATTCTTCCTCAGAGATGGCCCTCTGCAGGGCCTGCTGGTCACTGTATCCTCCGTGGAGATGCCTTCTGTGCCTCGGTCAGAATTAACTCCCTGCTCTCTATATTGCCAGGTCCCTTTGATTGTTTCTCTGGCTCAGACTCGAGTTCCAGCCAGTAGCACCTGTCTGGGCTTCCCCAAGAGATGGGGCAGTGCTGGCTAGAGAGGTGCAGCTGGTCAGACTAGGAGGGAACAGAGACTTGAAGTAGGTGGGGCCAGAGACCAGGAGATGAGTATCTGGGAGAGCCAGAGTGGTGGGCAGGAGCTGAGTCTGGTCATTGTCCCAGGCTGGCAGGACTGAGGTCGCTGGAGGGCGTTGGCCCCAGCAGGAGTGGATGCTAAATTTGCCAGCACACTCTCCAACCTGCACTGAGGCCTTAAACACAGGACCACCCCAGAAGAGGGGCTCACATGGCTCCACTAATGGGACAGAAGCCCTGTGGAGCAGAGGGAAGGATCCAGAACCCAGTGTCCCCCTTCCCAAGTCCACAGCCAGTCCTGCTACTCCCTAGCTGTGTGATCCGAGGCAATCTATTTAACCTCTCTTTATCTGTTTCCTTATTCGTACAAAGAGGAGGATCATGAGAGTATCTATCTGCTAGGGTTGTCGTGAGAAATAAGCTAATATTTGAGAAGCTCCTATAAGTGCTACTTCAGGTTGGTTGCCATTCCTGTTAGCAGGACACTAGCCACGTCTGAGGGCCATTCTCTGTGGAGCTTGAGGAAGCCTTCAGGCTCACCACAGATCACCCGTGGGTTGTGGGCACGATGCCTGAAATTCCACTGCAGACCATTCATTCTTGGATGTTCATTCACTTGATCATTTAACTCTAAACTAAGCCATATTTCCCAAAGCAATTTCCATGTACAACATGGTATACAAGCTGACAGCAGGGGTTACCCTGGAGAGTGTTATTTTAATTTTAAAGGCTATGTATATTTTTAATTTCCTTATATCAATATTTAAGGCAAGCCCTATCAGCTTTCATTTAAATAAATAATGCTAATATTTCAGACAAATGCGTGTCCTTTTAGGTCATGATTCTTAGCTTTATTCCCTTCCCGCTCCTGTGCAGTCATCATGGGAACAATATTCTTCTGGTCAATTTTTTATACTTCATATTTCAATTTTAATAGCCATGCTTTTATTTCCTTGTAA
This sequence comes from Aepyceros melampus, assembly GCA_006408695.1. Classification (NCBI taxonomy): domain Eukaryota; kingdom Metazoa; phylum Chordata; class Mammalia; order Artiodactyla; family Bovidae; genus Aepyceros; species Aepyceros melampus. Next base: position 448,595 of record SJXQ01009001.1, read on the forward strand.
CTTTATTTAAGGCAAGCAATAATCATTTTCCGTTTATAGAGGTGACACAGTTTCCTTCTTAGATTAATTTCCATAAGAAATGAACTTAACAGAAAATATTATGTAAATGAAAAGTACAGGTGGAATACTGTATGGCAGTTAGAAAGAAGGAGCTATGAATCTATATATCAACATAGAGAGTTAGGCTAAAATGAAAAGAATATTATGAATGCCACTTTGTGGCATCATTTAAAATAAAAAACTTAAAATATACCCTAAAGATGACTACTGATATTTTTCACGACTACATGTATATAACTGAATAGACACACAAAATTAACAGAATGATGTTTCCCATGGAAAGGGAAAGAGAGGGAGGGGTATGGTCAAGACTGATGGCCAAAGGGGATATAAACTACTCAAAGTTTTAAATCCTTTTTTTTAATTCAGGAGAGACAAAGTGACTTGAAGGAAATATGAAATGATGCAGCAATCTGGATGGAAGCAACACAGACATTTACCAAATATTCTTGCCTGTTCCTTTATTTTATAAATTCCTCAATATAAATAACATGGAAGGTAGGCATTTGTGAAAAAAAATCACTCAGAAGGGACAGCTGGAGGGGGCAACACCAAGGGCGGCCAGTTGCTAAGCATGCAGAAAAGATAGATGAGTCCTCTTACAGTGACCTCCTCGAGCGGTAGATGCAGAAAGCAAAGTGTCCGAGAACTGAGTCAGAGACAAGCCAGGAAAGGTTCCTGGAGGAGGTGACAGCAGAGCTATCATTAAGAATTGCAGCTGGGACTGGTGGTACATGGCCTGGTGAACGGATAAATAAGAGGTGATATATCTACACAATGGAATGTTACTTGGTAATAAAAGGAATGAAGTCCTGAGACATCCCCCAACACAGATGAACCTGAATGATGATGTGCTAAATGAAAGACACAGACACAAAAGGCCGTAGACAGTATCATTCAGTTTTTATGAAATGGCCAAAATAGGCAAATCCACAAAGAAAGAAAGTGGGTTAGTGTTTGCAGGGGTTGCGAGGGGGTGGCTGGGGAAGTAGCAGGGGGGCTGCTAATGTGTATGTGGTTCTTTTTAGTTTCAAATGTATAATGAAGCAAATGAACTTAATTGTGTATTGACTGCTAATATGCACGGGGTTCTGTTGATGAAAATGTTCTAAAATTGATCATGGTGATGACTACACAACTCGGTGAGTATAATAAAAATTATTTAATAGCACTTTTTAAATGGGTGAATTCTATGACTTGTGAATTCTATTCCAATAACGTTTTATGTTAAAATAGAATAAAGACTCAGGACTAGGGTGTGGTGGAGCAGGAGGGATCATGACCAAACAACTCAGTCTGTCTTCCTTCTTTAGCAAAGGTTTCTCTGTCCAGCTCTGCATAATCTAGGCCAGGAATGCTAAGACACAACAGATACCCAGACAGACAGGACCCCTGCCACTGAGCTGGTGCTTGCCTGGTGAATAGAGAGAAGCAATGGCATTGATTGTCTATAATGACACAGAGATGCTTTAAAAACCTTGTGGGAGATGGTCAGACCCAGAAGGTAGAAGAAACATTGTCAGGCAGAGGGATCAATGTGTACGAAAGTGTGGAAGCAAGAGAGACTGAGGCTTTGCAAGGATTTTAGGCAAAATATAAGCACTGAAAGGAGCTTGCTGTAAAGAGGCCAGAGCCAGAAGAGCTGGGGACTCACACGTGATGAAACCTCAGACAAGACCTGGCTTCCCATCTTTCCTCTGCACCACCGACCCTTCCCCACAAAGTATAAAAGGAAAGCTGTATTTCCTCCAGGACCGCCCTCTACAAAGATCTTGTCTAAAATGGAACTGAGTTCTTGTAGGCTCCAGACCTCCTGGAGAGACCAGAACCTTCCTGGAATCTTTTTTCTGTAAAATGAACTCTCTATATATGAAAGTTCATTTTCCAGAGAGTTCATTTCCCAGGTGTCTCAGTGGGTAAAGAATCCTCCTGCAGTGCAGGAGACATGGGAGATGTGGATTCGATTCCTGAGTCAGGAAGATCCCCTGGAGAATGAAATGGCAACCCACTCCAGTATTCTTGCCTGGAGAATCCCATGGACAAAGGACCCTGGCGGGTAACAGTGTATAGGGTCACAATGAGTCAGACTTGAGTGAAGTGACTGAGCATATCATATATGAACCAGACAGTCCTTCATGCAAAGCAGATGGCCTTCTCAGCCACAGCTAGCTCCACGTGGCCTAGTGACCCTCACAGACAGTACTTACACAGCCTTGGGAAGAGACTCTAAATAAACTTGCTGTGAGTCTGTTAATTAAAGTCACAACCACATCTTGTCTATCTCAAGATGATAAAAATGAGCTCTTATGTCACCCCACTGCTCTACAGATGTAACGTGATGAATGGCAGGGCTGATGTATCACATGGAGAGCTCACGGAAGCACAAAGGAAGGTATCTCCAATATTCATTACATTGCCTCTTCTCCACACGGGCTGCTTGCCTTGGAGGGGGCTCAGTTCCTTCATTTATCACTGCTCTTGGCAACAGGAGTTGGATGACAAAGCCCCATTTTCTTCCCTCATCCCCCCAATCATGCCAGACATGACTGATTCATGGCTAGGCCTGCCTAACAGCCAGATCCTGCACGCTCCACCTTGTAATCATGAAAAATGCTCTCTCCCCCTCACCGGGAGGGTCACCTACACTGCATTATCAACAGCCTCCAAGGCAAGACTTGATTCTTTTCCTTTCGCCACTGGGTTCAAACTAAATGAGAAGAAAAGCACGTTTCTAAAGAAGGGGTCCATTTTCTTTAATCTCTTTAAACTGCTTGGCCACTCGAACTTTCTTTTTGCCAATGGGAAAAGACATCAGCACTGAATAAAACATCCAGAGCCCTGGCAGCGTCCGCATAAGGTCTGGGTTGCTTGGGGGGGAATACTAACATGGGCAAGCGTGGGCACATTAGTCACTGGCCTTCCTCTTCCCACCTTCCAGGCAGAGAGACAGCATATGAAAATAATACCAGGGGTGGAAATCTGCACCTTGTAACAGTTCTGTTGGATGAGCTGACTCTATTTAACATACGCAATGTATGATCTGGCACCTTGAAAGAGTTCAGACTGTTCTTTTCTTTGCACACCAGCACCCAAGGATGTAGACTACAACTTCTATTGTGTTTCTATGACAAATGGTACAGAGAAGTTAGATTGAGGACTACAGCCTGCCTCAGGCCAGGTCTGCCTCAGCTGTGCTCAGGAGAGTAAAGCATGAAAAAGATACCAAAGGGAATGAGGTGAGGAAGGCACAGCTATGGAAAACAGCTCGTGTGCAAGGCACAGGAGAAACTGACCAGGCAAGTGCAAAATCCGGCAGATTTAGCAGCTCAGAAATCAATGGTATGAAGTGTGTAAGCTCACCTACAATGCCTGGCTTACAGGAGACAAATAATGAATTTTATTGGACAAAGGAATATTGATTGAATACTGGAGCTTTGATTTCTTTAAACAGCTTAAAATAAAAGAAGGAAAGCTCTAATTTATCTAACTCCAAATAATTTAGGCATAGTTTGATATTTTTGACATTTAGAAGTTTTTATTGTTATCTTTTAATCTAGTTGGTATTATTTATCTGTTCCTACTTATTTAATAAATTAAATAGTTTATAACACACATATGCATTTACTTTCTCTATATGTCCAAACACATGTCATATACATCTACACACATAAAACAGAATTTTCCTCCCCCTTAGAATCCCAGGTATCAAGTTGTTTTCAACCCCATAAATTAGCTGGTGGCGGGAAGAGATATAGGGCATGTTGTAGAGAAGTGTTTCTAAGATAGGCCCTAAATCTGAATTAGCTATAGGAATGCCATGCATGGTTATAAACTAAAACACTAATTTATTTACAAATAGAGTCACATGCTTTTTTTTTTAACTATTGTTAGTACAGTAGTAAATAACACAAGTATTCATGTGCAAAAGATGGACATACAAACTAGAAATATACATGCTACTAGGAATGACAATCTGGACCAAAAACCTTCCACTGGTGGAAGCAGGAGAGGAAAGTAAGTTGGCAAAATGTACCCAAGAGCCTTAAAAGGCCTCTACCTCTTGACCCAGAAATTCCACATTCTAAGAGCTCATCTTGTGTGTGTGCTAAGTCACTTGAGTCATGTTTGACTCTTTGCAACCCCATAGACTGTAGCCTGCCAGCGCTAGTGGTAAAGAACCTGCTGCCAAAGTAGGAGACAGAAGAGATGTGAGTTCGACCCCTAGATGGGGAAGATCCCCCTGGAGAAGGAAACGGCAACCCACTCCAATATTCTTGCCTGGATAATCCCACGGACAAAAGAGTTCATTTTAAAGACGTAATCAGAAATACACAAAAGGACTTCCCTGGTGGTCCAGTGGTTAAGAATCCACCTGCCAATGCAGGGGACATGGGTTCAATCTCTGGTCTGGGAAGATTCCATATGCCACAGAGCAACTAAGCCCATGTGCCACAACTACAGCGCCGTCATACCCGAAGGCCCACACTCCACAGCAAGAGAAGCCGCCAAAGCGAGAAGCCCATGGACCACAACTAGAAAGTAGCACCTGCTCTCTGCAACTAGAGAAAGGCCATAAGAAGCGACCGAGAATCAACACAGTCATAAATAAACAAGTTATTCTTTTAAAAAGGAAATACACAAGAAAGATTTATATTCAAACATACTCACCACAGCCATATTTATAATGAGGAAAAAATAGGATCAAAATATTCAGGAAAAGGAAATGGATCAAATAAATTATGGTGGAGATTTGCAGCCATTAC